>JAGFPH010000016.1:658349-672449 GCA_018207615.1 Philaenus spumarius
AGAGAAGATACCACAATTAAATTGTACAAAGTTATAAAGCATGTTATCCCGTATATATTCTAATAATCAGAAAAACAATATATATTGTACCATACCAGGGAATAAACAGAGCTTGTTTACCTAAACTATAAATATTGTTTTAAATATTTATTTAAAGATAAATATAATTGTAGCCTATACAAAATATATTGCATCATACAATCCCGGGATATACAAAGTTTGTTTATCTAAACTATAAATATTGTTTAAAGTATTTATTGAAAGATAAATATTTATTGAAGACAAATTTTGTTGTATTTAGTTTTAAGATAGTCCGGAAAGTGTTACTAATATCTCTTTATATCACCGAAATTTGTATCGCAGTTGACATTATTATCTCTTTTAAAACACTTCTTAATTCCTGCTCTCACACGCCCTCACAACAGACTGGCTGTCGGTATTTTCACTGTCACGCTAAAAAGCTGCTTTAGCGCTAGCAGTATACATACAGAAAGTTCATTCATTTCTCTTTGTGTAATCATTATAACAGGTGTCGTACATACAGTAGTGTAGTATACAGTATTTTTTTTGTGTGTGCTAACTATAAAATAATAATGTACAAGTAAACTTTTAATTATGTACTGTACCGTAATTGAGAGTTACATGTGTAATCATGTTGGCCCTACTGTGTACGTGCAGGTTCTTCTAAATCATAATATGTAAGCAGTCTTACAAATACATACTGTATTGTAATTACATTACTGCTTCTACTGTTTAACCACTTTAATCGATTAAAGGACATATATTTTAGCCTAAATGGCCTTTCTTGGTTATTTTCAAAAATCGGAACAAACTGATAATCCGAACCCCCCTCGGCCCAATTAATTCGGATTTTCGACGCTCTACTGTACTTCTTAAATTTCCGAATGTGCTGCAAATTTTGAAAGAGCCAGTAGTGTTGTTAAAAGTCATTTAAATATAACTAAAAGTATTTTTTAGTTCTCCATTTCCTTTCTTTAGGCCCCCCCCCTCACCAATTTTATCCATATTATTGGTTAGATGGTCGATTCATTATTGTGTGTTTATAACTTGTGGAAATAACACTATCTAAGGAGTAGAAACTAAAAGAATTCTGTACTGAACAAATCATTTGCGTTACGAATATGAGTTTTGTATTATCTTTTAAAACTGATATTTGGGCTACGTAAACCTAGCATTTAAACAGTTTATTATAAGTAGTTTTCAAGAACTGAAACTTACACGTGTGACATTGTAATGATCATTTTATTTTATATCTTTCAGGCTAAAATGAACGCAGACCAGCAAAATAACCACGGCATTCACAAAGGTAAGATTGAATTAAAACAAACTCAGTTATAAATTAAAAAATTAATAAGTTGTTAATTAAGGAGGTAAATCATGCACTTGCTTCTTTAATAAACTACTGTAGCTCAAATCTATGTCATCGAAGGTATTTTCGTGAATATGTAAACACAGCTATTGTAGGTTAGAAATTTTTAGAGATCCATTTTATTATTATTTTATTTAATTATCTGCATTCACTAGTTTTGTTTTTAATGAGGCTGAGATGACTATTTATAAATGGTAAGTAGTAAATAATTACTCTTACTGCAGCAAAGCCGTGATGTATCGAATGATTGTTAAAGAATCGTGCTCAGATGACGCAATCACTGCGAAAATTGTGACTAAAAAGAAGTTTTTCTTGTTTCCGCGGATCCGGTTGAGTGTGAGGTAACCCATGCAGGATTATGTAGACCTTCCGTGACCTAGAAACGTCTTTTCTTTATCAGTAAGCTATCAGTATTGATTTTTAATAGAGAATAGAAAGTTCCGTGAACTAAACAAACCAGAATTCTTGGGCTAAATACCCTTGATTAAATGTAAAAGATCATTTGATTCTTTATACCTTGCGTTTATATTTATGGTCTACTTCTATTCAAGCCGATATTAAAATGCCAATAATAAAGATCACTGTGCCTCAAGAATAACGAACCCTAGAAAGCTGAACTTTAGCATGATTCTTCTAATACTGTATAGGCGCACTAACAGGCCTAAAATGAATCTAAGTATAACCATATATAACAGTTTATTTCCTGGGTATCAAACCCAATGATTACATAGTATAAAACCGTGTTAGGCCATGTGCACTAAAGGTGCGGCTATACATACACGTCACGTCACGTCACGTCCCGTCCACTAACGTCATTTTAGGTAAGGTGGCTATACATACCCGTCACGTCACGTCACGTCCAGGCACAAAAAGTAGCGCGCGCACATCTTGGCTTTCCAATCCACTGGGTCACACTACTTACTGTTGAGTCAACCATGGAGGACTCCTCATCTTCGAGTAAATATATTACTGTATACAATCTAAATATATTTTTCTTACCTGTGGAATTCATTTTAATTGCAATTTCTTCCCAGCAGTAGTTCCTCCTTACGTTATTCATGTATAAATTGTGAGAAGGGTCAAAAAGTTCTTTGAAGTCTTGCACTAAAGTTATCAAATACTCGTCGTCCATGGTTGACGCACAACAAAACACTATGTTACTGGAGGAACGACACACAAGAAACAGGTGAACAGACACACTTCACCCCTTGAACTGATAAGGTGCAATATTTTTGTTTATCTCTGTTATGGAGCCAACAAAATATAGTCAAAAAACATTCAGCTATACCAACGATGTTTCCCGACTGTGCGCGGACAAAGCCGAAGCGGAGATAAATGACGTCGCTTGACGTCGCTTGACGTGACCCTTGGCTATACATACCCGTCACGTCACGTCACGTCACGGCACGGTATGCTCTCTAGAGCATTCGAATATTTTCTGGACGTGACGTGACGTGACGTGACGGGTATGTATAGCCACCTCCATTTGATTACACAGGGAGCATACCTCTGGAAAAAAGACGGGACGTGTCGTGACGTGTATGTATAGCCGCACCTTAACAAGCAATACAGCAGCTGAAGCTAACTCCGCCATCTTGGTGGGGCCCAAAAGCGTAAAAAGCAGCATTTATTACACGAACAAAATTTTAATGCGCGCTTTTCAAATACACTGTTGTTTGACCAACTTACGATGAAGTTAAAATTTCGAAATTTCGTATGCAAACCAAACATAAGTGTTGGACAGTAATGGTGTAATTTAAAGTTGCAAAATAATTTGATTACTTATTTACTTTACAAGTTAAAGTTAAAACTTATATGTGGTTTTTAAATCGTGACATGAACAAGTTGGTCTGTGAGAATTTTTTTTATTTTTCGAGTAGAGAAGTTTTGTAAGCGACAAAGTTGTAAATAAGGATTTGAATTTAGCTTATTTTGTCATAAAAAAAATTTACGAAGTGTACTCTGGTCAGAAGGGCAGGTTGAAGACAAGAGTAAATGTCGCGTCAGACGGCACTACATTTATCTGTGCGATACCCACTGCTCCTCAGGCCGCTTCCTATCATTGTAACCAAAACTATTATTACTGACTATTACTTAATTATTAAATACTTAATTACAACACTACTTCTGCTCAGATTAGTCTACCTATTACCTGTTCATAGTTTGAATACTTTCAAAACATATAAGACGTAATTTTCATTATTTATACTTCATTTTGTATAGTGCTTTTTATATTTGACACATTGACAACAGTTCTTACATAGTCTAAAACCTTCATAAGCCTCAGAAAACTTGGGTCAACTACGAATGATAAAAAAGACTCATTGCAAATTCAAAAACATTTAATGGGAAAAATAACATTGTTAGAAAATGACAAAAATGTAAAAAAAACACAGCAACTTACATTTTACATTTACTGCCCTGTGCCCTGAAAATGTTATAACTTTAGTTAAATTGTCGGAAACCTGAAAATGAATGAATGAATGAATATTTTATTGGGCCTTATATTATGTATATTGCATTATTGCACAAACAAAATCATAATTATTATATATATCTTATAAACTAAATTAAAGAACAAAAGAAAAAATAGCTCTATTTATAAAACAATAATAATATAAAGGAACAATTTAAACTACCTCGATGTTTTAAAAACGTGTTTGAGGTAGTGAGTAAATAAAACAATTTAAAAAAGAAAAACACACATTTATATATAGAGAGAGACAAAAAGGAAAAACAAACAAAAATACAGAAATTAGCTGACCGGCTTTCAGAAATATATTTAAAACTATATATTTTTAGTACATTTAAAAAAACAAAAAATTTTCACTGCAGCTTTACAATGATTACTTTCCAAAAACACAAATTAAATATAAATTTTGAACAAATATATGAAATATATGCAACATGTAGAACATAGAAAACAAATATTACGTATATGCAAGCTATATTCAAGTTTTACATCGATACATCTATTCACATATACACATATTCACACACACACACCCACATACATATACATATACACATTTTTACATAAACAGCATTCTTTGTTTATGTATACAAAATTTTAGCATAGATAAAAAACATACACATCAATACACTATTAAATCCACATTTATGCAGACATTCTTCCATACAAAAATCGTCAAAAGCGCTCGGCAGTAGGATGATTCATGCTCGGCTCCGCCATCTTGGTGGAGATTCTCGCTAAAAGGTCGGTTTCAACGATCGTCTCCCATAGCCTATCTAGGTTTTATACTATGTAATCATTGATCAAACCATAGAGCATTCCAATTAAAATAATCGTCAGGTTTGCTAAAACACTTTTGACCTCTGCTTTTAATGTATTTATTTTACACGAGTTGTTATATTTATTTAAAGTTGTTATTGATGTGTTACATCGAGTTGGAATTTTCGTTACTCAGCCTGTTTTTAGTCATGGCCAATTGTATGTTGCAATGTCCATAGTATGCTCTTTTGAAGACTTGACCGTTGAAATTATACCTAAAAGTATTGAAATTCTTATGTTGATTTTAAAGAAATACTTTAAGACCCATTATAATGTTAAAATATATTTTTCTATAAGAAACTGTTTGTGTTTTTATGTAATTAATCTTAAATAAAAATAAATTTATTTAAAGATGAGATTATTTCCTAATACCCAATGTTTAGTAAATTAGTACATATATAATGTTGTAACTAGTTAATTTTTTTAAATAATCCTTTTAATTATCTTTAAAAAGCCAAAAATCTTTCAAAATAACCTGCAAAGCTAACTAAACTAAATTATGATATGATAATATTGCTTACTAGTCGTAAAGTCATGCAACATAAAACAGTTTACATAAACATCAACTCATATACAAGCGAACGTACGTACGTGAGTAACATATAATATAACAGCTGATTTCACCCATTATCTGTAATAAAGCAAAACCTAGCGTAGATTATACTTGGGGTTATGTTTACAACTTCAATCAAAATATAAGTCTTGTGAAGTTGATTTTTTTTTAATATGAGTTAGAGAACTAACCGTAGCCTACAATACGTAATAACATTTGCTTTTAGGTTATAAAATGAATATAAATACAACCTTTTATTATAAATAAATATATTAATTTATACAAGTTTAAAGAAGAGATACCCATTCGTTTAACTTCGGAAACAATCGAACATCTTCGTATAACATATAAACTTATTCCATTATTAATTTCTTCATTATAACATTAATAACTTCTAAATCATTTGATCTATCAATATAAAGTTAGAAAGCAATTAATTAAAAGAAAATATTTGTATCTTTAATTAGATATATAATAATGAATATAAATACAAAATTTTATAACAAATAGGCCTACAGATTTATAATCCTTATAATTGTACACATTTACCGAGTTAAAAATTCCCGTCGGAATCTAGATAAAGCATGTTGTTTTAAATAGTATTTGCTTAAACTATGTATTTCTTATGTGTATCTAATTAGTCTGCCTGTGATATTTCACGGGGGTTTACTAGGTCAACTATAAAAACAGCTTTAATAATGTTGTAAGACCCTAAAGCATAACATATCGCAAAATTTAAAATACACTACAAAATATTAAATCTGCATTAGTTTCTAATGTAAACAATATTAATAAAACAAAACGTAAAATTGTTTAAAAGTCAGACCAAATTATATGTTGTTAGAAATATTTATGTTTATGTAATGGACAAGTGTTTACAGCTCGGGGTTAAATGTGCTAAAAAGATATTTTAAATATTATAATTCTACTAACGATTACGATTTTAGACCATACAAAATATCATAAAAGTTTATTATTATAAGAAAAATTTACGCAAAGCAAGAATTAATAACTTACATAATATTATGTACTCGTTTAAATCGATTTTTGCAGCTAGAAAATTGTACTAAAAGTTGTATTTAGACCAGCGATCGATAATATAACCATTGAATCTTAAAAAATATGTTGTTGCTACAAATTACACGAAAAGTTTCGCATTAACTGAAAGCAATTTTGACCAAACTTAAACTAAATGATGCACAGATAATTCGGAAACTAAAACTTATAAAGTAATATCAGAGGGTTCGAAACAGAAACGGACTCAAATATTTTTCTATTAAGGTACGGAATGCTAAAAATAGTAGACAAGAGCCAATTGTATATTTTTGTTTAATAATACACGATTAACTTTCATAAATTAGTGACATTCTGGATAAGCTTGGAAAAAGCAGGGTACTGCAGCTGGTATCTTAAACATCCTACAAGTTCAGTGTGCTCTCACTTCGTTACGCTTCTCTCTCGTTCTAACAGGCATTAAATTAAACAATCAACATTACATACATTATATTTATCTATAAAAAATATAAGATAATTGAGAAATTATTAAAGCCTGTAATTAGAATTGTTTTGAAAGATTTACGCGATAACTGATTACATAGCGGCTCACTAAGACAAAGGTGACACAAGTAGCCTACCTTCATTCAATGACAACGCTGCAGAATCCTTTTATTCAGGTCCGTTAACTGTTTCACTTTGTCTATGGTCAGTAAAGAAATAGCAAGCGGGATTCCTGCATGCTCGTTCTCATCAGCTCCTTATTGCATGATCGACAGTCTATAGGAAATTAGTGACGTGGCATTTTCTGTCAACTTCGTCATACTGATCATCTACACATCTACACCTATGTTGGTTATGAAGTAGAACGTTGCATATTATAAAAAAAGGTCAGGAATCACTTTGTTTTCAATTTATGACTAGCGAAGTATTTCGGCCTTATTTTAGTTCCAAAGTTAAAATTACACTATACTAAAATCCCTAAAGCATAAAATTTGAAATAAAAACCTATATTATTACAGAAGAATATCTTTAGTAAATCGAATCATGAACGCCTTCGAGAATGCAGTCACGTTTTTAAATCACGCTTATGTTTACTTTTTCTTAATGTTACTATTGAAATTGATAAGTTCGACTATTGAAATAGGAGACCAGCGTATAGCATAAAAATATGCCAATAACTATGTTCAAACCCACGCAACTGTGTTGGAGGTTCCAACTACTGCTCGAATCTGCTTTCCATTTTATACTTTTAGTAGAGGTGGATATCATGAGTGACCAGTTATTGTAAATTAATTAATTGTAGATTAAGACTCGGCTCCCTAATTTCAAAACGGCGAATACTTTTAAGCATATGTTTGTGTTATTTTAGTCTAAAAACGAAAACTGTATTTTTTCTTAAAGTAAAATTGATTGTGGGTGTTGTTGATTGCTAAGGTTTTTTTGCAATTTCTCTTTTTGGAACTGAGTAAAAAAATAATAAAGTTTACTATTTATATCATACGTTTATAAAAACAATCAAACGGTTTGTGAAAATATATTCAGCAACCAACATCCGCATATGACAATACTTCAAAATGAAACCATTTTGATATTATAAATAAAGTCCTAGTTTTAAATCATTATTTGTCATACTTTAGAATGATTAGTCGTATTTTCTGTGAGAAATATTATTATAACAAAAGTTATTCAGTTTGTTTAGACTTTATTTCCTTAAATTTGATTAAAGTTAAATTATTTGAATAGTTAAAAGTGTATCCGGGCAATCGTAATTTAACAAAGTTTTTGAAAACTTGACTCAATAGGTTGATAATCCAGTTTATACTACTTGACATCCACGACTGGGAAACTTTTTAAATTCCCAGTCCATATTATATATATATACCATCAATTTCTATCCATATTTATGCCCTAAGAATTTCAGTATTTCAATTATTGTGTGAGCTCTAATCAGGGCTACGGCCCCACAATGGAGTTAAAGTGTAAAAAACTCAAAGGTCTTCGCTGGTAGTTTTAACAAACTTATAAGTACGACTTCCTTTTCAGTAGCACATACAACTTTGCCAAATCGTGTTGTCGTTTGGACCTTAAACCACATCAACCAAGTCAAAACAGTTACTACACACGCCATTGGTTCAAGTTTTTTTTTTCTGTCCGTTGGTCAACAAACCGCGACCGCAAATACGACTGTAGCTTCCGAGACACCATGTCTGCCTAAATCGAAGTGATTTATTCGTCACGTTTCGTATAATATAATCCACTAGGGGCTCCGCTCACCCCACCCCCCAGCGGCGACCCCGATGCAAACAGATTATTGCTAATGTAAGATAGAGATCGAAATAGACACGACCATCCGCAATAATTCGAATTGCGGCATGTATTGCAATTTCACCAACAGTATTTCAGTAATCAATAAGCAACATTTCAATTAAATTTGTTTACTACCAACTAAAGGAAACAATACGATATGTACCACCAGATGTTTGACTTATAATACAGTAAGCATTTTTTGGATTTTACATAATCTACAAAAACTGCTAGTTGTAAAGAAATAAATTAACTGATTCTAAATTTCCCAAATTGGTTGAAAAAAAACGTATTTTTAATATAATTACAACTTACCGTCGTCAATAGTCAACTTGTCGTATACATTTTAAACGACGGCTGTTTCGGCTATTTAGCCATTTTCAAGTTAAATTAAAATTAGTTGGAAAAATAACTCAGTTGTCGCAGAACACTAAACAAATTTACACCCAAACATTTAGAATAAATTAAAAACAAAAACTTCACTTACAAGAAACATGTCCGGTGTTACCACTGTCTCGCACTGCACTGAGTTATATTCATTTATAACAATAGTCGGAATGGAGAAAAACATAACAAGTAAACGTATTTTGGTTAAGAATTACTTTTGGAGAATTTTCACCTCTGAATTTCTAAAACCTTTGTCGTGTTGAATTTTTTAAATAAAATTGTGATTTTTGTTGAAAAAGCCAAAAAAATAATTCTGACTCTACTATTTTGTCAATAATATCAATGTTATGAAAAACGTATATCATATTTATCGATAAAATATAATTTGATACTGTATACGAAATTTTAAGTTTTTGCAAAATCTAAGATTTTAGTTTTTTTCCTATTTTTGATATTTTAAAATTAGAAAAAAATATATAACATTTTTTCCATAAAGTTGATAAAACGACAAAGAGATTGAGTCCAAAATCAACTTTCTACAATAAAAACCCTGCTTCACCGATTTTTTTGAATTTGACCTCATATTTTTCAAAAAACTTAAAAATTGCAAAATCAAATTATTTTTTTAGGAAAAAAATGTAGCTTATTGGGTAATTGAAAGACACACTTTCCCCAAGCAGTTTTTAAATTTAAGTATTTTTGATCGAGAAAAAACATAATTTCGTAAAAAATGTATATGTTTATTTAACTCGAGATTTTGAGGTTAAGTCAAAAAAAATTTTAATTTGACAGTTTATAATTTTTGCCTATTCTACAATTTGGCACCAAGAAATATTTTTTTGGGGGTCGATTAAAAAAGTTACGATTTTTCACCCTACCATTTCAACCCTTATCATTGCTTTCCCCTAATCGACTGTAGGAATTGTAGAGGAATTGGTCCTGAGCCGGTTAAAATCATTTTCAGCTCGATTTAGAGCTGTTTCCATGTTTTCCCTGAAAAATCCTTAATTTGATTAAAAGTAAAAATTGTTAAAACTAGAAATTTCTGTACCGAATTATCATTATAAATTATTTTAGTACCGCAAAGCATAGAACTCGAACTGCAACTGTATAAGTATTGAAAATGAGAACACCTTAGGTAGAACACCTCACACAGTTAAAAGCTATTGGGGAAAGAAATGCAGCCGAAAAAAAATAGCTATTAAGCAAACAAATAGTTCAAAGAAACATTTTAACTAAACAATTTTCAGAAAATTACAATTTTGTGTTATAGTTATACAATTCTTCAGAAAAATAACAAAATTATGTTCACATTTTACAGTAATAATCATTTCACATTCACATGCAAACAAATATATTCACGAAGATCCTGGATGTATGAAAATGTGCTCCTAAAACATTTGTATTTAACATTCTTTCAAATATCGGTCTAGCAATACAAATAATTCTGGCGCAGGATAAAGGTAGATTTTTATGTTTTTCTGGTTTCAGTTCAAAATTGTTATTGAGATTGTATCAATCTCTGAAAATACATAAACTATATGAAATTGTTTTAACTGATTACCCTTACAAATTTTACCTAGAATCTACAAAACCCTTTTTTAATCTAAATGTCTGATAAGATAATAAACTATAGTTAAAGAAACGCGCACAAAAATCTGATAATTTGTTCTCCAGTTTAAGTGCTCAAACTCATAGAGAAAGACGAGTTATATAATAAATATAGAGAGATTGATGTATTCCTTCACGTTCAGTAAAAACGAGCGATATTACTTAAAGCATTCACTCAAGTTAAACTAGAAACATTATTTATTCCCTAATTTTGGTGAAAGTGAACAATTTAAGTTTGAAGACAAAACAATAGTCATTACAGCTGTCCGGATCGTAGTACGTGGCAGAGGAAAGTTCTCGGCTGTCCTATAATATTGTCAACGAAAGAAGCAGAAAATCCTGATTTACAGATGTCGATGTATTCAATTATAGTTTTTATTTTACTTTTGAACGCGCCTACGTGTAGGTGGGCAAGAAGGGCGGTTGGATATACTCTAATTGCTCACTGTTTTGTTTTATCCTTCGATCTATACACTTAATATTCTAATTGCTAACATACGCGAGTGCAACTCGACTTGTTCGACTCTTCGCTAATTGCGCCAACCTCTAAGACCCCCGTCTTCTTCGATCCTCTTTGTTTAAGCCTTAATTGATGTTAATGGTTTAGTAATCTGTCAAATAGGAATTAACTCGCTTTGCATTAACCCCGTTCCTAGAGGAGTTGAAATCACTTGCGTGTAAGTTTGTTTTGCTGGATTAATTTATAAACAGGATCGATCGGGGACAATAACCTGTGGCATTCCTGTTCAATTATCGATACAATTTATCGTAACATTTGGGTGAGGCAAAATCAAAAACGGAATTTTCGTATTTAATATCAAGCAAAATTTGACTAAGATGGTCACTTTCAAATGTATACTTCAAAGTATTTCGCTTTTTGAAGATATAGTATTTTTAATACTTTTCTTAAATATTCTCTATTATTATTAACGCAAAAGTTCTTCAAATTATCTGTGTTTCTTGTTTTCATCAACGTCATTTTAGAGCAAAGAAATTCCCATTTTTTTATCTAACTTAACTCATTTACAAAAATTTCGAGTTTACCTCGTCTTAAAAATGTCTGATGGTGGAGAAACCAGTTTATAATTAAATATTTTCAACTTGATGCATAGATTTCAGATGTTCAATAATAGATCAGAAATCCAGTAATTCTACAAACTAAGTTTAACTGTGAAAATTATTGCTTCTTCTTAATGTGCTGATTATAATTTGAAACTATCTTTGTCGAAAAAAGTTCCAACTTTAAAATGTATAACAATATATTGAGCTAGTTTGTACAATGTTTTATGAAGATCAATGTTTTTAAGCACCAGCAGGCTAGGTATTTAGTCTAAGGTTTTAGAGAAGGCCTTTCCAACCCAACAAACTTCAACCAATTCGTTTAAAAACATATTTTTGCTAAAGTTTTTCTGTGAAGTATATGGGTTTCTCCAACACCACTTATTTTATTATAAATTTAACTGCAGTACTTTTTCGAAACCATAAATCTGAAAATAAAAAGTTCTTATTATTTTTAAACGATGTACCCCACACATAAAATATTTACTTTTTTATTAAAATGCTTTTTTAGTTCTGTTAATTGGAATCAAACACGTTATCAAGCCTGATAAACTTCATTATGTTAAAATTAATTACCAATCATTTATCCGTTTTGGTAATCATATAATTGTTCAGTTTTTTTTACTGTCGGAACCCTACTACTGTACAGTATTTTGATTAATTAAGATTGTAGTTTTAGTAATGAAGAAATATTCACCACGTAAGTTGACAACTTAGTGTTATTTGATCAGCACTGAGTTACTTCTATAAGTCTCTTAACTCGTATTTTCTGCCTCATTTTGTGCCGAAGGTTGCGCTTCGTACATTTAGACGTTAGAACTTGTTCGTGTAGGTTTTCTATAAATCAAACTCCATGTCTCAGAACTTGCTAAAGGTTAGTTATCCGTAGTTTCTTACTTCCTATTAGGATTATTGGTTTTACGTAAATACAATGACAGATTATGTAATCGTCAATAATTCTATTCAAATAGTGAAACTTATACTAACAGTTTTATGTACTGTTTCTGCTAAAGAAAACAAATTAGTTTATTCAGAGTAAAATGCGCTAATTAATCTACTTACTTCTAATCACCTAGACAAGTTAAGTAAAGAAAAACCACTTGCCGGCCTCATAACATATTCCCGCATCAGGCCACAATTATACCGAAACGGCAAAATAAACTGGTTTCTTGTATTTTTAATATTTTGCAGCTGTTGTTTCCCACGTCAGCCAGTTCTTGAACGCAATTCCAAACTTATTAAGCTCATGGACACATTCGTAAGCTGGTTAGCAATCAATAGAAACTGACACTTTCAATTTATTAATTACTTCTAGTTCCGTAACTATTAGCCTTTTAATTGCTTTATTATTTTTAAATCTTTGCAACTGTTAACTTCCGTATTTGCATGACTTGTGTATTAGAAGTTTTTTTAGTAATATCTTCTAGAGTCTGGAGGCCGAAGAATTCTTCAAGCTTTAAACGATGACTTTGATAATAATTTCTTATGCTGTGCATCAAAAGTAAACAGAATGAATTTGCGAGAATTCGATAGCGACAAATCTCAACTCTTGTAAAAACCATTAGCGTTTCGTAAATTTATTAAAAAAAATAAGTTTCAATCATGTCTTAAAATAATGTTTTTGTCCGCTGTTGAAACTTTTGCTTAGGTTGAGATTTGGGAATCAATTTTTCATAAAGTTTTGCTGCAGCTAAACCAAATTTGGTAAAAGCCTTATCATATTCACAGCAGTATTTTAATATAAAACATTTTAATTTTAAATATCGAACGAGTGATTAATTTCTTTATATTGATAAAGATATCTTTATGGTCCCGCACTAAAGAAAAACCTTTACAGATTTACTGTGTCATAGTCACAGCAGTATTTTAATATAAAGCATTTTAAAGATCGAATGAATTTATATTAATTCCTTTATATTGAAGAAGATATTTTTAGAGTCCCGTACTCAAAAGTAGAAACAAAACTGTTACACGTTTACTGTGTCAAATAAATATGTCTGTATCATAGTATTACCAGCAGTATTTTAATATAAAGCATTTTAAAGATTGAACGAGTTTAGATTAATTCCTTTATATTGATGAAGAAATGTGTAGAGTTCCTTACTAAAAAGTAAAAAACCCCTTACAGATTTACTGTATCCAATATGTCTGTGTCATAGACAGCAGTATTTTAATATAAAGCATTTTAAAGATTGAATGAGTTTAGATTAATTCCTTTATATTGATGAAGAAATGTGTAGGGTTCCTTACTCAAAAGTAGAAACAAAACTGTTACACATTTACTGTGTCAAATATGTATGTATCATAGTCACAGCAGTATTTTAATATAAAGCATTTTAAAGATCGAATGAATTTTTATTAATTCCTTTATATTGAAGAAGATATTTTTAGGGTCCCGTACTCAAAAGTAGAAACAAAACTGTTACACATTTACTGTGTCAAATATGTCTGTGTCATAGACAGCAGTATTTTAATATAAAGCATTTTAAAGATTGAACGAGTTTAGAT
>JAGFPH010000016.1:672459-684506 GCA_018207615.1 Philaenus spumarius
ATAGGGTTCCTTACTCAAAAGTAAAAACAAACCCTTACAAATTTACTATGTCAACCTTGTCTGTGTCGTAGTCACAGTAGTATTTTAACAGGGCCGGATTTCCCAATAGGCCCGGTAGGCCCGGGCCTATGGGCTCAAGCTCCCAGGGGGCGCACGGCAGAGAGAAAAACAATATTTAAAAAAATATCTAGAAATAAAAATAAATAGCCATAACTTATCATTTACTAAAAGTGTTTTAAAACGGCATTTTGTTAAGCCCAGAACCAAGTAAATTACTCAAAAAACTTGCAATGATAAAATTGCATCGTGGAGTGGTGTTTAAGTAATTAACATATAGGCCTGATATAATTTTTTAATAAAGGTTTTTGAGAAAGTAACTTTAACCAGATTAGGGGGCGGAAAAAATATTGGGCCTAGGGGCGCCAAAATGCTAAATCCGGCCCTGTATTTTAATATAAAACATTTTAAAGATCGAACGAGTTTAGATTAATTTCTGGTATATTGATGAAGATGTTGTTATTGTTCCCTACTCAAAAGTAGAAGCAAAACCCTTACAGACTTACTATGTCAACCTTGTCTGTATTGTAGTCACAGCAGTATTTTAATATAAAGTATTTTAAAGATCAAACAAGTTTAGATTAATTAATTTATATTGATGAAGATATTTTTAGAGTTCCGTACTCAAAAGAAAAAACAAACCCTTACAAATTTACTGTTTCAAGCCTGTCTGTGTGGTAGTCATATAACTTAGAAAAAGACAAAGTAATCAAATTAAGTCTGGCATAATTAAGACTATATAATAATTTACTATTTATTTTAGAGTTCCAAAGTTTTGTACCCCAGAAAATAAATATTTTATGATACGGTCGTTTGGGGTATCGTTTAAAATTTCTTTATTTAAAGATAAATATTTGTTTAGAGAATTTTGTGATGTGTTTTAAAGTACTCTCTAAAATTTTTTTAAAATCCCATTCTTTCTTGTATATCTGAAATTTCTTAAAATTTTGAAATAACTTCGTATTAAGGTTTTTATATTACAGGAAAATTATAGTGCATTAAAACTTCATGTGTTGTACTGTTTTAATTATGTATTTGCTAGCAGTCACATACTGTCATTGGTATCCATCATCACTATATAATTTATTTCATTAATGGTTATAGTTATGGGTAGATGGTTAGTTCAGTATAATGATTATAAGAAGTGTTGATGCGTTTTTGTTAATCATATTATTTTAATAAAATTGTCGGAACTATTGGTATTACGTAACTGTTGGCGGGCCATTCAAACTCCTACTTATCCTGTTTATTTCTACGAAATTTAGAGTTTTTACTGGACAGTAAAACTTTGTTTCTTATTGTCTACTGCGGTGGAAACGGTAACAGATTTTGTAAGCCAGGAAATAATGTTACTATAAATCGTGTTTATGTTCTTATACTATAAGAAGTAAAACCAATATGGACAAGAAGCAACAGGGCTTAACTATATAATGTTTAATTATTTGATCAATATCTAGATTAACCTTAAGTTACTATTAAAATATTGCATAATCAAAACAAATAACAACTCTGGGTATAGCTTTTCCCTCAGTTTAATTGTACAATTAGCGTATAGGATTATCAAGTAACCACGGCATCGTATATTTTATAATGATCAGCATTTTAATCCGACTTCAATTAAATTTTTAACGCCTACCAAACGCAGAGCAAACATTTCTAAATTTAAATCACCTTGTCTCTTTAAAAAAGATTATTGGTTATATTTCATAATAGACAGGCAGACTAAAATTATTTGTAAACAGATTTAGTTTTTATGTTATTGTGATGTTCCAAATAATTTTAAAAATGTCTTACAAAAAACCATCTTTAACCATCTTCCGCAACAACTAGCCTCTTCTTCCTCCTTCGAAAAATACAGATACTTTTTCACGCCGGCCGTATTTCACATCATAATAGATCATACTTATTATAAATATTCTTGTGTACTATTCACAGATTGTTTTCGCAAAAAGGCTGCGACGTTAGTACAGTATTTCGATAAACTAGAGTTAGTTAACCTCTTGCAATATAGGTAGTTTATTTGACATGGAACTTTGACTACACTTATCCGAAGTACTATGTCTAGCGATTATACCTCATCCAATTTTGTAATTATAATTTTCTAGTACCAAATTTCGGAATATTTAATCCTTTTGTAATGTGGCAACTGCATTCGTTTTTAATTGCACAAGAATAACCGTACTTGACTTGGAAGCGTGATGTATAAGGAGTCACTCACTGTTTATCCCCGATTAGAAGTTAGCGGTTTCCAATGCGGGCGGATATACTGGTCATTTTATCAATTTGTGGAAAAGTTAGTTTGGATACTAACATACATGACTAGTTTTTTAGTTTATTTACCGACAAAAATACCCGTATGCTAATTTCCCATTCAAACTAATGCCTTTTTTAGTTTGTGTACGTGTAAATGAAAAGGCCTCCATTTTACAATAGTTAATTCTTTATTATTTAAAAGTAATATAATAAACTTATGATATGTTGTAATAATTTAAATTGTTATAAGTAATTATTGTTGTTTTTTTAGAAAATTGTAAAGGAATATTGTTCGTGTGTTTTCAACTAGAAATTATACAAGACAACTATGTCGGTGCCTTTAATTTTATTGTTTGCCAAAATGAAATACTGGATACATTGATCAACCGGTTCTTATACGTCATAGTTTCTAACTTGACACTAAACTAACTATATTTCACAATGTTACTAGTGTATTCGTAACGGGCTTTGTTCGAGAGCAATATAATTGTAGTCGAAACTCGAAAGACACATCCTATACAAATTATTAGAAACAAAAGCTAAATATTTCACGCCTGGAAGTTGAGAAACCTTCCGCTAGGTAGCCCTCTCAACTTTTATAGGTCATGGGCTAGTTGCTATTTGCTCAGTTTATTGAATGGGTCTATAAACTGGGATTTTTAATTATAAAAAACGAACAAGAGTTAGGATTAAACTTTAAAAACAGTTTTCAATTTTCTTTTCTGAACTAGTAAATGGGGGTAACTAAAGCCTATGGGGAAACTAAAGCCATTATAACAGGTAATTTTTGGATGGTGATAGTGGCAACACTGTTTGAACTTAAGAGCTGATGTTGTGTTTTTATAACAGGAGCTTACACGTGCTTTCCAAATACTCATCTGAATTATTAGAAAATATTAAGGTAAGTGTACAGTAAAATATATTATTTAGCCTAAAAATTTGATTAAAAAGTTACCTTGCATAACTTCTGCTCTGAACAAGTCGTTTTTAAACTTAAACTCTCATAGCCCTCAACAAACATAACCTTAATTTATGTTTCATCACACTTTTAAAGGTTATAACCTATAACTTGATTCTTTCTTTTTTTGTGATTTTTTTTTTCCAGCGAAACGTCACATGGGGTAACAAAAGCCACAACATAAAGGTGGCTTTTGTTACCCCGTACTTTTTGTGTCATACTATAATAAGTAAAAATTCCGTCAGTAATACATTTTTCTCTCTTTTAGGACTGAAATGCCTCGAAACCCAAAGAAGAAGCTTGGTACCCGGAAGTATAAAGATTATACAGATGAAACGCTGAAAATAGCTGTAGAAGAAGTGAAGAAAGGATCATCTTTAAGAAAGGTTGCTGAGAAATTTGGTATATCAAGATTTGCTCTTACTGCTGCCCTAAAAGGTAAGGCTAACAAATTTTGTAGGCCTCCAGTTCTTAATTCTGATGAAGAAAGAAGATTAGTTGAATGTATAAGCATGGCCGGAGAGTGGGGATTCCCTCTTACGGCCCTAGACATAAGACTAATAGTCAAAGGTTACCTGGATCGTAGCGGTCGAAATGAAATCAGGTTCAAAAACAATATGCCTGGTGTTGATTTTATTGACAGTTTTCTCAAAAGAAACAGTAAAGATCTTTCCAAACGGTTGGGACAAAACATTAAAAGAAGTCGAGCGGCTATTAGTAAGGATATCGTGAATAACTACTTTAATGAACTCGAAGAGACATTAAAGGATGTTGATCCATCAATGATAGTGAACTACGATGAAACCAACATGACCGATGATCCAGGGAGGAAACAAGTGATCGTGAGAAGGGGATCACGGCATCCGGAGCGTATAGTAGATTTTTCTAAATCTAGTACGTCAGTAATGTTTTCTGGAAGTGCAAGTGGAACGCTACTGCCTCCTTATATAACTTACAAGGCAACACATCTCTATGACTCATGGACAGAGAATGGTCCAGCAGGCACTGTATACAATAGATCTAAAAGCGGGTGGTTTACCCTTGAAATTTTTGAAGATTGGTTTCAGAGAGTAGCTTTGCCCTACTTTAAAAAATTTGACAGTGATGCCAAGAAGGTTTTGATAGGAGACAATTTGTCGAGTCACATCTCTGTCCATATTGTTGAAGAATGCAACAAAAATAAGATCAAGTTTGTACTGCTACCTCCTAACAGTACGCACTACACACAGCCCCTAGATGTGGCATTTTTTAGGCCATTAAAAATAAAATGGCGCCAGACTTTGACAGAGTGGAAAGAGGCCAATCGTGGCTCTATTCCAAAAGACAGGTTTCCAAGACTTCTGAAAAAGTGTCTTGATATTTTGGGTCAGGAAAACATAAGCAAAAACTTAACAAGTGGATTTAAGGGAGCTGGTATCGTACCCTTAGACCGAAATGAAATTCTAAAAAGGCTTCCTGATGGTGATGCCACTGCCAAAAGTAACTCTAGTTGCCCACAAACAGTATCTGAAGAGCTTAATTCAAGCAATAACTGGACTGATTCTATTAAAGCCTTTTTTGAAGAAAGTAGGAAGAGAGATACCGAACCTCTGACACAGCGGAAGAAGAAGAAACTGAATGTCCCTGCAGGAAGGGGGATTGAAGGGATTGAAGACACAATTCTTACCAATGATGATGATCCTCAACCGGGTACGTCCAAAACACCTGATACCAAAACAAAGGAAAACCACAGCAAACTAAAGAATTTCAAACCTAATAAGGAACTTGCACATGCCGACTCAAGTGGCGATTCTGATGACCAGTATTCTTTAATAGACTCTACTGCAGATATGGATCCAGAAACATTTAGCGACCTGGAGTCGGAGATAGATCTACAACTAGAAGAGGCGACTTATGAAAAACCCCCCAAAAAAGTAGTCCCTAAAGAAGAACTTAAACCTGATGTTTACGTCGTTGTTGAGCTCATCTTCAATAAGAACACAAAAAAAGAAACCACCAAACAGTTCTATGGAGTCGTTCTTACAACTTGTTTTGAGAAGAACGAAGTTACAGTGAAGTTTTTCAGAAGAAGCTCCAAATTAACAGGAAATGACTATATATTTCCAATTGTTGATGACGAAATGGACATTCAGTTAACAGATGTCATTTCAATTGTGCAACCATCTAAAGTAAACAGAGGACATTATACGTTTCCTTATGAACTAAAAGACTGAACTTTAACAGGCCTATTTAAAGAGTAGTTTTTTTGTGTTTTTTGTGTTTTTTTGGTTAAATAATAAAGCTTTTTTCTTGTCAATAGACGTTCTTTATTGTTACATATGCCTGATTTATGGTTTTATTTACCCCAGCAATCTCTAACTAAAGCCAAACATTGATTTTTAATTGATGGCTTTTGTTACCCCTTTTCAGGGGTAACTAAAGCCACCATGTTTTAATTTTTTTATTTTAAAAATATATATTTCTGTCAATTTATGAATATATATCTTTAATATATGACCACAGACCCAAGTTTTGCAATATTTCTTTAACCTCTAAATTTAAGGGTATGACTTGGGCAGAAGTTTGAATTTCGAAAGTGGCTTTAGTTACCCCCATTTACGGTACATAAAAATAATTTTTAGCCTTTTTCCTTAAATAAAAAAATTAAGAAAAATTAACATAAAAATATATTTGTATTTTATTAGAAATGTCAGAAGTTACTATAATTACAAGGGAAATAATGTTAATAACAGCTGATTTATGAACCTCACAATAAAGGTTTCTTTACTTATATCAAGGAAACAACAGTTACGAAACTTAGAATATGAAATATTTTAAGGTGGTATACGACCTAATAATTAGTGTCCAAGGTCTAGAAACCAACCCTGTCGCACGCTATTCACATTTTGTGTTAATTACGCGACTCACGAAAGTAATTTACTTGTTGCCAAAGTAAGAACTGCTTACTTTTTGTCGTTATTGAATTGTTTGGTTGGTTTATTTCTAAGAAGATATCTAAGTAGGCTATATCTGAATATACAAATGACTGTCATTACGTAAACTAACGCAATTAGTTAATTTTATCAAAACTGTTATATAAAATAAAAATAAAAACAATAGCAGTCCTACCTGGCTTCACCCGTGTTAAAATAATAAGGGCAACTTCTTAAACCTTTACATGAAATCATTAATTTGAAAAAAATTCAAATTATTATCATTAAGCTTTAGCAAATATTTAGGCTTCTATCTAACATTAACAGCTCATTAAATCAGAAGGCAATGTTAAACGAACTGTGAATGTTTAATCTGAATTAGATTTATTTTATGTAAAATCGTTACAAACAACTAAGTGGTCAAAATAAAACCTTTACTACAAAATGAATAAAAGTAAATAACATTACCTAACTAATGTGAACATTGAAAAATATGTATGATGTCCATTTTACACTCTCAAATACAAAATAGTGTATTGCATACCACCAGCACACCTCAGTCTACTGATGTTTTTGCTGTAAGATAAAATCGGTCATTGTAATAAATCCGTAATAGTACTCATTTGTTCCCGGTGCCGACTTTATGTAGATCTTTTCCAATGAAAATTTCGGATTATTGTTTTTGTTTGTTTTTAACGAAACTGTCTTGAAATAAAAAAGACATTAAAAGTACCCAAACATTTTTTACTTGTCTACTCTCATTTCGAAAAAAGGCGAAACACAGCCCATGACAAACAGAAGACAATGCATAAGTCAGTAACAATTTCAACTAAATCTGATAAGTAGTTTTTGAGTTACATTGTAATAAACCGACAAACATACCTCCAACCAACAACGTTTCCTCTTTAAAACAAATTGTATATAGTTAGTATTAACTATATAAAAATACAAAATGCCGACTCCTAATACATAACTATACAATGGCAGATTCGCTGATTGACCAGTTATGATTTATATATAAAAAACAAATAGAATATCAACTAACTCTTGGAAGACAGACGTAAATAGTTTAATTTCAATTATCTTAATTTATTTTCAAACTGTGGAATTTGATTGTCGACTTTCTTTGAAACAAGAAACCAATATTCATATGTATTAAATAACTATTCTACTGTGTTGCCCAAAAACATTATCTGTTAAGGATTCGTTCAGGTCCGATTTTAGATTTTTGGTACGAATATTGTTCCAATTCATGTCTCCCTACTATTGTAGATTATTAATTACAAACATTAAGGGTGTGCAATACCAGAACGAAACATTCATCTTCATTGTAACTTATCCTTCATCAACTTTTGAAGACAATCTTTTGTAATTTGCATGAAATCGTTCATGAACATCTAAATTATAATTCGTAGGTGACAAACATTTTAAATTATACATTTCTATTAAAGATATTGCTTACAAACAAGACGAAAAACATGATTTTCAGTCGAGTCACCTGGTAGCAGTAAAACGTCGGGGCGAATTTTGTTACCTACTAACTGTACATTGGAGCTTTCTTCAAATTTAAACGTCGTACCTGTGTGGCGGAAATTCAAAATAAGATCGGCATTAGTAAAAACGAAAGAGTATACAAGCCTTATTATAGTGCGCTCGAGCGCTATACTAATGTAATAACCTTCTCAAGGTTGATTCCGCTCACTGGATTCGATGCTTTTACTATTATAGAGTGGTATTGCACACCCTTAAAGGGCTGGTGGTTATTTTCAATAACAATAAAATGAGAAAGGGGGTATCAATTTCAATAGCTAAAATTTACATATACAATTAAAGATAAAAGCAAATTTTAAATTATTGTCATTCATTTTTTTTGTCTAATGTACGGAACATCTTTCTTTGTAAAAATCTTTTATACAAAATTTTATGAAATATTAGTTTTTTATACTATTTTATATGAATAAAGAACAGTCTATAATTGTAATATTTTTATAATATTGCCTACAGTAAAACTTATTCAATGAAATTGGATACAATTTATTGATATAAATTTTTATTAAACTCTTCATTAAGTACTTATTGGCGATACTTTTCTTTCTATGGAAATACAAAACATAAAAACAATAATGCAATTAAAAACTAAAAGCATACATTTATAGGTTAGGTTTAGGTTTTAGACTAGTGGCGTTGTTTTTAACACAATATTACGTACTAAAGGTTACTTACTTAATGTAGGCCTATGTTTAATGTTTCAAGTCTATATTGTATGCTCAATATCCTAAACTAGTTATTTAGTGACTTGGAGGATTGTGTTTTATACACTTACAATGTGAAATTAACCTTACTGTTTATTCAAGTTACCAAAAATATTTATTTCCCGGCATTTTGTTTCATTATATTCTAGTTACACAAAAATGTTTTTTAAAAGGTAATTTCAACCTGTTAAATTTTACAAAAAACTAATATCATAGCCACCTGTTATAAAAGATAAAACTATATAAACTGGCAAACATTTGTATAAAATTACTTAAACTATAGTGTAAATACCTACCTTACACCCACATTCCGTCATTGAGGAAATTTTAAAACCTGCTTTTACTAAAAAATCTGAAAAAAACGTGTTTTACTTGAATTATGTATAACCTCAAAACCTTAAACAAAAATAATATCAAAGTCAAGGTGACTCACAGATGAAGTGCAACACTGCAAGAAGTTACTTAATCTACAGTCGCGTGTGCGTTGTATAAACGCGTAGTACGTCCAATTATTATTTCACTAATCTGAGACCAATGATGACGTAACCGGCCGGTTCTCCTTGCTTGTGGTAAAGTCCCTGGAGGCTCTCCAGGACACGTTGCATGCAGATGTAGTTGCTGTCCTTCTTAGTGTTAAGAATCCGTGTTTAAGCAAGGCCGCGAGGCCTTTCTCAAATTGTGTATAATGGCTTCAGCTCTAAAAGAACTTGGCCACATTTGCAACTTTTGCTGTCTAGAAGATAAGGTAAAATACAAACTATATATCTGACCTTATGCCGGAGTATTGTGAAAAGTTTTAAAATACGTACTTACTAATAGACTACATAATTAACTTATTATTTCTTTCTGTTAATTCCATATAGTATTTCGCTAATTACTTTGAATTCTTTTATAACTTAGCTAGTTCTATTCACATTATACATGGCACCTTGCACATTGTGTACAATATATTCAATAATAGATAGATATAGCAGAATATCGGTAAACTTACATGAAAGAGGCGTTACTGCAATCACTCTCATAATCTATGCTGAATTGATTGTTAGAGCCCGTAGCAGGAGATATTCCTAAGTCTACCTTGACTGTAACATATGCCGAGAATTTCAAACTATATAATTGGAGCACATTCTTGCCGAGGGAAATACTTTAGTACTTGCCGACTAAGTACACTTTAAATATAGTCTAAATCGTATATTATACAATTGTGTACCAACTAAGCGGTTTTGAATGGTCCTTAGTAACAGTGAAAGGTCGTGTTACCTACATCTCAGTGTCAGTCAGACTCCTAGTGCCGACTATATTAGAACCTTCCTTTGATGCCATACACAAGGCTTTGCATAGAATTAGTGTTGCTCCTATTTATATAAACATATTTTGTTCATATCATTAATATTGACACTTACTTCTAAGTAGTGTACCTGAATCATTTGATCTAGGCCTACTGAAAAGGAGAGTCTCGTATATCCTCAAAACTATAAATAGCTCCAATCTATAACCAAATATCGAACTTCTATTAGCCCGTTGGGTACTTGTTTGCCTGGGTACTTGTTTGCCTGGGTACTTGTTTGCCTGGGTACTTGTTTGCTTGGGTATTCGAACGAAATCTCGCGTACCGTACCGCCACGATTCAATAGTTATCGCTCATTCTTTCTCCACGCTATCCATTGTCATTTGTAGACAATTATACATATTTTGTTTATGTATAGTTTTAATTTCATACAAATCGGATGATTATTTTTAGAGAAAATCATCCTATTTATTTGAAATTTAAAATATACATAAACAATACGTATATCTATAAATTTAATATAAACATATTATACATCGACGATAATTTTAAACTAAATAGGCCACCATCTTTATGAACGCATAATATCAATGAATATGGTTTTATTAAAAGTTTTTTTTATATATATCCGTTCGTTTGAAATTTATAACATATAACCAAGCATTAGTTTAGATTTAGAACCCTCCGATGATAATAACTTGGTTACCGAAATGTACATCAGGGAACTAGAATAACTATGTTAATAAATGTGTTTCAGTTTATTTGATTAGTTTTATTCACCGAACTTGTGGTTGGGGCTTCAGTGTTTCTAATTACTTATGAAATTAAATGCTATCAATACTTTGTCGTTGGATTATGTCTATTGTAGGCTACTTAATATTAAAATAATATAATTTTTGACTAAACTTACTTATGAGTTTAAAGCTAGCTTTATCCTTTTCCCTTGATCAAGAAATTTCTATCTTTCGGGTTTAAGTTTAACCATCTCTTAACTATTTCTTTTTTGAAACCTCGTTCTGAGCAATTGATTCTGCCTAACGCATAAAATCTTGACCAATTTATTGTGTCGCTCAATAAAAAGACAAAATTAGTTTTTTGGCATTTTGTGAGATTCACGATTTTATTTCTAGAAATATCTGTTGAAAATTGAACATACGAGATATAATAGGTCCCCTTATAAATTCGGTTCTTTAAACCAAAAAATTATGAACTGGATCGAATTTGTGATTTTCTTACAGCCTAATTCAGAGAATATGTATTTTTATAGATTTCTATTTCGTTGCTTTATCTGAAATTTTTTTTACAAACACTTCAAACCTTTATATAGACATATAGTTAACAATTATTGCGGTAAATTTTACTAACATCTTAAAATCTCAGACAGAATATTATTAAAATAAACTCTCCCTCATTATAGGAACAAGAATAATAATTCAAAATACCAATGTTTTTTATTTTTTATTTTTAAGAGTAATTTTCCCATGAAAATCCATAAAATAACGGAAAAACCAACTTTTCTCAAAAACAGCTCAAACGATTTTGATTAAAATTTTATAGTTTATATTACTTTAGGTCCCTAATAAACTATAAAATTTTAATCAAAATCGTTAGAGCCGTTTTTGAGAAAAGTTGATTTTTCCGTTATTTGAAGGGTTTTTATTTGAAAATTACCCTACACTATTTATGTTTTTGAGATATAAAACAACCAATATTTATGGTTTTAGGGTTTGTTTCAACCATTAAATGTGAAATATTTTAAAATCCTTTCTTTAGTGCGCCTCTAGCACCTATGAGCAATAGTGTATCAAATTCCTCGTTCCTAGGCCATATGGTTTTTGAGATATTAAACAACCAATATTTGTGGTTTTAGGCTTTGTTTCAACCCTTAAACGCGAAATATTTTAAAATTCTTTCATAGTGTACCTCTAGGGCCTATGAGCAATATGTGTACCAAATTCCACGTACCTAGGACATATGATTTTTGACATATAAAACGACCAATATTTTTGAAAACTGCCACATAAATACTTTCTCCCAGTTGAAACTTTATACCTTCCCAAGAATATCATAGGAGATGGTTATTTAGAATTGCAAAAGTAGGAAAATGTTACTATGGAAAATATTAGATGCATGTAAAACACATCCATATTATATTATTATATACTAGCTAGCCCGATCCGGCTTTGCACGGATAGACAAATCAAAGTTAAATGTATATTAACAAAAAATATATTATATCAATGAATATAGCCTAAATTACACTATGTATTTCTTATAGGGAGTTTTAGTAACTTTCACCCCCCCCCCCCCCCCCCCCCCCCCCCCCC
>JAGFPH010000016.1:684606-702386 GCA_018207615.1 Philaenus spumarius
ATCTTAGAGAGAACCTATGTCCCTAGAGGAAGCTACATACCAAATTTCATTCCTAACCGTTCGGTGGTTTTGGAGAAATCGTGATTTAGTAACTTTGACGACCCCCAAACCCTACCTAAGATTTCGAATTTTTTAAACCGTTTCTTATCAGCACCTACGGCCCTAGAGGAAGCTACATACCAAATTTTATTCCAATCCGTTCAGTAGTTTTGGAAAAATCGTGATTTAGTAACTTTGACCCTCCAAACCCCCCTAAAATTTCGAATTTTTTGAAACCCTTTCCTATCAGCGCCTACGACCCTAGAGGAAGCTTCACACCAAATTTCATTCCAATCCGTTTAGTAGGTCTAGAGAAATCGCGATTTAGTTCATTGAACCCCCCCCCCCAAATCCCCTAAAATTTTGAATTTTTTGAAAACGTTTCTTAGTGAGCCCCGATCGCCCTACAGGAAGCTACATACCAAATTTTATTCCAATCCGTTCAGTAGTTTTAGAGAAATCGTGATTTAGTAACTTTGACCCCCCCAAACCCCCCTTAAATTTCGAATTTTTTGAAAACCTTTCCTATCAGCACCTAAGGTCCTAGAGGAAGCTACATACCAAATTTCATTCCAATCCGTTCAGTAGTTTTAGAGAAATCGTGATTTAGTAACTTTGAACCCCTCCAAACCCCCCAAAATTTCGAATTTTTTTAAAACCTTTACTATCAGTACCTACGGCCCTAGAGGAAGCTACATACCAAATTTTATTTCAATCCGTTCAGTAGTTTTAGAGAAATCGTGATTTAGTAACTTTGACCACCCCAAACCCCCTAAAATTTTGAATTTTATGAAAACCTTTCTTAGTGAGCACCTATGGCCCTAGCCTAGAGGAAGCTACATACCAAATTTCGTTCCGATCCGTTTAGTAGTTTTTGATATCTTTGCAAAACAACCCCCTTTTTGGACAAAAACCAGTTATTATTATTATTATTACCTAAACGAGAATTTTTAGAAAAATGCGGTTTTTTGCATAGGTTAGGGTACATTAAGGGCTACAAATAAGCCAAATTTGATCAAAATCGTTAGAGTTGTTTTTGAGAAATCTAGATTTTTCTCGTTTTTTGGCAATTTTTGGGGGGTAAAACCCTTTAAAAATCAAAAATTTGAAAAAAATGAAAAAAACACCTGGAGATATTCCAGAACTACACCTACATACCAAAGTTCATCAAAATCGGACCGTTGGTATGGTCTCCAGCTCTGTACACATCCTTACAGATACACAGACACCGGACACACGGACAGACATCACAAAAAAACACTTTTTTGGGTTCAGGAGCACTAAAACAAAAAATTCCACTAAAAATATTTTTGGGTTCAGGGAGCACCAACACAGATATGTCTACTAAACAATTTTTGGGGTTCAGGGAGCACCAAAACAGATAATTCCACTAAAAATTCAAATTCGAAAATTTGAACGAAAACAATACTTTCTCCATATACTACGTATAGGGGGGAGAAAGTAAAAACATTGTGAACAGTGAGAAATTCAATATTAATTTAAAAAAACTAATGGTCCTCCTTTCCGATGGTAATTTCAGAAATCGATTAATTGATCGTGACATGAAATCGAAAATAGTTTAGCCTCAAAGCCATAAATTGATCATGAATGAAAATAAATTAACTTGTATGAAATAAATTGCAAACTGTCTTTTCATGTTTTCACTAAAAAGATTCTACTATACTAAACCACAGTGGTGTGATGATTTTTTAAATACCGAGGTTTCGATGACTCTGTATATATATTACAAAACATCGTAAGGCCACTAGTGACGGAAGACGCTTCCTTTGTCCCCTGTAAGTCTCTCTCTTTATGATATGCTTTGTGTTGGTTTTAATTATATTAGCTTCGGTATAAATGTGCCGTAACAATCTTGAACGTTGTCCGTAACGCATTGCGTTATCTCTAGCAAAGAATAAATTTACTGAATGCATAACAAAACCATGTTCCTCAGGTCCCAGCGGGAGCCCTCAAAGTATAACGTCTCCTGCTTTGTCCGTTTCAGTAGGATGACTGTTTAGTGTTTTAATGATATTTTAAGTATACAATTTGCATTAAATCCCGTTAATAATATAATAGACAAGCTGGTGTTTATTTGTATTTATTTTTTCTTAACGTTTATAGCCTACTCATGCCAGTTAGTCTAACGAAAATGGTCGAGTAACGTAAGCCGAACTCAAGTAACTAGACTCGACCCTTTGCAACTGTATTAGAGGGACTACCGCACTAACCACTGTCCCACACCGCTTTCCTAAAGCAAACGAAAACAAAGTATTTATTAATATCTGCAAAATAGAAACCAATGTGCTCCAATAACGCCACCAAATACATTTTGTTTCAGGTATTGAACAAACAATCTATATCAAACCAGACAAATAAATAAAAAATCAATATGATAGTACGACATAAAGCAACAAATTAAATTTATTTAGCACGAGTTAATTCCAAGAAAGAGACACAGCAGAAAATATAGATCAAAATATAGACCATTCTTAATTTTAAGTATGGCTCTTAGATAGTATAATGATTGTAAAATATAAAACAAACAAAAATCTAATTTTGTAAAAATTTTATAAATTAACTGATATTGCACTTTAATTTAGTAATGGTATAAAATAATGTTTTTTTAATCATAATTATTATTACTCACTCATTTGTTAAAGGCATGGTGTGTGTCGATATAGTTAATTGTTAGTTGAGGTTAAACAGAATTGTACTGTGCCATCAAACTTGTAGGCCTTCTGGTAGGATTCAATTGAATTGTAGAAGAATCTGTAAATTTTTTGTTATACCATTAAATAAAACACTATTAAATAGTTGCTCTGCGATTAACATTTGGTCGCTATCCATTTACGTAGTTTGAAAGCTACATTTTCAACAATAACATCGAATTCATCTTTATGTTATTCCAATATTTGGCACGCTTTTTCAATTGATATTTGCTGATTCGTCTTTTGTTTTTTGAACACGCGTATAGGCCTATGTGAATTTCATGAATCACTCCTACTGGGGGTACCAGCGGAATATTGAATTGAAGGAGGTGAAATGCTACATTCACTGTCAGGGCTGTTCATTACTTCAGTCTCATGTTCATCTTCAACCTGTAAATAGTATAATCAATTTAACCCGGTTACATGTGGATGCTAATTTAAGTACCAATTGTAGCACTATCATCAATACTTTTGAAATGTCTTAACAACGACATGCAATAACTTTTTTTAATAGGTGTCGTCTATAGATACTCACACGTAGCACTTTGGGTATTTACGTAGCACTTCGATTTTACTTTCTATAAAGAAGGGTGTAGCAGGAAAATGTCTAAAATTTTTCAAAAAAGTTACGATTTATCACTCATTTCCATAAAATGGAAATAAAACAAAAATCTAAACGAACGTAAAGATTTCAACTGCAGATCAGAACTAAAGCTAGTCCATCTAAACTGCAGGTCCAGCCTGTCCGCGAACTGTGTGTCTGTGGTAGTTAATTGACCCGCAGTCCGCGTGCTGCAGGTAAACTGTGTAGGGGCTAATGAATGGTTACACTTAGGGATCCACCCAAACAAAAACCTATCCTAAAAATTAGAGACAAATTAAAGTAAGTATAAAATTGCTGTTAATGCAAATACCGCTGAGAAATCGCCTACTTGTCAGTAAAGAGGCGTTAAAGTAACGGTAAATTGTTGTAGCAACACTTGACTTGCCATCCTTTTTTAAACATCTTGCAACAGCCACCAGGATTGTATGTGTAAAATGTATTATGTTATTGATGTTTTGATAATCCCAGATTACCGGTTTCGGCGAACCCATGGAAACGATGCGTAAAGTTATCCAGTTGTGTCGATCAAGGATCCCTCAAGTTAGAACTGATAAACTCGAGTCTGTTTTATGTAAAAAATGTAACTGTAACTTTCTAAATGTCGTGTGTTGTTTGTTCTCTAAGTTTTGATGTGTAAAACGTTTTTACGCTTATGGAGTCTGCGAGATTTTAATATATTTGAACAGATTCAAAGATGGTGACATGGTCCAACGAACCGGTAACCTTAAAATTATCAAAATAAGAATTGTAGGACGGAACAAAATAAAACGTTATTTTTACAATTGCATAATATATTTTACTTTCCACACGTCAAGCTATTTGTATTAAATGGCTAAATAACATGTTTTACTATTAGTTAATATTTACTAGTTGGCTTAGATTTTCTTTGAAATATCACGTACAAATCTGCACGCTCCTAATCGCAAACAGTTTCCCTAACTAATTTGATATTTTTAGTCTATAATCAAACAACAATAAAAAGGAAAATAATATTTAAGTAACTAGATAGTAAATTAAACCTTTCTGAGTTGCCTACAGCGAGACTCCAGCCTGGTATTTCATGGATTAACTCTCAACAAATGCTCCATTTCAATCAGTTTTTCCATTGTTGCTCTCAGGACTCACTTCACGCGATAATCCATTTCCATCCCTTGCGGTTAACTAGAGTAACAATGGCAATTATAACCTCATATTAGGCTCTAATATCAATAGGTTTGGTATGTGTTGTGTCGCTGACTGCTTTCTTTTCTGCTTAATTGATCTATTGTTATTTACTACTATCTTAAAATAAAGTGTTAAACTTGTGCTACAGATCATTAATCGTGATTCGTGGTTCAACTATTTTACAGTATAATGGGTCACTTATTACAAACCTATTATTATTGTCTATATTTTATTATTGAGAAAATTAATTAGGCCTAATTATCTTAACTTGTTGGTATAACAGAAACTAACTACAGATCTAAATAACACCTTTCAAAACGAAAAAATATATACTTACTCTTTATATAATTCTTTATTTATTATATTTAGGGCGTAAATAGAATCTTGGTTGCTCCTAATATCGAGAGAACATAGAAAAATTAGAATTGTAAGTTGATATACAACAGCAACATGAAACAATCTACATATTAATTAAAAGGAAGGGTAAACAATTCCGACGGTTTTGTATATTTTTGAAACAATAGACAAACCCAATAATGGATTAAAGGGGTTTAGTTAAAACTTGTATTTTGTTTTTAATACACATTCATTCAAATTTTCTCAGAAGGTAGGCCTAAGTATGTAGATCTACATTGTATTTAGGTAATGACCAAAATGGATTTTCGTGTCGCTGACTGCTTTCTTTTCTGTTTGATTGCTCTATTTTTATTTACTACTATCTTAAAATAAAGTGATAAACTTATGCTACAGATCATTAATCGTGATTCGTGGTTAAACTATTTTACATTATAATGGGTCACTTATTACAAACCTATTATTATTGTCTATATTTTATTATTAAGAAAATTAATTAGGCCTAATTATCTTAACTTGTTGGTATAACAGAAACTAACTACAGATCTAAATAACACCTTTCAAAACGAAAAAATATATATTTATTCTTTATATAATTCTTTATTTATTATATTTAGGGCGTAAATAGAATCTTGGCTGCTCCTAATATCGAGAGAACATAGAGAAATTAGAATTATAAGTTGGTATACAACATCGACATGAAACAATCTAAATATTAATTAAAAGTAAGGGTAAATAATTCCGACGGTTTTGTATATTTTTGAAACAATACACAAACCCAATAATGGGTTAAAGGGGTTTAGTTAAAACTTGTTTTAATACACGTTCATTCAAATTCTTTCAGAAAGTAGGCCTAACTATGTACATTGTAATCAGGTAATGACCAAAATGGATTTTCACAATCAACTTTACATTACAAAAAAAAAGCGGTAAAGTGTAATTTTTTACAATTTGTTATCACCTAAGTTAATTCATTAAACCATTAAAATCCCCAACTTTATATAGTTTTTATTAAAACCTTAAATACTGCATTCTGATTGATGTGTGGTGCTGTATTCCTATGTATATACCTTATATATAGGAATTTAGAAATATAAAAATATGCTAACTATGACAGTAGAAATAAATGTAACCTACGAATAATTGTGGTACACACTAAACATTTAGGTTTGAATAAAGTTTATACTATGTCAATCAACACGAAATATTTATACGTAGGCCTACAACTAAAATTCTATTACTTGTATCATAATAACCAGCTTTGGGGATGGATCCTTACTTTTACCTCTGATGAAACCAGGTACGACCGTTATTATTAAGCTCTTTACTGTAAGCATTGTTAGTACACGATTACGCAAGTATTTCTTAATTGTTAAACTAAGCATATTGTTATGTTAATGCAAGGTTACCTAATTATTTGGTAAAGCACATAGACCTACTGTACATTGTACATGAATGGCCTTGCCACCAGACACCTGCGAGTGTATAACCAGAAGAAAGTATTTTTTGTTACAACGGAAAGTGATTCATTCAAATCGCCTGTTGAGTTGTGCTCGGAGTTTATCAAGGTCTAGGTCTGCGGTGATCTAGTGTTTAAAGAAATGGTCGTTGTACAAAACTATAATTAAACGTACTCTAACACTTGTGATGAGTATAAGGAGACTTTGTGATTAAGTTTTTACTTTTGTAATTTCGTTGTTTCATTTAACGAAGTTTGAGAAATCTTCTAGAAAACCTATAATGCAATACGAGATAGTAACTTATTGAAGACTTTACAGTAGATTTCGCAGGAAAAAGAATGCCATAGAAAAGGAACAATGTTAGCATAAACAGGAAATTTTAAATAAACATATTAAACATTTATTTTCTGTGTTTGCGTCTTTCACAGTCTAAATAGCATTTTTGGCAGAAACAAGTGCAAAGACTAAAAACTTGCACTATTGTTCCGATAACGTCTAAAAAAAATCGAAGAGGTTTTCAAAGAAAAGTCTTTATTTAAATAAAGTACATTTCTGAAGTCCCGAATTGACAGATTTTGCAAGTTTTGTTATTAAAAATAGGCCTAGATCTAATTAAGGCAGAAACGAACCAAGAAATTTTGGGTTAAAGCTTTATACATGAAACTTGGCCACATTTCCGATCTTTATGCTTTTGTTAGGTAGATCTATTTGATACAACAGTCAATATAAAACAAATTTAAAGTATTAAATCAATCCACACGATTGGTTTTGTAAAATATTGGCGCAAACACGAGTGTAGTTCTATGTATGTAGTAATAATTATCAAATATTATTCTTATTTTTATTCTGTACACTTTTCTCTAGGCGCTTACTACCCTACGCGATGCATACGTGACGTTCCCGGTCGTAGGCTATAGGTTCAAATCCAGTTATTGGCATTTTGAGTTTTCCTTGTACTATTATTCTACTTAAAGTCCTGTAGTATTCTTGGGAGTAAAATTAGGTTATATACAGCAATTGTTAAAAATTAAAATTTTCAAATAAAAGTGCTACTAACATTATACTGTAGACCAAAATGTTCTAAATGTATTTGTTTATCAGTAGTAATTTTAAGCCTTGTAGATTGATTCGATGAATGTACTTTAAAAGCTAATTAGGCCTACTTTTAGGCTTATCTAAAGTAGTTATGTGTAGTTTATATTGTAGTAGCCTAATCCCATTTTAATTTGAGCCAAATATCAATTGATTGAACACAAGTTTACCGAAAACCTCAATATTTCACCTTAGGACTGGATGTCCACTCAAGGTCGATACTTAAATATCGTGATACACTTTTCAGACGCACTGCATAGCCGCGGCTTCCTCTCTTTATTCAAAAGCAGCAAACTCTCTCTCGCTCTCTCCCACCCCTTCTATCTCAGTTCTCTTTCCAACAAAAACAAACTCGACGCACGCTGACCAATAGGAATTGGTTTAGTCAATTACTTTTTTCTGTTCGTAGCGCATTGTTCTTTTCCGTCTCTATTAATACTGTTTACGTTTTAATTTCTTGCCGTGCGGCTGACCGTCTACACCTTCCTCTGGTCAGAGCGAGTTATAAAGAGTGTCGCTTCCAAACAGCGTTTTATACATTTTAGAAATATTTAGTAAAAGAAACGTCCTAAATTATCTCTAAGAGAAATATTAATCAAAAGTATCGTTTAAATTGTTTCCCCCACAGTAGCAAAAGTTTGTGTATAAGCAATAAGGGTTTAAACTTCGATTCCCGTATTTCAAATAGTTCGTTTATTAATTTACACAATGTTGGTAATAACTATAGTGCTCAATATAATGTGAATGGTGGTCATACTGGTTGTCACGTGGTCAAGAGTGAATGTGTACTTTTTTGCATAATTTAACAAGCGTTGATCTGCAGTAAATGTTGCTGTTGGATTTTCCTATCCATTTTAGTGCGTATTTTAATAATGTTTATTTTATTGAAGTTTATAATTTATATGTTTTCATTTACTAATTTTGAATTGCTTTAGTAGGTTGTGATTATTTACCGTAATGTTGATCAAACATTACCCAAAAGAATCGCACTGCAAACTATATTAATTTTATATTCTGGAGTAGACCTAATGTGTATTTTTTTTTTTTTTTTTTGTAGACCTAAACAATAATTTAGGACCAACTTTTGTTTCATACGATTTACAATTCTACAAGTTCGACAGCAAAACATTATCGCCCTTTTGACATGTATTTTTTGAAAAAATAAAAATTAACACATAGGCCTACAATTGGAATTGATTACGTGAAAACTGTACGTATACTGCTTAAATTTTTAATATAAATGGAGAAACCTCAATTTTGATATCATGATATGAAATACTTAAATTAGAACTTTAAAGACAAATAATTAGACCTAGCCTATTAACAGTTCGAGCAAACGTATTATTTGCTCGTTTACTTCTGATTAAAGAGTTTTAGTATTGGTACAATAAGCAGCTGTTTGTTTTAATCCCTCTGAACTGGTATGAAGGCTATTTATTAGTAGACCAATTATTTCCATCAGAGCTAATTTCTTATTTTTAAATAATTTGAAACTCTTAATTTGTAGGCTAAGTGTTTGTTTAAGAATATGCCAAAGTTACACTGGTTCTTTTGCCCTTTATTAAGGCTCCTGTTATATAGTAAATTTAAAAAATGTATTTAAACATTAATATTATTGGAGATTAATATTAATACCTTTGACATTAGGTATGATTAATACAATAACTTAATTAAAACGAACCAGTGTGATTTAGGGCATTGGTATCTTGTTTTAAGAGACTAATGCTTTTTAACTACATTATTATATATATTAATATACATGTTTTATAAACTTTTTTTGTAGATTTAACGTAGGAGGTGGCGTGCAACGCACGCATGAGTTTCACTTAATCACTCCATATTTTTAATTATTGATTTTAATTTGCAAATATTATATATAAAAGCAGCTAATTTTCTACAACATCATTACTTATTGAGTTAAATACTGTTACTGTTGCAATTTATATATATAAGTAGAAACTACAACAAAAGTCTAAGTCAATAGAAACATTCTTTGATACGTAACTTAATTACGATTGTGCACGTTTCTGGAAACCGTTTAAAATATAATAACATATCTAAGTAAACACTAAACTCGTTAATGCATCTAAAACCTTAAAAGGTCAAATTCGTGGATATTATTTGTTGTTATAATCTACCAACCACTCCTTTAATCCACCCATTACGAGACTGATTTATTGAGACGGCCTACAAGACACAGGTTCTGTTTTATTAAACCTAAAAATCTTAGCCGAGATACAGCAACAGTACCGATATCGACAGACTTCTTTCATATTTACCGATACCGATATTTTAAATATATTTCAAATTTTTGGTCAAACTTTTATCAAAGATCATTGATCAAATATTTGTCAAAGAAAACATATTACACCTGTCCAATTTCTTTAATCAGCTGGGTTATTAACTAGATTTATTTAGGGGTTATGTTTCGGTTTATTCGTTCAGTTCAGATGTTGGGTTTTAAAATATAGTAGGCCTATTTTAACTGCTAAATAAAAGTGTAACTTCTACTCACCTATTTTTCTGCATTAGTGAGATAAGCGTATCCGTCTTCTAAATACGAGAATATCTTTTGCCAGATTTTTTCTCTGAGTATTTTGTTTGTATTGTCATCATTGAACTTACCCCACACAGGACAGGACTTACTTTCAAAGAGTCCAATTAAAGTTACATTACATCGTACATAAAATTATACATATCTAACAGACAAAAATATTTCCACAAACCAAAGAATACTTTTTTATTTTATAAATTATAACTTTCAGTAGACACGCACCACCCAACAAACAACAAATTGAGACGATATCGTACCGATGAAGACGGGACACCGACATGTCGGTGAGTGTGAAAGCAACTGCTCCGATATCTGGTCGGTGTCGTGTCGGTAGTTGTGAAATCAGCCATTGTGATTCATCCCATCGTTTTTGTTTGTTGTTACTTTTTTTTTGTATAGTATCATTTTGTAACCATAAAACACTGTGAATGTGATTTGTTCTCTTACTATCTCCATGCACTCAACAAATAAAACACGAATCATACCACACGAATAGCTCAAAATGATTTGCCATTGTAATTTCCCTTATAAAAAAACTGGCAATTTTGTTGAAATGTGTTTGTCGTTGAACTTGTATTAGATAGATTTACTATTTACAAACGTAATTTAGGCTACTATGTTTTTTTTAAATTATTTTAGAACATTAAACAAAAACAGGGTTATTTCAGTGATACAGTATCACTTTTTTAATTTACTATTTAAACAATTCATAAACAATACTTTTATCCAAAATATTTATAAACATTATATTACAAGCGCCCGTGAATAAAAATTCATATGGTGTGATACATAAAAATAAAAACGTAAATCAATAACCTAGGAGGCATTGTCGTTACAAATCAGAATCAGGGGTTTTCTTCACTTCATTATTGATCCCTTCACTTATCAATTATTTTCGACGAAGCTATTTTACCGCAGTGGGAATTAAATTTAAACAATTTTAATTTAAAATTAATAGAAAAACATGAAAATGTTTCTGAACTTGTTAATTGTTGTAAATTATGTAAAAATTTTCTTTTTTTTTCTTACTAGAATATATACAATTTTTATTTTTATGAACGTACAAAATGGCATCACCCTTAGGACACAAGAAAATAGGCTAATTAGTAGTTTTATTCCATGTTTTATTTTAAGCAAGACATTTTTGGATTTGTTCGACTTTTAGGAAGGACGTGTAGACTATTAGGCCTATGTGTTATGTTATTGAATGTGTATCCTACCAATTGCTCATTTAAAATTTTTACGAATGATCCCATTTATCACATTCATTTTAAACAACCAGTAAATTAATAAATTATCTTGATATGCAATAAGAAATAACACTTCCTTCGGACATCGAAGTCATATTAGCGCAGTTAATAAGTTACCCCGTCGGCTTTAATGGGAACTACTGACGGATGCGCAGTAAAGTTGAGCAGAAGCAGTCGCGTCTCCAGACGTGGACAATTATTATTGTTACCAATCTAAGTGACATGACATCACAGCTGTTCCTACGACGCCTCCTTCTCACACATATTTATACCATGTGTTCTGTCTGCTATTCCGTGCTTAGTTATACTAATATCTGTAGGTTTACATTCATTATAAAACCTGCTGCATATGGTTTGGTGTAATCTAAGTTCATCCGAAGCTGGTAAAACAAATCATCGGACTTCAGTTAAAGCTTTCTTGATCTATTAGGCTAATGACAAAATAATTAAAGTCTTTTAATGTTTTACTCTCACTATACTATAGTATAGAGAAAGTATAGTGATCGCAAAAAAAGTCAATGTTGAGAGTTTTGTGGAAATGTCTGTTTTGGAACCCCCTGAGCCAAAAAAAGTGGTTTTTACAATCTGTCTGTAATGTATATACAAAGCTAGAGAGAAAACTATTCGATCGATTTCGAACAAATTTGCACCAAACATGTCAATTAGGCATGTATAGATGCATGAAAAAAGGTTTTGAATAACAACCCCCTTTTTGGCCAAAAAAACCCCAAAAAATCTGTTATAATTTTTTTATAAAAAAAACGGCTCTAACAATTTTGATAAAATTTGGCTTATTTGTAGCCTTTAATGTACCCTACCATATGCAAAAAAACCGCATCTTTCTAAAAATTCTCGTTTAGCTAATAATAATAATTTATTAGTTACTCTCTACTTTAATGTATCCCCTCTCCTACTTAATACAATTATGAAGTCACAGGGAACCTGTTTAATAATTTAAATATGTTTGTGAGAAAGTATGTGCCAGTTTCTGGTACCGTTTATTTATTTTTACTTTCGTCGAAAATATAATCATAAAATCTTTTTCTTTCTTACACAAACTGTCTAAAGATTGATCGAGCCCCAACTATGGCTAATCTTTTTATCTGTGCTGCATTGACTTCTCGTCTTCTTAGAATATTAAGTACAAATATAAGGATGGAAAGGACAAACATGTTATAAACTAATTTCAGAGCCAAAGATTGTTTAAGGCTGTGCATTATCTATGCTATATTTATTTTATACCTACATGTTACATCTAATTCGAAACAAAACGTAATTAAATTTTGTTGATCATATTTCATACATATTTTTTTTTTGGTGGCAAATTATAAATTTCATGCAAAATAAACGAATTGCTATTATTAAAAGGGAACCATTACACTATTAAAAGAATAAAACATTCCTTCGTACTCGCTGTAATACACTGGAGTGGTAAGAGTTGACTTGCTCGCCTAGGGTTCCTATCAATAACAATTTTACCAAAATTATATTGATGGATTGGGACGGCTCCGAAAACACCAAAGGAATATAAACCACACTTTTCGAAAAATTTTTACCGCATTTTTAATTCTCTTTATTTTTCTTATAAAGTACATGATAAGTAAGTACCTGTAACACCAATAATGTTCTCGAAATTTGAACTGCAGTACTTTTGTTAATAGGTGGTATTTTGTATTAATATTTTTAGAAATATCTTAAATAAACTACATATCACACATTCTTAAAAATAGTTTTTATATCCTTAAGTTTCAAGAATACTTGCAATAAAATAACCATTGACAATCATTTTGAAACTAAAAACAGTTTCGGTAAATGTATTATAGTCTAAAATCACTTTTATGGGAAATCCGTAAATTTTGCTTCTATGCGCAGTAAGGCCGTATAGTTCCTATCTTCTAGTACTGAACTTTACAAACTTATATTCTAGGGTAATTATTTTTCTTGTATTGTTTTGTAGGAGTGGGGTTGGACGACGGCAGAATGGATCCTCCGGGGAGCCTGGCGTTGTACGGAACTGGAGTACGATCCCATAGTTCCAGCAGTAGTTCCGCTTCTCCTCCTCATGGAGCTGCTACTCTGATAGTACCGCATCCACTCTCTGTCACCAAAACTGGACCGGATCAACACCATGTGGTTACTCATAACGGTTCTGGAAGGAAATACCAGTGCAAGATGTGCCCGCAGGTAAGATAATTGTTTTATTTTTGAATACCTAACTAAAGTAATCATCACCTCAGATAATTCGAGGTACAATATCGAATGGGACCGAATGCATCAAGTTACACGACTTTATAGTCATTAAACTGTAAAAACTTAAAGTTTATATGAGATGCGTTTTTGATATTATAATGTTTTCTGCTACCAGACTTGAAAGTTCTAACATATTCTCCTGATTGTTTCATTATTTTCCTTTCGAACAATAAATAAACGTCACTGTTCGACCACGTTTTATAAAGTGTTATTTATATTCTAAACCATATTAGAGTATAATATGTTGGCCTAGTTTACAGAATAAACTATTTGTTCAACTATTACAAGAAAAGTAAAGAAACTCCTATACACCTTTTAAAATTATAACAGACATTTTCCCGTTCTTATAAAAATACAATAATAATACAGCAATATAGGCCTACATACATAAATGGATATATTTTAGTTTGAAGGTTACACTCTTAGTCCGAGAACCCGTGAATTAAAATCAGTATGATTAGATAAAGATACAAACATACAATAAGAGTTCTATTAGTGGAGTATGGGATAGAGATGTAATTTTTTTGTGGTATGGGAATAAATAGGAATAGTAGGTATAGAACCTGGGTGTGGTAGTTATCACAGTCCAGTGCGGTATATTTGTTTCATTGCGATCAGGGGGACGTTCTGCTCACCAAGAGATGAAATATATACCCACCTAATATACTGTATACCCATCTAATATACTACAATATATAATCGTTTGGCTATATATATAATCGTCCATCAAACTCAATTTAAATGTTTTTATTTTTAAGATATTTTTGGTACAGAGCAAACATCATTGCCATACCTTTACGACGGTATTTTGCGGCGTCCATTCTTGTAAACATTGGGTGCGCCATAGATAGTTTGATGGTATCTCGTGGTTGCAATACTTTACTTTCTGTTACATTCACTAATAAGATTGACATAGGTTTGTAGCTTTATCAAATTCATTTTTATTCACGGGCTCTTGGACTAACCCAATGTTTCAATGTGTCTCTGATGTGTATTTCAATATAATCTCCTACATAAAGTGAGTAATGTCTTATCGATAAGAACTGTCAAAAGTAAGTATTTGTTAAAGTGTTGCACGATACATCTACTTAAGTATTCTTAGTAGTTATTTAATGTGTACCATTTTCGTCCCAGTTCAGCCTAAGCCAAAGACTCGAAACTACACCAAAGTTATTTAATTGCAAAAGGTAAGAAATCGATGAGTAGGCTACCTTTTTAATAACGTTTGTTATTTACTTTTTTTTTTTGTAAAATGAAATCAACTCCTATAAAAGCGAGTGTACTTTCGTACGTTCATACACACGTACGTACGTGAGTAACATATAATATAACAGTTGATTTCACTCATCATCTGTAATACTTAAAAACAACCCAGCGTAGACTTCAATCATTATAATTTCTAGTGAAGTTGATTTTTTTTAAATATGGGTTATGGAACTAAAGTATGCTATAATAAGATAATAATAATGTATGTTATAAGTTCTTTTTTAGGTTATAAACTGTATATAAATACAACCTTTTATCATCAATATATTATTCGTTTATACATATTTAAAGAAGAGATACCTATTCGTTTAACTTCGGAAACATTCGTACATCTTCGTTTAACATATACACAATAATTCCATTATTAATGTCTTCACTATATATAATATTAATAACTTCTAAATCATTTGATATATCAATATTGAAATAAAAAACAATTTAAAGATAATATTTTTATCATTCTTTAAATATATAATAACGTATATAAATACTGTACACAATTTTAACAAATTGGCCTACAGTTTTATAATCCTTATAATTGTACACATTTACCGAGTTAAAATTCCCCGTTAGCATAGTTAGGTAGGCCTAGATAAAGAATGTTATTTTTAAATTGTATTTTTTTAAATTAGCATTTCTGATGTGTATCTTATTAATCTGCCTGTGGGGCTTACTAAATCAGAAAAATAAATATAGGTTCAAATTGTTTTTAAGTAATTTGGGCAAGATTGCAAATTCTTTGTACTGTTTTAAATTAATGTGACTATATATTTTTAATTCATCTTCAAAGATTGTCGATCAAACCCAGTAATTCTGCAATACTGTATTTGCTTTGTGTAAAGGCCTTTAAACGAACTGAAAATCTTCTAGATTCTACAGTTTAATTTAGAGCCTTATTAAAATTTATACCGATACTGCCGATGTTTATATATTTATTCTTTAATAGTTTTGTATTGTATATTAAATTTAGTTTAATTTACTTTGACAACGTATCCTGCCTACTTGCATTTTAAGTAGCCTATTGCAAATGAACTATGTAATTAAACTTAATGAGATTACATAACTTTTTTTAGGGCAGCATGTGTCGCTTATTGTCTTAAAATTACTTCATTCTTTGCTCAAACTATAATTTATTTAATATAACTGGATGCTCGATAAGCCACGCCCACTTTGAAGTCTAATTTTCCCTTCAAAATTTTTGACGATATCTATGCTCACCTTTTTTACTTAAGCTAAATTTGAACTCTATAATATTCTTGAGGACATTGATTAATGAATTCAAGGTAAGAAACTTTATTTATTAATATATTATACGTTTTCCTCTCCACACAGATTTATCCATCTTATAGTGATTATATATCTAGATCAATCTGAAAGTTTTATAACTTCACCTTTTTAAGTCCAGTCATCATTTTACTTTCTCACTATACTATAGTATAGAGAAAGTATAGTGATCGCAAAAAAATCGATGTTGAAATTTTTGTGGAAATGTCCGTTTTGGGACCCCTTGAGTCCAAAAAGTGGTTTTTACAAAATGTCTGTCTGTATGTATACAAAGCTAGAGAGAAAACTATTTGATCGATTTCGAACAATGTTTCACCAAACATGTCAATTAGGCCTGCATGGATGCACGAAAAAAGGTTTTGAAAATATTTGGAAAACAACCCCCTTTTTGGCCAAAAAAACCCCAAAAAATCAGTTATTACTTTTTTATACAAAAACGGCTCTAACGATTTAGATAAAATTTGGCTTATTTGTAGCTCTTAATGTATCCTACCATAAGCAAAAAACAGCATCTTTCTAAAAATTCTCGTTTAGCTAATAATAATAATAACTGATTTTTTGGGGTCTTTGGCCGAAAAGGGAGTTGTTTTTCAAAATTTTCAAAACCTTTTTTCGTGCATCTATACAGGCCTAATTGGCGTGTTTGGTGCAAATTTGTTCGAAATCGATTGAATAGTTTTCTCTCTAGCTTTGTATACATACAGACATACAGACAGACATTTTGTAAAAACCACTTTTTGGACTCAGGGTTCCAATAGCTAATAATAATAATAATAATATTTATTAGTTAATCGCCTACTTTAATATCACCTCTCCTACCCCTCCTGCAATTATAAAGTCACAGTGAATCTGTTTAATAATTTAAATATGTTTGTGAAAAAGTACGTGCCAGTTCCTGGCACCATTTATTTTTTAAAGTGTCCACAAACGAATCATGTTGATAAATATTTTAGGCTAAAATAAAGAATAATAGTTTTTTCCAAAATGTTCACACTTTTTAGGATATGGTATTAGTGAATCATAAAAAGTGCACCTAATTGATTATATTCTTGTGTATACATTTGTTGTAATTAGTGCATTAAAACCCTCTTAAAAAGTTGACGAAAATAAAGTAGTAGGGCGCAGGAAATACTGGTATCTTAAAAAGTGATACTAAGCATTTTGTTTGCTATACAAAATATCTTGCACCAATATTATACTGGTTTATTTTGTACTACAATTTTCCGATCTTGTATGGTACCAATTAAAACAAATTGATCATAAGACCTCAATAATAACTACCCTTTTAAGAAGGAAAGATATTGATTATATTCTCTTAGATTTTTTACCTAACTTTGAGATTTCTTTCTTTTGACAATAGCATTTTTAAATTTGTATCAATGATGTAATATGTAATGGTATATAATATAGTCTGAACCTGAACGGATCATATTTGCCTACAACGCAGACCTTGCGACTTACATTCTCGTGTTCTAGGATTATTGCATGAAAGTGTAACACTGTCGGATTGTCAGTTTGGCCGATGGCCGCTCCAAGCTGTGGTTGTTGTTAATTGAGAACCTGCTCGCAAGTCGGGATATTTGATCCGCCATTTCTTGTCTCGACCGGTTCCTAACGCGACAACCGTCAGTCTGTCTTCCGATCAAACTTTCTTACTTTAATTAGACTTCGACTTCATACCTTTAATGGTATTTACCATCGATTATCATCAGTTTTAATCTCTTCATACGGTCAATATAAACTGTTTTAGAG
>JAGFPH010000016.1:729608-769118 GCA_018207615.1 Philaenus spumarius
AGGTTGAGGGGGGTCCGATTACGGGAAGTGCCTAATAATTAATGTCAATGAATCAGTGTTACCGTCTAGCTTTATATAAGTAGAAGATAAATGCAAATAATACAGTGACAATTTGAACTTAGAAATCAACAAATAATGTAAAATATTTACAGTTTAGGCATACTAATAATAATGGGGTACATACAATTAATAGAATGGCAATTTGAACCTAAAAATCAACTAATAATGTAAAATATATGACAGTTTAGTTCTTATAATATAAGACAAAAATAATGCAATACCAAATTAAACCTAGAAATCAGCAATTGATTGAGTTATTGACAATTTAGTCGTTAGAGTAAACAGCTGATTAATTCATTATAAATCCTACTTCTTGATCACAATGTTAAATGAATAATTATAACATTACCTTGCATTTGCGATCTAGGCGTTCTGTATATTGAATAAATTACACATAAATGTTATAAGCGTGTAAATGTATGTGTAATTTAGTATGTATTATGAAGACTCGTAAATGACCCAGTGTGGTCGAAACCGCGGTAGTTAATACACAGGACGACTAGATCGCAAATGCAAGGTAATGTTATAATTATTCAGTTGATTAATATTGTACCTAAATTGAACATTTCCTTTAGGCAGTGCTGTGTATTTTAAATTTGCAAATCTACGGTTTATGACTTTGATATTTATAGTTGTATTTTTTATTTTGTTGCCACAAAGTGTTGTTACTGTACTTCTTACAATACAACGAACTAAAAACATTTCTGCAGGTGGTTATGAAACCCGGCCGTATATGTGTTGGGTCAGACTTGTAATTGTGTTACAATAAAACCGTTAGCAATCAAGCAACAAGCACCTAGGAGGTAATCTGTAATCATGTAACCATCAGTGTAGTTAACATAAATAATGCGAACGGACACACACACGCGCAAGCTTCAAAGGAGAAATAAATGTACTTGTCATAGTGTTTAGTAATGTCTGATCCAGTAATTGATATTCCCAACAACAAGTGATATGTCCACGCTGGAGAACTCCGACAGGTTCCTGAGAAGAGATATCGCTCCTACTAACCTTCTGCGACGAAAGTGTTTCAATGTAAGTACTGAAAGCTGGATGAGAAATATATGTACATATGTATATGAAATTAAACTATTAACATATTTATTACTTGAAGAAATGCGATCTCACAGCAATGATTTCTCCTACTTCCAGATTTAAAATAATGCAATAAATTGCAAGTAACCAAAATAAAAGCAATAACAACACAGGTTTTTGTAAACTGAATTAAATAACCAAGGGTTTTAAGTAGTTATTAGAGTGTTCAATACCAACTATTCGTCCGTTTCGGTTCACTTAAAACCACTTGAAATACTTATTACTTTATTATTTAAGTAGTAATGATACATATAGTACGTTGCATTTTACCGCTAGATAGTTAAAGTTTGATGATTCCACTGCCTAAAATTACTTTAGTTACCTATCTTGATTCAAAACAGACTTCACCAGTGGTTCCAAATGGACTTATCCTAACTTGTTTCGACCTATCAAATGTCTAAATTGTCATTACGACAGTATTTTGAGCATTAAAAATGAAATTACGTGCACACATTTGTATTTGCTGAAAGAAAAACCTACTAATCTTGGTCAGTGTTACAACCAGTTTTTTTAAGATAACTGGTTCCATCCCCTAATATAAAAATAGGTAACCAGTATTTCCACCCGCAAGAACCAGTAGTCTACAACTGTGTGCGAAGGAGGTATTTACTAACCGACATTTACCGCCTTCTCAGTCCACGACGCGAAAATAAATATTCCCGCGTAATATTTAACTGTTAATCTATAGGCCTACTATTATATAAAAATCTAATGGTTTCTGTCTGTGTTACTCAATCACGTAAAAACTACTGGATGGATTTGAATGAAATTTTTAACACATATAGATCATGACCTGGAATGAGACATAGGCTATAAATCGTTTTGATTTAAGGGTTGAAACAACCCCTAAAAAATTATTATACTTCCATTAAGACTAGAGAGCTGGAAATTTGTACATTTATTTCTTATAAGATATATGTAAAAAGTAAACCATATTTGTATTTTTTAGTGTACTGCAAAGGGGTGAAAATGTAACAACCCCTAAAACAATACAAATTAATTATTATACGGCGGATCTTTGGACCGTTAATGAATCCACGGATACCTGCTAATATATTAGGCTATAATAATTTGAAGTTTAGCCGAGAGTAAATAACTCGAGCAATGATTTGATTTATTTGTCTCCTTCATTGCATACATTGTACAGCAAGGCTGCAATATAAATTTGAGTTGTCCCATATTGATAAATACATGCATACACATATTCAAGATATAGGATGAATGTACCTATTCACCTTCTAAGTGACTTGAAAGGTGGTATCAAAATAAGTTCAGATTTTAAATTTTATGCGCATTTTTCAGACTTTATGCGCGTTTTTGAAGACGTAAGACCTAGCGCATTCAATTCCTGACGTCAAATAACCCCTGTATGCAAATTTTGATCAAAATAGTTAGAGCCGTTTTCGAGATCCGCGACAGAAACAAAGATACAAAGATAGATACAAGAATTGCTCATTTAAAGTAATAGGATAAAAACACATAAGACACTAGGAGACTATAGATTGAGTAAAAATCGACTGACCCGCGAATACTCTCGAAATCTTTAGTTTTAAATATTTTCCAGAAATTTATTAAAGAGTTGTAAACCACGTTCTAAAAATTTTAATCGGAACTCAGGATGTTGGAGGAGTCTCGTCCTTGTGTGGAATTCATGATTTTGTTATTTTATTTCCGACTTACTCAGGTTTGATTTTCACAGTATTTATGTTAATGCCGTTTTTACAAGTCAGTTTAATCACTCAACAACTCTGCTAACTCACGTGTAAATTTTACAAATACACAGAATAATTGTTACAGCTGTTAACACTTAACATCTACATTTGTGAAATTTACAGGCAAGTTATTTTGTACCAAAAAGTACCATCCATGGTCCCACTTATTATGACGTTAAATTCACATTATTTTGATACGTAAGCACTTGATAATAGACTAGTTTATAAATTTAACGGTAAATTTGTAGCTATTACAAGTTATAAACATAAAAACAGTCATTCTTATATTTAAAAATATGTAAAATTACAGATTAAAGATATTCTACATAGAATATCTCGAATAAGAAAGGTGTAAAGCGTTTGGTTCAGAACCAAGCGTCCAGTGTTGCAAAGGGCTACTCCATAAAATCTTACTGCTTTATTGCCAAGGGAGGCACAGATAGAACGATTTTTTTTCTCTATGGTTTTTGTTTCATTGAAATAGATGCAGCCTCCCTTCAGTTTTTAGGTACTAAATGTTTTTTTGTGTAGACTAATATCTGCAATAGAAATAAATTATTGTATTCTTTTAGATATTATTCGACAGTAGGAAATATAATTTGATAATGTAAACTATGTTAAATGAATCTTACAGAATTATTGCTCTAGCAAAATAGGTTAGAGCACTCTTGAAGTGTACGGAAAGCTTGCCAATGGCCAAGGCTGTTCTCTTGAAGCTCGGGTTTCACTAGATTAGGTTGCACTTTCCTATAAAGGAGGACTCCACCTTCTTAATAAACTTCATAACTCCAATGGAATGTATTATGTTGATATAACTGAACCAGTTTGTCCAATATTATATCAATCACGCAATTAGAACTAAACATCTACATTATGCTTTGCTTTTGCTCACTTCACGTACAATAAATTATACCACACACTTATTGTGCTCAACTAAACAATCACATTTGTATTTGTTTCACGTATACGTTCAAATTGTGTTTCTCTTTTGGTTTTGTGAATAAACATTGTCATTCACTTGCTGTATTTGCAAAGTATTTATTCGAACATAGTTTCGGTAAGACTTTGTTTTCTGTCCGTCATGTTCTGTAAGTAGCCCTGTACAAAACAAAACATAGTATGTTTGGAAGAAGTAGGAAATACATCTAGTAAAGTTTGGCATACTAATATGTTATGTAACGTTTTACCAGTATATCAGAACATGAGACTTGGCAAAAGGTTGCACAATCGAATACCAAGTTTTCGCTCAATATTCTGTCTAACTCTTCCAAAGAGTTTTTGAAAGCATCTTAGCGTATACTCTTATCAATGACGTCATCTGTCGTACACGCACTACTGCCGTCACTCTTTGCTGCCGGTTGTAGAGAAGTCTTCACATGCTATAACAATTAACCAAGTCCTTACGTGACTAGAAACAATTATCTAACCTATCGATGTCCTCTGATAAAGTTAGCAAAGATGTCAAAATTGAAGGCCAATGCCATCGAGAGATCGTGTTCGTAAATGTTAAACCTTCAAATACTAGTACCAGTTAAAGTTTAAGTAGTTCTATATGTTTCGTGTAATCTAGTTCTTATATAACTTTGTTTAGTAAATAATCTTGTAACTCAGTGGCATTTGATGTTCACGAAGTATCTTTCAATCCATCAGAAATAGTAGTTTAATTTGTGAAGATTGATTTAATACTGAATTGCTAACATGTTATTAACATCACGTAAAAGTTGTCTCAATTCTCAAAGAAAAAAATGTTTTTATTTATGGTCTGATTTTTATTATACAATACATATTAATTGTCCAGTAAATGACGCCTATTAAAATAAAAAGAATTTAAATTTATCGAAAGCTGCAGATGGGCATAGAAAGAAAGATTTGCCCTTCTCACAATTGTTTACAAACTTAACATGTCTAATAAACATCTGTAATACAATAATTTTGTAAACATTATTTTTTCTAAGGTAAATATTTGAATTCTTGCTTATTTATAAACAATCTATATCATTTATAGTGGTACACTATCCTTTATATAATATAATTATAAGGTTTAAAACATTCATACACATGCACAGACCCACACACAAATAGCTCATTATATTTACAACATGGCATGCATCTTTTTCTATTTACCTTGATTATGTTTTACTATCAAAAATACTCCAGCAGGTAATTTTTTAAACACATATTTCCCTAAATTTTTCTTACTTCATATACGAATAACAGTTATACTTCTACAAAGGATATACCCGGCTTCAACAAAGATCTTTTTCATCATTATTTACTTCTTTTAATTTCTAAAAGTATTACACTTTTTGTCTTAAGTTTAATATCTTTTAATATAAAGATAAAGAGCTTCTATTATAAATTTATATTCTTAAATAATATAATTTTGTTTTATAGTTTTTAAAACACTATAACTGTTATCAACTCTTTGATTCTAGATGTACTACAACCTGATTGAATTAAAAAATTGCTTTAAACATTATGCGTACAGCCGCCAGGTTTGCTGATTTAACTAAAGTTATGTAATTATTATAAATTAATTACCTTATTTTTCTCCTTCCAAACAATCGTTATTATTACATAGATTACCGGTCATCTGTGTAATAATAAGAATTGTTTGGGCGGAGAAAAAAAAAATTAATTTATAATAATTACATAATTTTAGAATTTACTTTATTTTATGTGATATATGTTAATTACCTTATTTTTGCGAAGACAATCTTTTGGACTCCTTTATTTACCACGTTAGCTTTATGAATATTTACCATTTCATATATACCCCATGTCCCTCTTTTTCTATAACCAATCGCAACCAATACTTTAAAACAAATTGTTAACAGTAACATTTAATTCTTATAAATATTCATATTATAATTATTTAAATCGTACAAACAAGAATATTTAAATATTGTAGAATGGAAATATGAAAAGAACTGTCTGTACATCGGAAGAACAACACTCTTAAAGTATATTGCTTCTGCCATATGGAGGCCTCTTCCGTCGAACGTACAGCCTCCAATTTACTTTTCTCTTTAACTTAGAACTTTTTCATAGTAGGCTACTTCTTCTTAATTATTTTGTTCATAGTTTTGAAAAATTACTTTCCAATTTACAGTGCTCTCTAGCAGCTCCCACAAACTGTTCCTCTGTATGGCCCATACATTTAAGTAAGTAGGCCTACCTACATAGATTATGATTCGGTACATGCTAATATCTCCAGCCAGTGCTTTTTAACGTCTAGGATTTAGCGCTCGGCGAGTCGGGTTTTTGTTCTGCACGAACAGTTTCGGTTTGTGGTTCAAGCTGGGAAACGGTATTGGCAAAGTGTCAGTCCAGCCCATTTATTTTAGAATTTTTATTTCTTAAACCTTTACTTATTCTAGCAATACAGAAGTGGCTTTATTACAGATCAGTGGAGCTAAGAAAGAATGCTTCAATCTTTGTATCACTGAACAATCGTATTTTTTTTCTGATCGTTGTATGATGTCCGTTCCAGATATCAGGACCTCACTCCCACCCGACTATTTTTGGAAGCGAGAAGTACCAACGCCCCTTGCTGAATACTCAAGTACGCTTAACACATATATTTATTTTTATTTAGTATTTTTATTTCAATCATAAGTTTTATTTGTTTTTATATTATTTAAATGTTATTTATTTTAATTTGTTTTTAAAATAACACAGTTTTCTATTTAAACAAAGAACTTTAATTTTAGTTTTATGAATATTATGAAAATTGCTAACATTATAAAACACCTCTAAAATATAAGCAGTTTTCCCCTGAAAACTAATCTTATTTTTTAAGTTTAGATGTAGTTGGGGAAGTAAATTATCTGACTTTGTAGATAAATTTGCAGTTTATAATATTTTTTATTAAAATTCTATTTTCACAATTAAATCAAATAGAAATAGGCTACAATAACCTCGATCTTCGAACTGTATTAGTAACATCTACATAATTAAAGTAAATATTGCCCTTGAAAGGATTTAAACAGTGCAACCTATATTACGGTATGCGATTAAGTTCAATAATTATTATTTTAAGAAAATATTATTTGAAATCATTTATTCTGAATTGCATGCTACAAATAGTGTACGTACTTTCCGTCATTGAAATATTTTTCACTTGATTCACAGATGTAATGAAAATCACATAATTGAAGGGGAAAATCAGAAGTAAGCGTAAATCATTCTTTAAAACTGAGTAATTAACTTACATTTGAGAATATAAAATTTACATAAAAATCCGGTATGTACAAAAAACTTAACATATTCCCAAAACTACACCTTGAGCAGTTTATTTTCAATTAAAAAAGCCCGTCAACCAAATAAATATGTAGTCTTCACCCGACTGACCTAGTTTTCAGACTCTCACAAATGCTACCCTTCTCTGCCACCCCCTAATTTAAACAAACATCCTCAAAACCAGAAGACAAACACACCTGCTTATCAGGGGTTCGTGTCTGGTTCCGTCTGGGAAGCCAATGACAGTTATATAGACCAAACATTTACATCCATGTTTTAGTATTCGGCCACATTGACATGATGCAGATATTAATTATAATGCTTAACTTTATATTATTGAAATTCTCTTCACAGTATTTAAGCATGTATTGAACTACCTTGCATTATTACAAATTTGACCAGGCTGTTCACTGACAACTATCTCAGTTTCTTGCACTTTCACTTTTTGGAACACACACCTTAAAATTTGGTACACTAAGGTAACGGAACTTACGATTTGCTTTGAGAGACTGATAACCGATTTTTCAAACTGTATTCATCCTAAAGAAAATCGGACAAAAGAAACTTTTATATTCTGATAGCAATACACGTTTGAATTCATTAGGTAACTCGTTCAAATCAAATATATTGACGAAAATTAACTAAGGATGTAAAATTGCACAATGGTGCATGAAATATACTAACTTTATTATCAATAAATTAAATAGGTACAATACCTGCTTTTTTGTCTTATCCAATCCTTAAATCACTATGTGATTACCGCGGTTTCGGGTAACCTATGTCCCCATCTTCAGATCACAAAAATAAATGTTCCCTTCATGAGGTCGGAATTAATAACTTTATTAACTTTGGTATCACCCTTGTGTTTGTGATATAAATAGTTTGAATTGCATAAAAAGTACATTCGTGTATTCAAGGGGTTTGATCGTAGGTTATGAAACAGTTTCATTTCTAGTCTAGGAAGTACTGTATATATCCTTTTCGCTTCGAAGTACAATAGTAGACTACTAAAACGAAGAACACTAGTTATGTCAATTTTGTTTTTCAATGTTCTAAGCTTATGCAATTTTAAAACAAGTGGTTTCAATGACGTGCGTGTTTTTGAAATAGCTTACTGCAAAATTATGCCAAGTACGGAATGTATATCACTATACAAGGTTTTATACAAGGTTTATACAAGGTTTTTATTGAATGAAACGAGCTTTGGAATCGAATAGAAACTTTTCGTTAAATAGATTGCAAAATGTCTCATAAGTGAATTAGAATTTAAACACCTAGACATCAATTCGATTAAAACCCGTGTTTATTGATTCATTCTTTTGTCAGCGAAATACGTCTATAAAATGTATATGTTTGCAACTTCTAAAGATTTATTAACTTTTATTTTGAAATGAATTTGTGCTTACTTGGCAAATACAATTAGGTGAAACAATGTTGGACACAGCGTCGAATAGATTGATTCATTTACTGTTTTTTATTACATTTTGTATCTCCGATATTTTTTAAAATTTATTTAAAAAAATGATTATAATTAAGTAAGCGAAAGTTATATTTTAAAACTTTATGAAGATCAATCAATTTTAATTTATACAAAGTATATAGCTTGTTCACGAGATGAAAACCCTGCAATTCATTTCATCTGCCCAGACATCCAGGTATCTCGCTAAAGGCTGAACTTTCGAGACCCTCCTCTTCTCCGAATACATAGTTTTTTGCCTCGGTTTGGCACGCGTACGTTTAGATATGTTTATGGATTGTGGGACTAGTTTTTGCGAAGATTTAGTTCTGTTTTTGTCCTAGACATTTTGTACAACATAAACAAACAACACTCCATTATACCATAAAAACCTTGTAGAAGCTGTGATCTGGCAAATTGGGATAAGCGTATATCATATCTGAAGTGGGCAAGTTTTTTGTGTTAGAGGAAGTGGACATTGGTTCTTGAAACATCTCTGGATTAAAAGCTTTAACACATTTAATTAATTGTTTCATGTTTACTTGTTACTTTGTTTATTCTCGACTACAAGCGGTACAATAACTATATATCGGATTTGCTTGATCAACTAAACCATTTTGTAATTTTGAAAGGGTTAAATTTATTACCGATAAATAATAGCAATTATAAACACATTTAATTAATTGTTTCATGTTTACTTGTTACATTGTTTATTCTCGACTACAAGCTGTACAATAACTATATATCGGATTTGCTTGATCAACTAAACTATTTTGTAATTTTGAAAGGGTTAAATTTATTATCGATAAATAATAGTAATTATCTAATCATAACGAAAATGTGAAACATTTACTTGTTACTTTTTTACTATAGGGCCTACCTGATAATCGTCGATCAAGATTTTTTGAATGTCTTGTCAATTAATATATGGAATAATATATGGAATTTATTTATTGTTTAAAGTAAGATGGTACACATGCGCTCATCGCAAAATATGTTTTTTTACAAAAATTTAAAAAATTGCCTCCACAGCGTCAAACCCTACTGACGAGATAACAAAACGTTTGCCTGTGTCTAACTGTTTGTATAGCGAGTATTTTACGAGAATTGCCAAGTTTTCTTGGTGTTACGTAAAAGATTTAGTATAACACAATTTAAAACAAAAAACTGAATTATTATAAGATCACTCGTTTGTCAATTTGCCATGGTCGATTTTCTCGGCAAGGGATGCAAACCCATTTCTATTACAGAATTTAACAATGTTCTCTAACCATAAAAGTGGTTGTTTTATAACACTACCGTTTGAAAGATATTTGTTGCGTTAGCTTTCTCTGGTCTGGGCCATTGTTATTGGTACTGCGGCGTTTTGACGAGTTTTTAACATTTTGGTAAACATTTCTCGTAACCTCTCTCTGTATGAGCTTTGACCCGCGATCCAATCTTCCCGCCAAGTTAAAACCCAACTGCATTAAGGCAATTCAATGAGAAGAATATCATATAAAAATAACAAACTCGTATTTTACAAATTATAATTTGAAGAAGATAATATATTAGATTACAGATAACCCACGTAAAGTTTGTTTATTGCACAATTGTCATGTCACCAAATAATAGTCTCTGATGTTTAGTTTTTTTAATATTAGGCTATATATATTTAAATTTTTTAAGGCGATTTCAAATTAATGTGTGGGTTAGAAAACTATAAAATATTTTAATTGCATTTGTTTTAAAGATTATTTGTATTGCTATATTTTTCTCTATATCGAGACGAATTTATGTAGGGACCGGACTTAATATGTTTTAATCGTCATGTTCAAGAACTAATATCGTACATTATTTTTTATTGTTGTTCTGTTGGTAAATAATAAATAAATATTGAAATTATGTAATTTTGATTCAAGCAATGTAACACGAGTCCGGACTTATTTTCCTTCAGTTGTACACTATTTATTTTCTGTCATATTTTAACGGTCAAAATTTATCGATATCGACCGATTGTCAATTTTGAATGACATGTGACCGATCACCGAGCCACAATGGTGCTGACCCAGTAACGTATTTTTATGCTTAAATAACGATCGTATTGACTCAGCCCGTCTTGTCCACTCGTACTGGAATAAAATCCTGATTCCGCTTTGTCATCTCTTGCTGCAAAAAGATAAAAGAATCGCACAGATGTGCATCGCCCCACTACGCCGACCCTCTAAGCGTCTTTAGAAAATTCTATAAAAACAGTAAAAAGGAAATGGGGTCGTATCAAGAGGAAGGGGGCTATTTATAAACTGCAAGGAAATGGGTGTTTTTTGGGGAAGGAATATCCCCTCTCCCGACAAAACGTTAGAAAAATCAAGAATAACGCAAATTGCATTGTTAGTATTCCAACCCAAGAGGTGGATCGTAGATTGAGAACGTATTTCCGTGTTTCGTAGATTTTTTCTCACGGCTAGCCTGCTTCAGGTAGGTGACCTTGACCTGCTAGACTGGACCCGAGGGGACCTGACTGGACCCGAGGGTAACACTTTCTTTTCTTCCCATATATGCTAATGAAGCCATAAGGAATATACCCTCGTGCATTATTGCGAATGTCGTAGAGTGCGGCGGTTAATACAGTATCTTTCAATTTATTAACATATAACAACATTATTTACTACAGGTCTGATACTGTGGAGTAAAACACGAATTTCTTATCAAATTCTTATCTTATTATATGAATATATTAATTTGTATAGGCCTACGCTATTTCGGCTTTCATTTATTATGTGTGACCCTTTAAGAATTCTGGAACTTGGTATTTGAAACAATTTCTACATTTTGTTCAATTCTAGTCAATATTTAATTCTAAACACCATTTTTAATCTATACTAATATTATAGAGAGGTAAAATTTATTTGTTTGTATGTAGGGGGAACTGTACTGAACTACTGAATCGATTGAAAAATTTTGTTTATTTAAAAGCTGCACTATCCCTGAGTAACATAGGCTATAATAATTCATGTTGATATAAACATTGTTTATTTCAATAATTGTAAATTTAGTCTGAAAAATTCTTAGGTTAAGCCTAGATTGATGAAGCAACACATATTTCTTGAATGTATTTATATTCATTACCATAGCAACCAATTGAATAAAATAACAAATAACAGATAAAACAGCTGATTTCCAGTAACAGCTGATTTCAAACTTTGAAGCAACTATTTGTACTTCTAACTTTTAGGTTAGGTTTTTATTAAAGTCTAGACTAGAGCCTTGCTGGTTCTTTTGACCTTTATTATAACTGCTGTTATAAAATATACGAAATAATTTGATTTTAACATAAAAATTATTTACCATCTTAGCTTTGGGGTTATTAATCCTTCACCTTTATTATAAAGAAAACATAACATGATTATGTGTATAGAAAGTTCCAACTGTGTTGGCGTGCTGAGAATGCAGTGATTTCCCCTAGATCTTTAATAAATTGTTTAATTGTGGGTTTTATAGACATAATGTGAATGGCAAAAGAAGATAACATCCTCATTCAAAAGTTACTTTTATAAAATAAGATGTAAAAGATAGGCTTCTTGAGTGTAATGCAAACTTAAAGACTTAGGTTTACAATTTAAAAGGAAATTTCTTTACTAGTGATTATGTTAAATATTTAATTAAAATTAATCAAACTATTTTTATATTGTATCAAATTTTTGTAGCCGACATTTTTTTAAATTTCTTCATAGACTTTTCCTGATTGGGTTTAGTTTACATTTTAATTTGTATTCAAATATCTTTAAAATTTCATTGCTCTAAATTATTTTTGAAAATACTTTTGTCAACAGGATTTACGTGGTTCAAATACTGTATTGTCAGACATTTAGTAAGAATCTTTAAGCCTGCATTTTTAGGTGAATGATAATTACATTTTATATTTATCTGTTTTTGTTACTTATGACAAGTATGGTGATTTTTTAATATAATTATATTTTTTTGTTAATTCCATCCGAATTAAGTTTGTAATACATCCATATTGTAATTTATTATCAACTCTTCCACGATTTAAAACTTATTTAAAGCTTATAAAACTAAAAACGAAAGAAAAAAAATATAAATATAAGAAGATTATAGAAGGTCAAGAGAAAATCTTACGTAGTACCATACTGTTCGGATTGATAAAGGCCATTATTAATCATGAATGTAGCAAATCACCTGGAAGGGTAGGTCTAGGGGTCGGTAGGGTGCATATGGTCATAGGGGTGGGAGGGACTAGAAAGGCGCACATTTTTTAAACCTCGCGTAGTCGCCAGTCGAACAGTTGAACCCCAATCTGAGAAAAAATACCATCAGAGCAAGAGGTTGTTGGTGTTAGAAGGAGACAGAAAACAACCAGTTTTTCTCCCCTTCTTAATTTTACCCCCTCCCCCGATGCCGGACAAAAAAGTTGTTAGGTCTTTTTCCGTTCTACCGAGTCACTGGCATCTTGAGACTAGGGGAGTCACCCCTCTGCTCCCTTGCTCCCTTCTGACGTCGACAAAAAACTGTAATATCTGTCTCAAAAATGTCAAGCGGTAACCAACACAAACTGAAATAGTGCGAGTTTTTGTTCACGTTTTTATATAACTTTTTTTGTCGGTGGGTTTTTTATGCAAACTGCGCGTGCTCCAATGTTTGTCTTTACTGACCGCGACAAGGTGTGAACAATTAGAAACACTCAAAGATGTCCGCTTTTTCTTCTCTTTTTTACCCAACTGGAATTATATATAGTTGGTTTTGTTGATATTTTTTATCTCTAAGTTAGGACCAACCGTTTTGCTACTGTGCGGACCACTAACTTCTTTCTGTACATCACATTCTTTATTTTATATTTTAGTCGAATGAAGCTGGATTCAAACGCCTTACTAGTCCTTAATTGAATGTATTACATGTTTTTAAAAGCATCGACAAGTTCTCCTTGCAATAGTAATCCTGCTCAGTACGAGAGGAACCGCAGGTTCGGACAATTGGTTCATGCACTCGGTCAATGACTACGGTACCCATTGACTCGGTCGAGCGGCCGGTGGCGGTGGTGCGAAGCTATACTATTCATGAAGTAGTTTAACTGTTTGAAGAATGTTTAATTTAAAACAATTAAAGTTCTCGATCTTATTTTAAAAGGTTTCTGTGTTTTCGACTCTACTTTCTTTTTCTTCTTCATTTGTCATTAATCTTACACAGACTATTTACATACTATTTACAAAGACATGATTATTTTATAATTTAAAAAATATATTCATTAATTTGCCTTTACAAATAAAATTATATTAATTTTATTGCTATCTACTTTAAAAAGTACAGAAAGAGTTGGGATGAAACTTTGGGTCGGCTCTAGCTGTCGGCCATGTTGGTTGACACTCCATAAGACCAATGTTAAATTAAAATCCAAATTTCTCCTTTATTTTTGATCGAAAAATTATAAACGATATGTCATTTTAAAGCTATGGTCAATATGCATGCAAATGGCTTTTTAAAAATTAAGAAAAATATTTTGTTTAATATTTATTAACAATTTAAAACATTGATTTTTAATATTTTTTTATGTTGTCACTATTAATTATAGCGAAAAACTGCCAAGCCATTCGCATGAAGAATTTCATCCCCAAGATTTTTGTTTTTTTTTAAACGCTATTTGAACAATTGCGGGTTTTAAATGGATTTAGGCTGAGCAATGTCCGTGTAACCTACCGCCGCTATAGGGTGATTTTAAATATTCTTTACGTTGTAACTATTAATTATAGCGAACAATTACCAAGCCATTCGGATAAAGAATTTTGTCCCCAAGAGTTTGGTATTTTTTTAAAAACGCTATTTGAATAATTGCGGGTTTTAAATGGATTTAGGATGAGCAATGTCCGCGTAACCTACCGCCGCTATAGGGAGTCGCAGGTTGCTTTCTGTTTCACTAGAGCCGACCCTTAAGTACTTCTCGAATGGTTAAAATGAAGAAAAACGTTCATTTCTATATTAGTAGGCTATTACTGAATTGTTATCTACATTCCAGGAAGGAAGCCAAAATAATTGTCAATGTTTGTTTCAAACATCTTAACAATCACACGAAATTATGCATAGGGCCCTAACTTCCAGTTATTCTGTCAAAATTAAGTAATATTATAGAAAACTTGTTTTTTTTTTTAAACGTTTAACACGATTTCGATGTACCAATAAAGACTATACAGCCTTATTAGACTTGTGGTAAGAATGCGGAAGTCAAGCAAACTGTGGTTGACTAGCTTTAAAGTAGGCAGGATATGACTAATTATCTGTTCTTCGTGTTTGATTATTTTATTTACTATTACCTATTTACTAGATAATATTATTAAGTTTGTGCATTAAGTTTGAACACATAACAAACTATACATTATTATGTGCATAGGAGGTAAATAACCTTCTCATGACATTTTTTTTTTGGTAAATTTTAATTTGAGTAGATTGAAGGATTTAGACCTAAGTATAATGGATGACGCCCAAAACACTAACAGTGAAACATATTATATATATTTTGTATTTTTTGCGAACTCTGCTTTTAGTCATTCCGTAATACAGTACGGTATCAAGTATAATTTAGGCTCTTATCATAAATCGTGTAAAATTGTGACATCTGATTGGAAGGTAGTTTCAAAAAGTTCAAATTTTGACGAATCCCATGGTAGCTTTATAATATTGATCAAAATATTTTAAAAAGTTCAATTTTATACTGAAACGTTTCTGCCAAATACAATGGAAATAAATAAACAATATCTAGCCAAGAACTCAGAGCCTTATTAATTAAAAATTGAATATAATTCACGACGAAAATAAAGATGCATCATAAAACGTTCATACCACTTAAGTAAGAAAAAGTAAACATAGTATTTAGGGATTCAAAATTGTGTCCATTTCTGAAGAAACAAACGTTAGATTGCATTAATATTTAAATAGTTGTTGAGCGGTGTTTTTCGTATGAAAGGGGGTTAAAAAAGTTTGATAAAATTAAATCACAAACGCTTTACAATTAGAGCAATAGTGGTCATTATGTTTTGTCTTAAGGTTTTATTCTTCAGAGATATTATATAGTTTATATTTAAGGCCTCTATGCATTACCAGTTAGTAGGATAATACTTTTTTAAACGACGCCATTCAAATCGAAGGCCTAAAAATGATCGTAAAGAATTACTTCTCACTCCTTTTCAGTGGTTAACGAATTTGTCAAAAATGCTAAAATAATGAGACGTATTAAAAATCAAGGTTCGAAGGGGACGTCTCGCTATCGATAGATTGATTGATGATTTCGTACAAAGGGTATTATTTAGATGAAAAGGTAAAAAGGATGACTATGACCGAAAGAATTGTAGCGGACACAAATAGGTTTATAATAGATGGTTTATTAAAGGGTTGGAGTCGTGCAAGGGTGACTTTTATATATGACGAAAGTTTACAATGAGAAATTGATACAACATTTGCTAGTGTGTGTCACCATAATTACAGTAAACCTCTTGGCAATTAGATATCGCCTTATTTGACTCGATCAGGCTAGGCATGGCGAGCTAAACTAGCTCAAACACGACTCTCTAAAACTGGTATCGAGAAAAATATTAATGTTGGATTCCACCTTCTACTGTAGGTAGGTCTTATAAAAATAGTTTGGTTATATTTATTGTGAGGGAAGTGAACCTTATAAGAGGTTAATGAAAAAATCTTCCTATCTGGAAAAATTTCTTTATTATTTGTAGGTTCACCATAAACCCCCTTTTTATTTATGGTAAATCAGATCTATTTTGTTTTAATCATAAATAATCTACGCTTTGAATGTTCTATATTTACTGACATTTAGGTTTCGTAATATTATAGAATAAAGAAAATAGAAGTAGAACTTTTAATATATGTTGTGCCAGTAGAACTTGTATAGACGAAAGTTATAGAATTTCAAATACACATAATTAAATTAAGATTAAATCCAAGCCCGTAAAAGGTATTGGTTAACAAGTTCAATTCTAAACTGTTTATATAAATTTTCTTAAATCTTAAACTAATTATTTCAAGGCGAAATTAAATTAAATTAAACTCGCAATTAAAAATATACTCGAGTCTTCTTATAGGTAGTTATTACCATTACAAATTCCAAGACAAATTGTTTTATTTATAGTTCTAACAGAGAAATGTGTAATCTCCCGGCACAAGAATCAGCCTTGTCTCCGGCCTGTTACAAACGTCATTAAATTAGTTTCAATTTTGTGTTGTTCAATAAAAAACACAATTAGAGCAATTAAAGTCAAGTTGATCTGTCCGTCTGGCCGTTGACTTGGTTACTGACGGAAATGTCAGGTGACGGTTGCAACGATCGCAAGATAGCTGCCGCAACGAGTAGCTTCTTGCACTTACTTATTAATTATGCTTATTCCATTTCCTGTAATGTCACGCATTTCTCTACTCATTATAAAATATATAATGCGTCGGATTAGACTGTTTTCTCAGCCTGATTTGAACTACAAAGGTAAAAAGAAATAATATTTTCTCAGAGTTATAATTATTTTTTTTAGTTTTTCTTAGGACTACAGTGGTGCCAAATTTACGAATTGCCCTTAATGTTAAATGTTAACCTTAAACACATTTACCATTTATAATAATTTGCTGCATCGGCCAATTCTAAAGAAGTAGTAAATAGGAAACTTAACAGTTACAGTATGGCGGCTTACAAGTAAATTGCGGGAAGCTATTCGCAAAAAAATACAAACAATAAAAGAAATATAGGAGAGAATAAACTTTTAGATAATTTAATCGGACATGTATACAGCACATCAAAAGACAGCCTAGATAATACCAATAAATAAACTAGAGAAAAGTAAGTTAAGGCTCGGCTCTCCACATTCAAAACTACGATATTGGGTACCAATTTCAATGTTAAATAACCAAAACATACCTTCACTATTAAGCATATTTTTGTGCTGTTTTTGTTAAAAAACGAAAGCTGTATTTTTTCCCTTAAAGTAAAATAGATTGTGGGTGTTGATTGCTAAGGATTTTTGCAATATCTCTTTTTGCAACTGAGTAAACAATTTATAAAGTTTACTATTTTTTACTATTTATATCATACGTTTATGAAAACAATAAAACGGTTTCTGAAAATGTATTCGGCAATCAACATCCGCATATGACAGTACTTTAAAATGAAACCAAATTTTTAAATTGATTCCAAGAATTAACGGGAAAAAATGACTTATTCTGTAGCATTGCTCTTATGGGAATAAGATTCAATATGGCGGGCAGGGAAGCGCCCCCTTAAGTTCACTCCCTTAAAGTTCCATCCCACCAGCCGTTTTACCAAAATCATATTAATGCCATCAATTCTTCAACATTAACCGTCCAATCAACAACAATAATCATGACAGTAAGTTTGGACAAGGAACAGTGAAATGAGGCGACTGTACCGGACACACATAAATGTAGAACGAACCTTTTCATACAATTTTTATACGCTGAACTAAAGACTGTCTGTAAAATACATAAATACCTCTACTCCATTGGGGTTTTTTCAACGTTTTAACTTTATTACTTTTAGTAGGATTTGTGTTTAAACATTTTCAGAAATATCTGGGAAAAACACCTTACAAAATTAAAAAAATTTCCTTAAATAATGCTCGTTCCAATATTTTTCCAACTGCTTTAGCATGCTTTATATTCCAAATTTGTGGATACCAAATTTCTTGAGAAATTTGACTGTGACACAGATAAAACAGGGGTGGACCTACAAGGGCTTCAATATATGTTTTTTTAGGTACTTCATCCTTCATATATCTTCATGAGAAAACGAATTCAGCCAAACTTGTTAGTAAAAAAAATGCTTCATAAATAATAAAATACAACAGCAAATTGAAGCACAAAGTAAATAGTTCCGGTTTGCCTTTTGAAGAACGAAACCATAATCTTACTAATCATATATCAGAAGGCCAACAATGTAACTGTTTTCTGCAACACCAGTAAAATACGAATAAATGTACCACTTTTTTAGCATAAAAGAACTAAACATGTTGTTTGTTGTATCGTAGATTTGCTCTGTAATATAACATTTTAATGTCAGCCATTTAAATCCGTTAACTGCAAATTAATGGTATAAAACTTTCTACAAAACTTATTATAGACATCATTTAAAAAACACACAAAATGGCCGATAGATGAAAACTGTGGGAGTTTACAGATTTATGTTTATTTGAAATTCTGATAAATTGACGCGTAGTTTCAAATTTTGTGCTCTTAAACGAATATTTGCGAAACTTTGTTTATAAATATGACAACCATTGAGCGTTATTTACCATTCTAGTTTTACTTGTTGGTTCGTTACTACTCAATATGTCCTTTGGTAAATAGGGCTAATTTTGTAATTTCTTCATTTAACACATTTATCCTAAACATTAAGGTAAAGTCTAAAAATTAAGTACTTAAAAGGCTCATGTTAAAATCCTGGATCACGCTCAGTTTATATCAACTATTTGTTTACATTTTGTTTTATGAATTTAAGACACCAATACTTAGCCTCAAAATGTGAATGAGGTTTTAACTAAATATAGGCCTAAAATATTTACCGTACTAAGACAAAATGTAGATTCGCATGGCTTCTTAAGATCCAAAAGTAGGCTTAGTTTACAGTAAATCTTTATTTTCTTGACTTTTATTTATGACACGTTGTATCACTTGCCTGTACAAACCAATAATGTATCAAGACGGAGCAGCGGCAAACATTTTATTGGAGAGAGGGGCAGCCATAAAGCAATTTTCCTGAAGGGATCGGTCAGTCTGTCATATTTTTAGGGCAGGGTGAGTCTTATAGCCGTTGTGAAAGTACTGGAACGGGAGTGGCAATTCCTGTCAAAAACTTTAAGCAAGATGTTCGAACATTGCCAGCTCATCAATACAGAAGTCTTTTAAATTAAAGAATTTCAATAAGAACTATATGCACATATATCTATTCTTGTTCTCGCAGAGGTCATTTTCTAATGTCCGTATTTAAGCGTTATTCATTCAGATAGGCTTCCTCTAAATTGAAACTGAATATCATTTAAGTTCAGTTTTGTTCAGTTATCAGTTGTGCCTGCCTTCCAATTTATAAATTTTTCGTTAGTTTTTGTTTTTGTAATGATACAGACCGACGAAAGACCTATTATTTAATTGTAGCCTATAAAAGTGCTGCACCAATTTTAATAATTTAGATTTTAATAGAATAAATTATTCATAGTCCCTCAAATAAATGAAAACAAACAAACAGACAAAAATACTCTGTTTATGAAACTTGTAATAAGATACAAAAGAATACAATGTATTAAGATTGTTGTTATTATGAGCCTGTATTTATAAAAAAGCGAAAAAACCCTCTCGTCTTCTATACTTATGATTTCATATCATTTGATTTTAATCAAAGATGAGTAGGATTTTAATCGTGAGTAAACAAATAACACACGTAAAAGGTTAGAACTAAAACCTGACTAAGCCTACGAAATTAACTATACCTTGTTCACCGAGAGTTTAAAGTGAAGCACCTCCCCCTACAATATTTATGGGCTGTGTCACACTCGGACCCACGTGCTCGGACCTACCGCAGGGACGAACGTGAACGTTTGGGTTTGCTAGTGAAGAGAATGCTTATTTTTTAGAGGTGGGCGTTATTTAACGTAACATGAAAAATAATACTATTAATGCGTTGCAGACTATTACCACGTTAATACGTTACGTAGGACATCCTATTATTTTTGTAACGTCAAGCGATAACGCAGGGAAGGAGACTGACGAACGTTCCAGAGAGGTGTTAATTCCAGTCTTGCATCAAGTAATCATATCTTCAACGTTACATTACAAAATAATACCTTGACAAAAATAACACCTTGACAAAAATAATACCCTTTGAGAAAACGGCCAGCAGATTACTTTCTTCGTTTGCGTTAATACGTTACAATATTAACAGATGCATCAACTTACACAGGTTACACATTATTAAACCCGAATAAACAGGATGTTTGGTGTGAGATTCCAGGAAATATTTCTTGCCCTTCCCGATGTCTGTATTCATTTAACAAAAGAATCCTGCAGATAGTAGCTTATATGCAGAAATGCAAATTGACATTATAATTACTGCTGACATAAAATATTAAAAAAATAAAACTGCTTTATAGAACTATCCTTCCCTAGGCCTTAGGTAATAGTTGAATTTAAACAATTATTATTGACACTGTGCAATTTAATTAAGTCTAAAACTTTAACGTAAATTTTTTTTTTCAAATTTTTGTCATCAATAAATACTCTAGGTTTACATTTGTTTCTCATAATTTGTATATTATATATTTATTTAAGTTTAATTATTTTGACAATTTTAATTGCATTTTGTTAGTAAAGATTTTCTTTGAAACATTTAACTTAAAGCAGCAGACAGCAGAAGAAATTACTTGAGAATCTTGGTACCTTTTTAACATTAAAGTAATCTCGCTTGGGACCCTTACATTAAATGAATAATATATTTTTAATGTTTATTTTAATTTGAAGCTGAGTATTTACAATTTGACGTTTTTAAATTTTGAGTTATCAATAATTACTCTAAGTTTAAATCATATTATTACTTTTATATTACGGTACATATGTATTTATTTACAGGTAGGCTATCTAATCATTCTGAAAATGTTTGTTTTAATGTATTTTGTTAATAAAGGCGTTTCTTGGAATATTCAAGTAACGCTGCAGACAATATTACTTGAGAATATCGGTAAAATTTCATTAAGTAATCTCGTTTGCAACGAAATACTAAATTAATAAATAATACACCTTGCTAAAACTGTCTACTAGTAACTTGCCCGCAACGCAACATCATATTACCAAATCAATAGTTCAGTAATTTCGTCTGCAACGTTATATCAAATAACACCTCGGCAGTTTCCCACCACCTATTAATACGTTACAAATTTAATACGTTATTTCAACCTATTACCAAGACGCCGTGGAACGTTGCAGACTATTACCACAATGTAACGGTAATTCCCATCTCTATTATTTTTACTCAGAACTACTGTGAATCATACGCAGAGTCGCCCGTGCCACACGAGATGTTCGTTTTCCTCATTGGCCAAAATCCCTAACGGCAGCCATTGTAAGTTGGTGCTTCACTTTAAACTCTCGGTGAACAAGATATATTACATTCTAAACAAGTTAGTTAGGCTGTATAGAACAAAAAAATCCTTAATAAGCCTGTCTAAAAAAAAAAGGCATGGTCTCACATGAGTAAAACTAGGTCTGAGAGGATTTTATATGAAGGTAACATTTGTCACATGTAGGCTAAGCTACAAAAAAAATTAACCTCAAACAAAAACCCTTACTGATTAAATGAACTAATTTAAATTGTATTTTGAACGAGTTTGAACGTGTTCTTGGGTACATAGATGTATTTAGCATAAACTAAGTAACTTATGTATTTATTTATAAATTAGGTTCGTGGATGAAACTATGCTTTGTTTTGTATGACCCTTTTTTGTAAGCTTATTTAAACTTTTAAGATAAAGGCGTAGCCCAGTCTGATACATTTGGAATCTCGTAATTTCGAACTTGGCTATTGGCGATAGCCAGACACATTTAGGTGCGTTATATACGCTGTACAAGTCCCACTGTACATAAAATCAGGAAGTTGAGCACAAAAGCAAAAAACAAACTTCGTGGAAGTTGCATATTACGTTGAGTTTTAAGTTTGGAAGAACACTTACTCATAGAAGGCTATTTTCAGTTCGTGAGGCCTACTCATAACCTTTCATCTAACTTTATAATTAAGACTAATTAAATCGTATCACATGTCGCGAATAATTCATTGGATATTGTGTAGTCTAAAGCCTAAGCCTACAGTGTGTTGTCAACGTAGGCTAGTAGGCGGGGCTTAAAGTATAGAGTTATTAGCTTAAGTTACTGGTTTCTTATCAGTAATTGACTTAATTTCCGCTTAGCTAGTTCCCGAGATAAATAAACGAGCGCACCATTTACCACTTTTACGGATTTACAGAGAGATTTAAAGCACTCAAGGATATCATTTAGTTAGTTGTTTTGTTCTGTTCACTGGACCGTAATATTTAAACAAACTACTGTAGATTAGACTATTATTAGATTATTTATTATTTTTACGTACTTTTAATAAAAATAACAACAAAAGTTAGTACTACTGCATTTGTGTATTATTATATAATCCAATATTTTATAGTACTGATCCAATATTTTAATGTGATGGGAATTATCTCAATTTAATACCATAAAGTATGATGCTAATTAATTAGTCCTAGACATTTAGGGAAACTACTATTTTAATATATTTGTAAGTTTTTAAGTTTTCTATATTTCTAAGTTTTTTCCATATTTCAAGATAACACAAAAGATTATATTCAGTAGGTCTATGTCATATACAATCAAATAAAAATTCAAAACTCGAATTATACATACAAACTAAATAAAAAAACAACAGTGTGCATTACGGCCAAGTAGGCTACATATTTATGTAGAAAAACGTCTAGTGCATATATATTACTTTGATTTAATACAGTTTGTTGTTTATAAACAAGTAAAACATTGCTCAAGCAATTAAAAAGAAACCATACAAATTTTGTGTTACACAAACCTCAAATCCAAAATTCAAATAAAATAAAACAGTAAACACTAAAAATGATGTTTTAATAAAATAATATTCTCAAATCATCTTGAAGAAATAAAAATCGATACTGTACCAAACGAAAAAGAGCATAATCAGTAAATCTATACAAATTAATCAAATGAAATAAAACTTGAACACCTTTCAATGTTTCTAACCAAGACTTAACTAGATTATTATTGTTCAACAGAAGTGTATTATACTTGTTTGGAACTGTGGGCATAGTAGACAGTTAACAAGAAATTATGTGTTTAGTTTTTTGTATAAATGTTTAAAACTTTTATTTTAGTTGAACGTAGTTTAACTTCTGCCCCGTAAATAAAAAAAACAGATCATAAATTTAGATTAATAATTCCCAAGTAAATATCACAAAGTAAACTAAATATACCACAATAACTGCTTCATAAAATTGTATTTAATAGCAATATGTAACATAATAAAAGGAAGATGTATTAAAATTTTATCTTGTCTACATTATAAGCAATGATACGGTACTTTGAGTTAACAGGCGAGACTATCATGACAGTATAGGTTTTAGTGTTTTTAATCAAGTAAAAGCTTTGTTACAAACTAGCATGTAAAGTTATATTATGTAGCCTAGTTTGAAGTTTATTGCTAAGTCTCGTATTATAGCTTTAAACTTAAAACAGGATTTATTGATATTGTGCGGTTTGATGTATTAAAAAAATGTGGTTTTGTATAGTTTATGTCTAGTTAACTGAAGGTAACGGTGGTAGTTATTTATTTTATAGAATTATACGGATGAAAATAAGTAAGCCTATACTTTTGGAAGTGCTTATTTATAGGAAATCTTCTTTTTGGCGATGATGAAAGCAGCTTAGTTATTATATTCATATTTTGGTTGTTTTAAGTAGGGTATATTTAGAAAAGAAAAACACTAAATTAGATTATTACTTATTGTTTACTACATTTAAAAAAATATAGTTCACCGCTGAACTAGATATTATAAATATATAGTCTGGACTCTTTAGGCTAAAATGATTAATTGATATTTTCTCTCAGGATATATTAGTATTATTTATTTAATTAAATCTGTGCCAGTTTTGTATTTATGTATTATTATCCGTAGCCTACTATTCTAAATTGAGTAAAAATAAAATAAGAATTTAGTTATATTTATTATCATACCTGTAGTTTTACTACACATAGGCCTAATTTAACTAAGTTTCTCTTAATAATTGTATACATTTGGAATTTAATTTAAATTATAAAACAAAATTAATTTATCGGTTTTGCTTTACATTTTATGTATAAGCTTTGACATAATAAGGACTAGGTCAACTCAAATCTTATTAACCCTTCAGTGTGTAAACAAACCAAAGCAGGTAATGCCCAGACGAGTAAAAATAAACTTACACGTGGGTAACCACGTGTTTGCATTTCATAAAAAAAACAATTCTTTGTTGTATTGGTCCTTATAAAAAAATCGCGTTTTATGAATTGTGTAGTAGTTTACGCGAGAAGAAGGCCTATCTTTGTTCCTGACTCCCCAAAACACTCTCTCTTTCTAATATGCTCCCCTCTAGTCGCCCCCCACTCCTTCGATTCTACTCCCCTCCCTTCTCGGCTACGGCAGCACATCGCGCGAACGCAACAGACAACATAGTGAGTTTTAGAACTCTCCGTTGACTGCTTCTTTTTTTATTTCATTTCGTTTTTTCACTCCCCTCTTATGTTATTTCCTGGAAACTTCGCTAAAATTTTGTTGTTTTTTTTAAATTCATTACTGGCAGACTTTTTTTATGTTTACCAATATACAAATAAACTTAAATAGATATTTTTGTTGTGTCTGAACAAAAGTGAGTCAGTGGAATCAGTTGTTTTTGTCAAGTTTTTGGCAGTAGACCAGGAGGCTGACAAGCGTGTGTGCTTTTTTTACTTTTAAGTTAGTCTTGTACTTTTATTTTCTTAAACGCTCGGATTTAGTCCTTTCATTATTTAAATAGTTAACGCGTTTATTTTGTTGAAATTAGTGCAATTATTGTGTAAAAAGTACTGACGTATACCAGGGGTATACAATCGGCTTTACAGTGGAGAATGACATTTGGGCTTTTATCAAAGCCGGAAATTTTTTAAAAGGTGTTAAGTGCGGCTACAACCTGGAGGGTGTTGCGGCCGAATACCGGGCCCGATCCGGCCTGGAATACCATAACTCGCCCCTTGGAGGGACGATGGCTGAATGTAATGATTATAACCTACAAAGGCACGACGAATTAAAAGGTTATTACAGTAACCCCGGGACACCGCCTACGCTTTTAAGTATTATATCACCGCAACCTATTAAGGTAAATTAGTTTTTAAATAACACTTTAAATATAGAACTACTTTTAATTTTCTTAGTAAGAACATAATTTCCCTGATTAAATATTTATTTACCGGTAATTTTATCAGTATGAATATTTTTATCAACTAAACACTAACCCCTTTTATGCATAGTTTTTTTAAATACTGCACTTTAAACTATAATTAAATGTCGCTTTTAATAACAAATAGTACCTGCTGTGTATCAAACTGTTCTGTCAGAATTAATGTAGGCCTACAACAAACCTAAATCCAATAAGTTTGTAATTGTATTTTAAACTTTGATTACTAAATAGGTTTCTTATAGTAATGATAAGGATACTGGCTTACTGGGTTTGTGGGTTTACTTACTAAGTGAATTAATGATAAAATTAAGAATTAGGTACATAATCATTAGAGATTAGTTCTACGTTATTTAAATAATTATACATTTTCAATTTACCTTAACTTAACAGATTTTATAATCAATGCATAAAGACAATTAATTTGCTTAGTTTTTAATTACATAGTATTGATTAATTCCTTTCTGTTTACAAATTTGCTCGAATGTTAGGCTACTCTTATTTCTGTAATATTCATCTAATATTAGGCATAGTTCATGTATTGACCTAGTAAACAATTTCATATAGCCTACTGTGTCTAATTTCAATAATAAAATTCGAAAATAAACCAGGCTTAAATAATACATTTTTTGATAATTGAGTTAGTTTTAAGTTCAATAAATAAATGCCTTTCCATATTATGTTTATTGAAATTGTAATGATTATACAATTGATTTCCAGCAGCGACCTACAGTATAAATTTACAGCAGGCCTAGCTTTACAGCCAAATCTAATAAAACACAAAGTATCACTCATTTACATTAGGCCAATTAATTCAAGTTTACTTGGCAATAGGTTGTTAAGTGTTGCAGTTTATTTATATAATTTTCAAAAAATAAAGTCATCAGTAAATGAATAGTGAACAAATGTATGATAAAACTGTCTGTTAATTTTCAATAGTAAACAATGTAAATCATTTCTTGTTTCATTTTGAATATTTTGAAATAAAATAAAAAGTTTAATATGTTGAACATCCTACTACATGAGTTTAATAGGTAATGAACAGTATTTTCGATTAATAACTTTAAAACCAGGAAAGAGCTTACTAAAAGTTATAGCCTTGCTTGCACAGCAGAAATAAAGTTAGTATGAAAGTAAAAAAGAAGTCTTAACTGCCATGGCAGTTTTCCAACATTCCAAAATGTTCATTAACTTAATATATTAGCCTACTAGCCTATGTAGCACATTTACTCCGGAAGGACCATTTAGTTTGCAGAAAGATTTTTTTTACATATTGTTTGTACCAACTGACATAGTTAGATCATATAAACATTGGGTTTTCGTAGGACAAACTTTGAAGAATGTGTAAAATTAGGCCTATGTTTTATAAAATTAATTTTGTAATCTCTTTAGTAAGCTATCAATAATAAGATTTTTCAAAGTATTCCTACACTTCTCATCAAAAGTCAATTAAACCAAACAAGTACTAATTCAATTATCTAACTACTAACAGGAATAGGTATGAATTACTTACATAGCCTATATTCTTAACTTATTCTTTTCTGGAATAAATCAAACTCAACAAATTAAATTTTAATTATATACAATTTATTAATAGACAACAGTTTGCAGTGCTTTAGAGAGTATAATGTAGGCCTACACTAACTTAAATATAATTTCAAACAAATGACGCCACATTAAATTCATTCAAGCGATTGATCAATAGGGCTAATCCTAAAATTACCCCACAAACATTCCAAATAAGAAATCTGCATTACTTGTTCATTCTAACTGTTTATGCTAACTAAAATATTTCATTCAGTTGCCGTTTTAGATTGGTTAAATAGAAATGAATCACTAAGGTCAAGAGTTTGTTAGTAGCGTAAATTCGGTTTTATCAAGTAAATGTATACTTATCGATTTCTAGCTTATGGGGTATTCTCTTTTAATAATACATAAATTAGATACACGGTTTTAGTTAGATAACACGAAGACCACGTTTTGTTGATTATGAAATAATGTACTAAATGGTTTATCACTTTGTCCATAGGCTATAGCTACGAAATCTGTAGACCTAACTCAGTCTTAAAGTTATAAGTAAGATGTTACTGATGTTTCTATGATTATAAATTATTCCTTGTGATTCATTATACATTTTTTTAAAGCAAATTTGTAAAGTTAAAAATAAAATATATAGACTTAAAATTAGTGAACAATCCAATCTACTTGTAATATTTTACCATAAAACAGTAACGGAAATCCATCAACAATAATTCTATCAACGTTTGTAACCGACTTCTATTTAATTTTTTTTAATTATCTCAAAAAAGGTGTTATAGGGCGTATAGGAATAGCATGGTCCTTCCTACAAACACTCTTTTAGTTTGATAGTTTTACGTGCTTAATGTTGTAGGTATCTCAAAAAATATTAACACAATATAGGCTATATTAAATTATCAATTTTAGTTTTCTCATTTACCGTGGCAAGAAAGCCAAAAACAAATTTCACTTTATGACTGTAATCAATTCTAACAAACAAAAACACATAACTATATAAATAATATATTTTGTTATTTAAAATTCATTTATGTTACTCTACAGCTTTTTAAACAATAAGTAGACCTATTATTACGTTATGTACAAAAATTATTTCCTCCGGCTTAAAAATAAAATTTCCTACTAGCACACATGTTAACCATATTAAATAAGCTCCTATTTTTATATTGTTAATGGTTTGGACATACAATAATTTAAATTATGTTTTAATGTATTATATGATTATTGTTATGTATTTTTAGGTTTATGGGTCTGTTGAATAAAAAATAAGCATAAACTGGAACGTAAAATTCTAAGTCATTACTTAAAATCGTGTGAATAAAAATAAGCAATAGCTAGTACTAAAAGTTTTGTCTAATAACTTTAAGCTTTGACTAACGTTTTACAAAAAAATAAATATACTACGGTAATATTTTTTATTTATAGTCTATGCAAGGAATATTAAATATACATATTCAATAAAAATATTGTCACCCAATTGAATAAACACCATACAATTTATAAGTAGGCTATAGAAAGATACATTTTAGAATGCTATTTTGTTAATTGTGATGAATGCCTATTTATTTTTTGCTTATTATTTACAAATTATTTTAGGTTTAAATGGAAGCATATTTTTATAATTCTCAGTATCACATATTTTAATATCTAAGTTTTATTCACTCTATATCTTTTTCGTTTACTTTTAAATTTATTTTTTAAATGATGTTCTGCAAAAATAATCAAAAAAATTAGGCTACTAAAACAAAACATGTATAAATTGGCGTGTAACAAATTCCTAGCAGTTGAGATTTGTTCAATAGAATTTGATTAGATTTTTGCCATTTAAAAAAAATTCTTTTTAATTACAATTTTGTTGTGATATTCTTTTTATCGGCAGAGCTATCTATTTTGTACTAGCCTATGTAATAACCTAAATCCTCAAATTGCTGTTTTAAATTGTTTCAAACTACATGAGACAGTATTTTAGTTTCAGCTAAAATTTTCTAATTTTTGATAACTAGTCTTAGCTAAAGGTTATTCACCTCACTTAAACCAAGTGCTAAGACTAAAAGCTACGGTATTTCTTATTTTTTATTCAACAGACACAATATGCTAAACAAAACTTTACTATTGAAGCGAAGTTAGTTAATTGTTTTAATTTAATTTGCTATACATTTCTAAAATTAATGTCTCGAGAAATTAAACTTATATTGTAAATTATAGGCTAAAACTGCAAGTAGTAGGCTAGTTTAACTCAGGTAGGCTACATGAACCCTATGAAGGGGTTACATTTCGCAACTCGTACAGGTAGACATCCATATTCTGTTTGTGTTAGCATTCCCTTATCTTGTGCCCTCACTGACAGGTGAAAGCAATATTGTATTCAGGTTAATTTGACTAATTTGTGACCAGAAATAGGCCACCCTTTATAAGGGGCGACACAATAATCATACGGAATAGTCTTCATCTAGACTATTACCGTACTTCATTCCTTGACAAAATTTAGGCCTACCTAAAGGTAGTTTCTTGTAAATAACGAGCCTCGGTTATTATTTGTGTCTTCCTTATTTATTTATTGATTGCGAATTTAGCCAAATCGACCGACATTCCTTAGTTGCATCGTCGTTACTTAGTTGTTTGTACAATTAAGTGTAGAATGATAAATTAACATCAGATTTTTATAATAGTCCATTGAATTTACGACACAGTAGAAGGATCACAAACATGTAGCCTAAATACAATTGTAATTTTATTTGATTGCCCATTTTGTTTTCTAATATGGCATCATCAAATACATTTGTCTTAGCCTAGTTGTATTTGTTTACATCGCAATTAAACTTAGTGGAAGCAGTTTTAATTTACTTTTTTTATTAATATTGGATTTAATTATTTGTGCGAGTAAAAAGTAGTCTATTAATACAATTCTTCTGTACTTTTAATGTCATTTCAAGTTTGTGCCTATAATATTGAATAAAGTGTTAGGCTATTATTTATATTTAATATAATACAATAATCATTTAAAAATAAAATAATTTAACGTTGAAATTAACACTTTAAGAATCGAGTGTTTCCTGAGAGTTAGTTGTAAATAAATATTTTTTAAATGCATAAAATATGATAAACATTTAAGTAATGACAGATCGTTACCTATTTTGAAATCGTATAAATATTTATCCAGGCCTAGATGAAAATTTTACAGATTTTTAATTTATAGTGTAGTCACAATCAATAGTTTTTGTTTTATCATTTTATAAATTTCATCCCCATGTATGTTTCTTCCCTTGCACCTAATTAATTCTTCGATTCAAATAATTTATCTCCTCGTTGTTTATCTGCAGTTACAGTGCAGAAGTAGTCAACATCGAGGTTAAAATTATGTTTAGAATCTGCAGTTAATGATCTATAGCATACCCGAAACAAAAAATAATTTAGTAATCCTGTTTTTGTAGATGAGTAACCAATAAATCTTCTATATATATTATATATATAAAAATGAATTGCTGTTCGTTAGTCTCGCTAAAACTCGAGAACGGCTGGACCGATTTGGCTATTTTTGGTCTTAAAATGTTTGTAGTAGTTCATAGAAGGTTTATACGTAAAGAAAAGTTTGAAAAGTTTCCCGAAAAAGTTTCAAATTTGAAAGAAACTTAACAGCATTTATTGTATGAACTCAAAACCATAGCTCACAAAAACAGCTGTTCGTATAAAAAGCTTATGTTTGTTTGCATGTATTACCATAGCAACATTACTTAGCAAATTTATAATCACTTTAATACTCTTCAAAACCAACAGCTTTTTAAGGTTAGATTGAAAAACTATAAACAAACGCAAATAAAAATGCTTACAGAATTATAATTCAACTCAAACATTGGTTATTAAATATCTATATAGGCCTACTTAGAGATATATGCTGCTTAAAATATTGTTTATATAAAATATATCATAACTATGAAGTTTTTAATACTTTTCAAAACATATTTTCGCTATCAATAATAATAATAAACAAATTATTTAACACCATGCATAACCATAAACATACACGAGTTTAAACATATTTTATTTAAAACTAAACAAACCATCTGAATTAAACTAAATGCCATAAAAAATATCACATTCGTAGCTTTATTTTGATATATGCTGTATATTGCATATTTAAATACTAAACAATATATATCTTATACTAATTATTCTTATACATTTAAAATTACAAACTCTATTTGAACCAGTTTGTTACATCCTAAATTAACGCGGATGTTACAAAGTGATTCAAATATCTTTTCTACGACCCCCAGCTATTAACCCTCGCTAAGAAAGGGTTAAAAGAAATTCGAAATTTTAGGGTGGTTTGGGGAGGGGGTCAAAGTTACTAAAAATCCCTATAAGAACGAATTGGAATGAAATTTGGTACGTAGCTTCCTCTAAGGCCGTAGGTGCTCGCAACATTGTCAATGAAATTAAGTGAAAGTCAAACTTAGTAAAAACTATAGGCTAAATTAAAACGATATATTTAAAGCTTTTTCATGTTAGATAGTAGTTTACAGGAATACAATTTTCAGTGCTTTCCTAAATAGCGTAGACTTTTTTTTATGACCACAGTAGGATACGCACAGGTATTCAACGAACACTTAAAAAGAATTACAATTACGTCAAAAAGACTGAAAATATCAACAACCACGAGCAACGCCGTACGGGTCAGCTAGTACAATATATAGATCCATAAAAAAAACACACACAACGTTAATCAGTGTTCTAATATTTCTCTTTGCATATTTAATTAAGTCACCAGAATGTTTGAAAATATATCATTTGATACCAAATAAATATTATGTTCAATAGGGTTTAAACATTTATTGTGTGTATACAGTCAGAAATTGTACCTACATGGCACCTTCTTAAAAATTGGTTCGCGTGGACAGACACAATCAGACTCTAATTATCTCAAAACGAAAGAAGCAATACAAATAAAATATATTATTACAATCTTTATACAAAATTTTGTTTCGTAACATTTATTTATCGTAGTAGGTCTATTTATTTTCAAGTTTCCTGTATTACGTTCAATTTTAAAATATAACCAGATAGGAAAGTAATTCTAAATTACGCTAGCTGAATGTTTAGAAATTGATATTTTAAAATGAAATGGGTTCTAGTTTTGTCTAATTTGATGCAGTGGTTGTCTAAACCGCGCTTGTTCTGTAGGCCTATTTAAAATGTGAAAATTTACACGTAGGCTACAAAAATCTCTTGTCAAAAATAGTTTAATGTGTTGACATAAAACAATATAGCCTATATTTGGTTGAAAATTTGGTTTTGTTAAATCATCGGAAAAATTGAAATAAACACACTACACAATTTCAATTAAATGTGAATTAATGTGTAATATACAATATTTAATATAACTAGGTCGTGGCCAAGATGAACCGCAGTAAGTTTTTTCCCTTTTATTTAGCAATAAAAGTGATAAAAGGAAAACCTAATTTAATTATTGCAAAATTTCAACGTTTATTTATACCCTAATGTAGACCTGAACGAAGAGGAAAATGTTATCATCTTCAGAGGTTAAACAGTATTAAGTCTCAAGTTTAACCAATAATTTAAATATGACCCCCATCTCTCCCTAATTTCAGCCAATCAGCTTATTAGACCTCTCAGTAGCCTAACAATTAATTGTAGGGTCATAGTTGACATACTTGTGCAACAAACTAATTACTACTAAAAATAAGTTGGTCACTAACTAAAACTATTAAATTAGTAGTCCTTCTTATAATACTGTATAGGTTATATTACCTCTTGAAAAATAATTACAGTGTACATTTTGGAATTTAAATTTTATTAGTGTTGTTATTTTTTTAAAATAATTAATTGTAGGAGTGTGTGTTATTTATTCCCATTCTCAAATGTATCACATGGTATCGTGGAATATAGACCTAGGGGAATAAATGTTTTTAAAGTGTTAAGGGTATGCTCCAGTAAACGAGAAATCCACCGGAACGCAAGCGCCTCTCACTATATCCCTATCTAAACAGTGCAATTTCTTGCGCTGACATTGCCTCATTTCAAACCATTTTATAAGTCTATCTTTTGTAATTGAGTGTTGAAAAAAAAACTGAATATTCTTTATGCGTATTGTGACTGTGCTTAAAATGAGACCTTGCAAACAATTTTATGATAAAAAATAAACGAAATAAATGGTTTGAAATTTAACATTGCTCTTATGGGATAAAAATCCAAGATGGCTGCCACTACAGCAGACCCTTAATCTGAATCAGAATAGTTGAAAATATATTGCCAACACACACACATATGTACTGTATATATATTAAAAGGATAGCGTGTATAAGCTTAGGCCTGTTATATATTATCATTTCTTTACATCGTTTATCAATTATTTTGGCTGAATAAACCAAAATTTTAAATTATATAAGACAAAATAAAGATTAATACTAAATTTAATGTTTTTAACATATGCAATACGCACAATAACGGGCTATTGATTTTCCAATTTCCTGTCATTTCGGAAAGTGTTTGTAAAGTTCCTTTCCAGAAGTAGGCTTACACCATTTTTATTGTACAACATTTTACTTAAATTTAGTGGTTTGGGCATATCATAATGATTGTGTCAGTTAGTTAGTTATTGGTATTTGTGTTATGTACTTAGATTTATGACTATTGATAAATAATTTATATAAATAACTTATAACTTTTTCTACAACAATTGGATTTAATATTAGTAGGCTAATAACATTCGGCCTGTCATATTTTATAATGTGTTATGACTTGTGGTTAAGGAAAACAACGAAGCAACTTTGAGGTTATGCTCTGGTGATCAAAGTTGATATAAACATAGACCCGAAAAATCTTAGTTTTCCAACAACTGTCGGTAATTTTGTCTTGTTGCATTAACACAATCCTAATTTAGAAGGAATACAGATATCAATACTGAACAATGTTTCATTTTGAATTTTATTGTATGACTATAAATGTCAAAGAGCATTCGAGATCGAGAAAAAATAAATTAATATAGGCTACCAACAATCTAACCTATAATGTAAAAATAAATTTAATTGTTTTGCTTTAAAAAATTTAAAAAATGTTATCTCTTGCTATTTGTTTATGAAAACCTATAATTTTGAAACCTTTAAGATTTGCATTAACGTTTTGCAAAATTTTGCACGATATCTCTATTCGGTCTGGAGTTCAGTTAGGTAATTCAAAAAACACAAAATGGTGGACAGAAGGAAAGACGCGTCCTTAAAGTTTTTTCGTTACCCTGTTTATGGCACGCCTTGTTTTAACTCGAAAGAATATGCACGTGTCCATTTCATTTCTTAACAAATGCACAAATCGGACTGTACTATTAGCTTACCTTAGTTTCTATTTAGTTAGACTACCTGTAAGTTTCAGCTTGTCAAACTTTGAGACGTGCCAGATAAAAGTATTCATTAAAAGCTTATATGTAGTAAATATCCAGTATTGTTTAACTCTACTCCATTTGGCTACATACGCTTTGTCAGATTTAGCATAGTGTTACTCATATAGGCCTACGTTAGGGTTAACATGCATAGTCAAGGTTTTTTATTTCCGTTTAGAAAATATTTAGAGTTCGCCCAGCTGTTGACTGTTTATTTTGGTGTTATTGCACACTTGACTAGAAGGGGAGGGACGTAAGCTACAACTGCATTTTAAGTTGCATTTAGGCCAATGGAAGATTAGCGAATTTCCATAGGAAATATGAGCTATTGCAGTGACCCTTATGATAAGACCTAAGGTCGGGAGCACCGATCATGGTCCTCAGAACACGTTTTGGGGTGTCATTAGAAATTTTATAGGTATATTATGTATTCGCATCCTAACGACTGCATTTTAAGTCCTATTTGGTCCAAATTTGGTACACACGTTGGTTGTCTACGTCGCGTCGCTCGGACTAGTTCGTCAGCCAAAAAATCGAACAACCGGAAGCCCGTTTTTTTACTTAAAGTAACTGTTTTTTTAGACTTCGTACGAGAATGCAACTTTTTTATGGTTTTATCTAAACAAAAATAAAGTAGGATATTATTCTGCACATTTAGTTTTTTACATGACCTTATAGCTCGCTTGGTTCTCCCAAAATCGATCAAGACATAAAATACCATAAAAGTAGCCGGTTCAAATGTTTTGAAACCATAAAAGGAGTCGAAGCTGTTTGGCTTAGGTGCAAAAAAAATCTAATACATTTCATACGCAAGCGCCTTCGTGAGTAGACCAATTTCCCAAATTGTTAGTTGACACAATAAAACATATACATTTTGGAAATTCGCTTATCTCACGTCATCTGCGTATTAGAACATGGTAGGCCTCAAGCTGCACTTGGTCACCGAATCCTTCAATTTACGGAGCTAAGCGAATCAGTCTCACTACAAGTTGTACTTACAGTTACAACTTTCAAACACAGTGGCACAGGATCGAGTCTAGTTGCTGACGTTCTGGTACCTTAACCCTTCATCATTAGTTTAATTGTCTTTAAGTATAGACGAAACAAAAAAGTTGAAATGTGGTACACTGCGGCACAAAATAATAGAATTTACCAAAAATTTCCGAAGAACAAATTTTTAGAAACATCCGTTTCCTCTAGTTAAAATACGGGGATAAAAATATTTGCAGTCTGAAAAATGTATTTGAATACTCTGATTGCGAATATGTCCTAACTCAAAATGGTAAAGTGAAATGTTAATTTCGTTGTTTATAAATTTGAACTGAATTAAAATGTTACAGATATAATATATTTTGTATTTCATGGTGTACTTTGAAAGAGAGGGGGAAATAAGCTAATTAGAGAAAATTATTGCGAATGCGTTACAAAAATATATTAAGAGTGGCATATGTGTTGCCTTATAAATTTATTTATATTTATTGTCTACAAATGTGGAAATATTATTTAAAATTTGCATATTTTCCCGCAAACAGCAGGAAAATCGTGAATATTATCAATATTATATAATTTAGCCTACTCAGGGAAATCCCTGCCCATCCCAACTCACAAGCTAGCTAGCACAATTATGGCTCTAGTCTATGTTCAACCTTAAAACCAATTTATTACGCTTTTCTTTCTTAAAATACAAAAATACCAAAACAATATTTTGGTTTAAAATGTTCACATTTATTAGCGGTCAAATTATTTTTGTCAAAAGATTTCTACTGTTTTACTCAACGGAATTTAATAAATTGGTTCAAAAAATAATAAAACATAGTCTCCAAAGAACTGATTTTCAGAAAAAAACCGTCATGAAAGAACAAGCCGACAAATTTACCTAATAGTGAAGGGGAGTTCGTAGAGCTAATTTGTACAATATTGTACTGTATAGTCTGTACAAACATCCAAGCGCTCTAAGTCATAAAATTGACCATATAGGCTAGTAAGCAAAGAAGTGTTTTCCAACGACCCTCGGATACCACAAAGAACTCTTTTGCTTTTGTTTATATAAATGAATAAAACATTGAAATCATTTTTTGTAAGAACTGATCTGTTTTATTATTTGAGGAATAATTGTTTTAATTAAAAAATGTGTTTATTATTGTTTCCTCGACTCAAATATTTATAAGATTTAAACTCATAAAACCATTAAAGGTGGAGAAAACTATGAAAGTTTACACGGATTACAATCCTTATTTGGATCAAGCCAAAAAGTGTTTTATGTCTTTTATCCTGTCACCATCTACGATATCTTTATTCAAATCAGACATTTCTAAACTGTAAAGTACGGGACAACAAAAAAGTTGAATTTTTAAGAGTTCGTAAATTTCGAAAGCGGTTCCAGTATTTTCTACTCAAATGATGCTGTTTTTAATACTGTTTTACATTAACATAAATAAATGTAATAGGTATAGGTCGATTTCTCGAAAACTTCTTTTGCACAGGGCACTGATTTTGGTTAACAGCAAATATGCGTGCCAGAATTGTCCGTTAAAGTTTTGTTATCTAGTCAAGAAAGTCATACACGTGTTTTTGCCTTCTAAACTTCAACTTATCCTTTATGAGTCAGCCTTTGTTATATATTACAAGATACCACAACAGCTATTAAATATACGATTTCTAAAAATAAAAAATACAAATTGGATCATAGACGTTAACTATTCCAATACATTCCTATCTGTGGCTTTTAAAGAGTTTATCGTGGTTTAATGTGATTAAATATTCAAGGTTGGTGAGGTCAAGTGAAATTTGGCATCTAATCTGTTAAAACATGACCAACAGCGCATTTAATAAACCAACACCGCGTAGCTATGTTCGTTTTAAACAAGCGCGTAGAAGAATAGCCTAAACCGGTCAGACGAATGTTGTAGAAACCGCTGCAATAAAATCAGTGAAATGTCTGAAATATAGCTTTTTCGAAGTTTTGTCTTCAAACAATTGAAGCCGTTATTGCTGAGATTCTATTCGCTAAGTGTTTTAACTTGGATGTTTTAGTTCGGGTAATATAATATGTTCAGGTAGACCTGTCCCAAAGCTATCTAGCCGGAGGGTTCACCACGCCCTACACTTTGCCCGTCCATGTGTGCCGTCAAAATTTCTTTACGTTTGTCTGTTTTTTACATTATTGAACCTTTACGTGCTTTAGTAAATACTATAGGATTTATTTCAGTATGCCAATTTCATCCTTAGATGTTTAGCAGTAGGCCTATTTCCAGTTATTATAAATTAAAACAAGAAGGTTTTTCTTAGGCTTTGATTTTGGGGAATAATTAGGCTGCAGCGCAGAATTGTCTGTACTAATCTATACTAATAATATTAAAAAGAGGTAAAATTTGTTTGTTAGTTTTTTGTATGTAGGGGTAATCTCTGGAACTACTGAACCGATTGAAAAAATAGTTTTACTAACAAAGAGCTTTACTATCACTGAGTAACATAGGCTATAATTCATTTTGATAAAAAACATTTTTTATTGTAAATTTAGTCGAAAAAATTCTTTGGTTAGGCTTTGACTGATGAATTACTATAGCAACCAATTGAATAAAATAAGAGATAAAACAGCCTCTAATATTTCCATTAACACCTGATTTCACACTTTGAAGTATTAATCCTACACCTGTATTATAAAGAAAACATAACATGATTATGTGTATAGAAGGTTCTAATGGGGTTGGCGTGCGGAGCACGCAGGGGTTGCCCCTAGTATTAAATAAAACAAAGTCAAACTCAAATTAGTCCCAACAAAACAATACAAATCAATAGGGTTTTTTGAAAGTATTAAATACATTCAATCAAATCATTAAATTATTAAACTACCAAATAGTTTAAATGAAATTCGTAGTAGTAATTGAAACGATTTGCTATTTTTAAAATTAAATATCGAATAGTTATAAAACATAAAACATGTTGATTACTAAGATTTGTAAGTTTTGTATATATAGGTTTCCTTGTTGCCTACATTGTTTACATTGGTTTCATTGTTTCCTACATGTTATTTCTGTTAATTATCATTTTAACAAGGTTCAACAAATCATAATGATTAAAAATAATACGAATTGTTACAAAATAAACGAAGAAACACGATTACCCAACATTTTCTTTCTGCTAATAATCATAATATAATTTATAGACTTTCTTTTAGTCTGTAAAGTGATAAGGGTATTTGGAATTTTTATTGTTTAAAATTTACTGCTTATACATTCTAACACCCAATTAAGTTTCTTATTAAATGTAAAACGGACAAACGACATTGTAAAAAGATTTATTTCAAACTTGTTCCTGTTTTTTATATTTTTTATAGATGACTCTTTTGTCATAAACTATAAACAAATGCAAATTAAATTTTATATTACACTATAAACTTTCGTTTATTTTAAACTCTCTAATTAGTACACTGACTTCGGTTTATGACCAGAAATCAATAAAACCCGACAAAATCAGAATCACTGTCCTCAGAGACGTAAAAAGTAAAGAAATCGTGGGACAGTCATGTCAAGGTGGACTTGATCCGACTTATTCCCCAATCTTGGCGATCACCCGCCCATATTGTCAGAGCCTACTAAGGTGACATTATCGGTGAAGTTAGTTCTGAAGACAGTCGGGGTGTAATTTGTAGGTTTGTAAATCCCGAATATTTTTTGTACAATATTTATACTGTTTGATGTAATATAATGTAGAAGGCCTACAGTCGTAGTTGATAATCTGTATAATTCAGCGTTGAGAATAATTTTTTCAAAGGGTATGTACAAATATAACAAAAACAAAAGAGTGTACTTTTATTCTACGCAAATAGCTTCTGACAGAATATCCTGCCAAAAACTCAACATTAACCTTGACTAATATAACTTTTTGACTTATATATAGGCGATTAAAAATACGAAACCAAATTTAGGAAATGTTTCGTACCATCTGAATGTTAACTGACTAGATATTAATGTTTCGTACCAACTGAATGT
>JAGFPH010000016.1:769128-781015 GCA_018207615.1 Philaenus spumarius
TTAGTATTGCGTGTTGTTTCACGTAAATAAGTAGTCTAATCAATACCTGTATAAAATAATACCCTAGTCAACGAATGCCCAAAAGGGGGGGTCTAGAAGGAAAGTCAATAAGCGGAAAGACCAACTATGGTACATTGTTTGGGGTACCTAGTAGTAACATACTAAAAGTCCTTGACCATAGGGGTGGCGGAAGAGGGGGGAGGGGGTTAAAGGTACCATTTTTTTTGTTTTTTGCCTATATCTCAGTAGGGGTTGGTCCTACAAAAAATATATACGTATACAAAATTAAAGCTGACTATTATAAATTCTCCACATTTTATGTACCTATGATATTTTTGCTATATGCAACCGTTAATAAGATATACGCTCTCAAAAATCGGTAATATTCGAAAAAAATACGTTTCTTCGCATTGGAATACTTTATTATTTGTTCCCCATGCGGTCTACCCTCGTAAGCTCTCTCCAGTTCTTATCTCGTTCGTAGAAAGTCAAATTATTGTGTATTTCGCCTCAGTATATTATTTTATTTTGTTATTACTATTATCATTGTATTTGGATAACCTAATAAAAACATTCATTCAGTAGTGATCCGATACTGAAATTGAAAGATTAAAATTATATCATTCGTAACGTACTGTGCCATAAATGTGCACAAAACGTAAATTATGTGAGTATGTTGCCGTTAAGACAGGTAAAATAAACTAAACATACACACAACAAAGTTAGGTTAGGCCTAGAGTGATGAACCAATATTTTATTTTTATTGAAAATATATATTATATATATAGTAGAACAAACCATTGAGGCCTTCCGGTATCTGCAGCGTATTAGGTTCAAAATGTCATCTGGGGCTATTGTATCTTGGGTTCTAATAGGGATGAGGTAGTTAAGCAGTCCATCGCGTTCTGCTCCCATCACCCCCATTCCTCTGTGCGTAAGCTAGTGTTGTCACCGTTGTATCTGAAAGTAGCACCGTTGACTATGATGTTTTGCTGATCCCTCGGATGGTAGGAGGGATGAGATATCGGGCTGCTCATTCGCCACAGACTTGACGATTGTGTCGTAGCAATATTTGTTGAGTGATTTTTCTTTCTTCGGGGCACCGTACCCCGGAGGAAACAATTATTACCCTGCTCTGGAATCTGCTTATGAGTGGCTGAAAGATTGTTAAAGACTTCAGCAGCATATGCTTCATCTGCATCCTTCTTGAACAGTTTGGCAAATGCAAGTTTGCCCTTGAGGAAGGCTGCTGTTGTAGTATTACATCCTGTGAAAGCATGGATGAGCATAATGCCTTGAGCTCCTGTAACTCATCGGTGGAAATACAGACTGGTTGGCACCTTTCCTCGGCTCGGTTACATAATAGTGATGTATTGGTCTTTGGGGATTAGCACAATCAGAAGGACTATGAAGTCTGTGTCCTCTCCAATGACAACAACTTGTGAATTTGTTGACTTATCAATGGCTGCTTCAAAACAGGGGCCTGTTTCATCACATAAGCTGCAATTCATTCGGCTAACTTATAATGTTTTCTGCATGTGGAATGAACTTTGAGGGTGTCAAACCTACAAGGTTGGAGTTTTTCCGTCATTTCTTTGTAAAGTGGCACTTATCAGTGAAGCTGTTACTTTTGCACTCATACAGGACACTTTCCCACCACTTTCGTACAAGTTCTCGTCACAAACAAAGTACGTTTTCTTCGACATTGCGATATAATAATAATAACAATAAAATATACCGCATATAATACTAATAAAATATACGGGATATAATAATAACAAAATATAAAGGCGAAAACACAATAATTCGACTTCCTACGGACGTATGACGTTATATAAACTAACTCAACTAAAGCTAGAAACAAAACATTTTTCCGTCGACATAGCGACATAATAGTAATAATAAAATAATATAATATACTGAGGCGAAATACACAATAATTTGACTTTTTACGAACGAGATAAGAACTGGAGAGAGCTCACGAGGGTAGACCGCATGGGGAACAAATAATAAAGTATTCCAATGCGAAGAAACGTTTTTTTCGAAAATTACCGATTTTCGAGAGCGTATATCTCATTAACGGTTACAGATAGCAAAAATATAGGTATATAAAATGTAGAGAATTTAGTCACCTTTAATTTTGTATACGTATATATTTTTTGTAGGACCAACCCCTACTGAGATATAGGCAAAACACAAAACAAAAATTGTACCTTTAATCCCCTCCCCCCTCTTCCGCCACCCCTATGGTCAAGGATTTTTAGTATTTTATACTACTAGGTACCCCAAACAATGTACCATAGTTGGTCTTTCCGCTTATTGACTTTCCTTCTAGACTCATTCTAGACCCAGTCATGGGCTATAAGACAAATTTAAGGTTTTAAAAGTTATTTAATCCTTAAAGAAATAGCTTTACATCAAATATACTATTAAAGTGCAGGTCTATAATATTTAATTCGTACTAAACAAATTTGTCAGATTAACATTAAGTAGGTATACATTCTCCAATTACTTTTGAACGAAATAAAAGGTAGACGACACACACTTCTGACCATGAATAGTGTAGGCCTAAACTTACTGACTTCCATAGGATAATTTTACGAAAATTTAAAAAAAAACATTGTTTCTGAAAACTAAACTTTTCAAGACTGACTATAAAAAAAAACCCTTAATCAATAAAGATATTTAAATTCATATTTTACTGATAGGCTTCAACGGGCGTGTTTTGTTATTCTTTTTAAAATTGAGACTATGTAAATTTTTATTGTTGAATAAACAATTAAATCAACTAAGCTTGCAAATCACCATAACTATAGTGATAAATGAGATTTAGTAGGATTTACCTTATTTATTAAATGAGTACGGAAGTGTTTTAAATAAATTCGACTACTTTGTGAATGTACAATGTAGGCCTACATCAACTCTTTCAAATACAGTAAGTTAACTTGAATTGTAGACAGAACTGTTGGCCTCTTGTCGTTTGTGGTTTCATGGGTTGTTATTTAAAATGTTTTTCAGCTACAAGAATGTCTAATTTTATCGGTCAGTTGTACATCCTGGATTTTTGTAATTTGTTAAATAAAGCCTGGTAAAAGTTTTTTCTCTAAAAACTGTGTTTTTTAGAATATAAATGTGGGTCGGCCTAGATTTTATTATAGGCGCCAGTTATGAAGAATTTTTACTCTTAGGCCAACACAATTATAATATTTTAAAACGCGATTTTTCAAAACAATAACACGATGTATTCATATTAAAGTAATGACGCAATTTATTTATTGTTTTGCAGTTTCGTAAGCTGTGAACTTAAAATTTTGTAATATTCCCATTAATAGATTTGCATAATTAAAAAAAAAAATAATTCAAACAGTAAAACTGAACAAACATTGTTAGGCCTAATTTTATTTTAAAAATTGTGCTATTGAACTTGCTAAGCCAAGCTGTCGTAATCGTCTTTCACAGTGTTAAAAATAAAAAAGTTGTACCCACAGTAACATTTACAGAAAATAATGAATTTTGTGGAAATGAACCGTATTATAATCAAACAAAGATGTTTTTTAAACTATCGACTTCTGTATTTTGTGCTGGGTGATTTTTTTTCTCCTCATAAACATAATTCACTCAATAATTCTATCTTTAATTTAGTGTTATGTAGAGCCACAATTATTTACATTATCTTAAGACTAATAACGATATTGCGAAGGTATTTGGTAGAACTCATTATTTATTGTGATTCTTTTTTCATACTTTTCCAAATCCTAAAGTTTTTGCCATATAAATTAACACAGTTATATTACATCGTTTGGTTTGTTATATCGACTATCACTTTAAACGTTTTTGGTTTAGTTTAACACTTTTTTTTAAACTCACCTTAATTATGTCTCTTTACTAAACTATAGAAATAGACCGCACGTCATATTGAAATAAGGACTAATGTGAAATATTTATACGCCCCAATTCAATAATAATAATAATAATAATAATAATAATAATAATAAATCCCACTAATAATTAAAAATATCCTTCATTTTAAGACTAATTTTCAGAAAAGAAGACACGCTATTCGAATCTATAAATAGTTTTTACTGGTGACACTTAATTAATAGAGAACGACTCGTACTTAGAACTGCGATTATTGTACGTGAATGCAGCGTGAAGTGATTCACAACGACACATGTAGGCGTTTGTGGACAGTCGATAATTTCCGTCATGTCTTGCATAGAAGTTTATTGAAATCGTTTGCGACATGTTGCACATATATGATCACATTGTCAAGATTAAAGATGTCAATTCATGGATACTTCGTTGTGACAACCATTAAGGTCAATTTCTGCTCCCATATCATTTGTATAATGGATATGCGTGACATCGTATCAATAACTATAATTCACTTTAATTTTATTAAAGTTGGGTTAAATGTAACAACAGTCGCAATACAATAATTTGTAAGAATATTGGGTCGATTTAAAAAAAGTTACACTTTTTATATTGTGATTAAATTAAATTGATGTTTACAAAAATATATTGAAATTAGTTAAAACATTAAAGAAAAAAGGTAGAAATATTATATTATAGCTACCGCTTAGTGCTTCGTACAGTAACCCGTTATATTTGGAATGGTATAATTTAATATAGTCTTTATTTAAGTAAAGATTATTGGGGTTGAGTGATAATTAGTGCTACATAAGGCTGAATCGTCTTGTTTAAAAAGAGGCCTGTATTCCAAATAAATAAATTATAATTAAAAAAAATAGGAAATGGATATTTTAAAACTAACACAAAGAACAACATTTCTCATATTAGGAGTTGGTTCCTGCTGCCAGGGGAGGTAAGGGAATTGAAAAATAGGGACAATTGTTAACATAGCTTTCAGCTAAAACTGAGATGCCAACACAAGGTGTAATGCAGTTTTTTCGTGATAACATCTAGATTAGTAATGTTACAAGTTTAAATAGTAGTAAAAATGAAGAATTTTTAAGGTACTAAATGGTGATTTGAGATTAAAATAATTATAATCTGAGATTTTTATTTTTAAACAAAATGTTATTTACAACATTGATTTTTTCTGGTAAAATATAAAATTGAACTTTATGAATGAGGGATGCTGCTGTTTATATAGGAAGTGGGGTGTAAGTTCAGCTAACTAGATTCAGGGAATCTAAACACTAAAAGTGAACATTTACTATTTTATCTCATTCTTTAGCATTATGTTATTACCAACACTAAAAACTCAAGATAAAAACTTAACTTTCACATACCACTTAGCAAACAAAATGTTTAATTCAAATTAAATCTATTTGTACTGATGCAATATAATAAAATACTAGAGCTTTCTTTGGCGTCCGTGGATGGTGAAGTAAGAAATACGGTTGTAGGGTATGGGAGGGCTAAAACTTATGCAGTAGAATTTACTGAAATTTAATGCCAATGTGGTGGTACAATTTGGTCAGGGAAGTGAATAACCAATATTCTGTAAGACCCCTATGATTAGGACAAGGATACAATTACTTTAACGGCTCCCAAACTGTGATAATTTGTTATAATTGTACATTTTGGTCTCATATAGATTGTATAACAATCCTATTACATCTTTAGTCCTGTGGACTATAATAAATATGAAGTTTTTGTGAATTATTGCTACGCAGTTTTTAAATTATTTTCTGGCGCCTTAGAACAAATTGTGCAATTACGACATTTAGAACAAACACTAGACGAGGCTGTAGCACACGTGATGGCTGAGTTAAACCATGTTAGCTAATTTCCCATCCTCATTGTATAAGATTCCAATAAATATTTAAAATACAAATAATTTTCATTCCAGTAATGTTATTATCTAGGCTACTTTTGTTAATGTTCAAAAAGTCGTCTTTAATCGATTTAAGTAATTCTATAAATCTAAACTATTTACAAAACTAATAATAAAATTACCTCTTTACATATAACCTTAAAATAAAAATTAAGTATTTGGGCAAGGTGTTTTGTAATGTGCAATTTTCTTTAGGTTAGGTTAGGTTAGTGTTGATTTAGTTTGTTTTGGTGGTGGAAATAACGGGGGTGTCTATGCGCAGGCGCGAGGCAGAAAACGAGGCTTCAACAAGAGTCGTGATGGCTTGGGCTGGACTGGTGTAGATCATGGCAACCCTGAGGTAAACAACAAACTAACCCTAACTTCTTTAAATCCTTTCTGTCCTTTCATATTAAACTTGATAAGACTAACTTAACTGTATGTAACATTCTTTACGTTCTATTTTGGCTGTATTTGTGTCTTGCCAAGCGAGGCTTTAATAAATAACACATTATATACATACAATTAACCCAAAATCCAAAATTCCTGGAAACCTATTATATGAAAGACAACAAAACTGCTGTCGACGAATTTATTAGTTAAGTTAAATACAAATTTAAGTGGTTCCTTGTCTTTTTTTAAGTACATTAATTAGAGTATTAAATCTCAGCTAAATCAATTCTAAAAAAATGTTTCAAAATTATGTTCCTTTAAAATATTTGGATGTTTGTACAATATTTATTTAAAGCTACAATTTACAGAATACTTTCTCAATCTATATCATCTAATTGCAAATCAGAATTTCACAATCCCCTCCACCGGTAGTAATAATAAACACATTTGTTTAGATGTTTCATATAATATTAATTAATGTAGTTATTTAGTTATATTTATAGAAATCTTAAAGCGTCTTTAATGTAAAATTTGCGTCATCTCTATCGTTTCTTGTATCTTATTTTATCAGGAGATAACTATTTTAAGAGAAATACGGGTTTTGTTAGACAATATTTAATTTATAGTATGTATACTAATCAATTTTGTGTTATTAACAACAAATAGTAAACATTTATCTTTATAAACGTGTATGTTATACAGTCTATTACGTTTAAACGACACATTGAAAGATAAAATAATACCAAGTTAGTCATATTTTAATTTATCTCTGATCTGAATTTGAATTTTTAATCGAAACAAGTATTAATGTTATTTAATCCTAAGAAAATATTATTGAAAGAACAAACAAATTATTCTGTAACGCTTTGCAACATAAACTCGCCATCTTTAGTAAAACTTGTGCTGCAACAACTTGGAAAGATATCCTACGATATTTTTGTTCTGATATTTACAAGAACTACCTTTTCATCCTGGACTCACTTACTCAAAAACTCTCAATATACGTTTATTTAATTTAAGGGTTTACATTTTAGGAACCAAACGAATACAAAATAGGCGTTTTAAGTTTCCTGGTCTAATTTAATTGCAGTTTGATTTCCTCGTTATAGTTTAGAACAACCGCATTGAGTGTTTATTGGCTTCTACTAATCAGAATGTGGTTTAATAAAATAAGTCATAAATGACAAATAATCGACAATTTCTATGCAAGCGGTAGTCAATAAACTTGTGACGTGTTTTCTAACTGGCTGTTTGATGTCAACTGTCAGCTGTTAACAGAAACTGCATAGTTTAACTTTTAAACTGGAGCCATATTATTGGTTCACTAACCTCTTTAAAGTTTAAACTAATCGCCTATGTAAAAATTATAAATATTTAATCTGTTGTCGAATCGAATTATTTTTAATCGTTTAATCGTAATTAGGCCTAATTTAATTTGTAGGTCTAAAATTAAACTTGCTTTTGTAAATTAACACGTAGATTTGGAAATTGTTCGAAAAATTGCTTTTTTTTAAACAAAAACAAAAATTATATAACCAAGTGTTTTGCACGATATTGAGGTAATACAGTTTTTAATAATACATTTATCCGGTAAAGGTTTTGGAAGCTAAGTTCGTCACCTTTAATTGAAAGCGTTCTTAGGCCAATTTATTGTACACGTTTAGGACATACAGAAACATATGCCGTAAAACACAAATAATTTATATTATTAAACACGCATAATATTATAATATAGAGAGAGGTTAAAGTTTTAAATAAAGTTGTTATCTCGGTTTCTACACTTCAGATGGAAGACGTAATAAACGTGTTTAAAATAGAGTGGAATCGTAAGTTCTAAGTCAATCGCAAGCTCAGAAATTACATTAACATTAACTAATTTGTAACACAATATATCGTCAAGGAATAGTATTTTTTGAAAACTGTTTTTTAAAATGAGCATTTTTTAGAAAGAAAATAAGAATATGAAATAATAAAACCTTGCTTGAGTTTAAAAATTACATTTGTGAATTATTGTACACGCTGTATATTTGGATGTCAATTTTGGTTCGCTCAGCAGATAGCCCGTTCAAAATCAATCCAACAGAGTTTATTCCGTCTTTATATCTTAACTAATATCACATATATTATTTCTCAAGGCCATTTTTTTGTCGGTACGCCATAACTTCCTTAATACATCATCAAATTACATGAATGAGGCATCATTTTAAAGCTTTCCTTAACCGCTACACCGGAAAAATATACAAAATACAATTATACGAAAAAAAAAAAAGAAATAAAGAATCAGAAAGTAACAGTGTTGTAAGATCAAGTAAGTTGTAGGGATATTTTCCTGGCGTTGGCAACACTGATGATAACAATACCCAGCTGGAGAGCTGCCGTTACACCACTACATTGCTATTTTTACTTAATTGTATATTTAGTATCGTATAGTATAGATTACTTTAATTAAGTGGGATTTAAGTAAGTTAAAATGCGAATGCTTCGCACGGGTCAGCTAGTAATATTATATTCCAAATACTTTACTATAGTAAATACCCTAAAACAAAACATAATTTCCTTAAGTTTTTAATTTTGAAAATAACTAATCTTGACACCAAGAAAGTATATGAATACAAATAAATTAAAATATAAAGGGTGGAGATAAAGATTTTAGGAGGCGATTTGACTTCTAAAAATAATAAAAAGCCTAATAAACATTGGTCTGAAAACACTTAGTTTTTGAATTATTCTCCTTTTTTTAATAAACACTTGGAACACTTTGGAAAACAAGATATTGACCTCAAATATTGTGTACATATTTTTTACGTAACCTTTTACCCTTTTACAAAAAACCAGAATGTTCTTTAGTGTTCTTTAAAAATGTCTGCTATTTAAAATCATAAATGTCAAAGATCTCTAAAACCGCTAACTTAACAAAAAAATTTAAGAAACAAAATAGTTAACTTTTTAATAACAAACAAATCGATTTTTTATTTTTCCCTTAGCTAAAAAAAGAAAACCGAGTTATCGGCTAAAACAAAAAATATTTTTTCTTATAGGCTATTGTTATTGTTGTTTTTGTATTATTATAGACAATACCAAGAAATTATGTGTTGAGTGTTTAGTAAAGAAAAAAAAAACGAAAATGGTGGATAATTCGTAACCTAAGCATTTCTGGACCTATGTTCATTAGACTTTTTTAATTTTTAGTAGTAGAATCGCATCCTAAAATCTTAGGACACTCTGTATATATATATATATATATTTATAAATATGTAACGTCATTTTAAGAAAGTTTGCTTTTCACAGAAAATAAAAATAATATTAATTTATCTGCTTTTTTTGGGAAATCTAACTGCAAAATGGGAACAATCTTCGAGTTTATAAATCTTTTACAAAATATACTACTTCAATGACCGTTATAGTGCTGTTTTAATGCAAATTACAAAGCTAGTTTCTACCCTCAATAAAAACCAAATAGGTAACTTAACTGACATCATAACTAGATATTCAAAGCAAAAGTATACAATTACTATGAAAGTCACTAGAGCATTTTTTACCTTCGTATATTCTAAATATGAAGTTGAGATTTTGAACTGTTGGTTGATTTAATTTAAATACTTTCGTAATCCGAATACAATTAAAACTGTGATATTAGGCAAATACGTATTTGTATAGATGTTGTTGTTCAAAGGCTTATAGTAAATATAACCATACTAATGTATATTCTAAATAAGAATCATTATATATTAAGTGTTACTGAACAGCGTTATGTAACAACAATGTTTTGGGTAGACTTATTTATGTCTACATTTGACGCTATGATGTGTTTAAGTACAGTAAGAGCAGAAAAGTTTGAACGGTAAATAAAATTAAAGTAAAAAACATATATTCTGGTAAACACTTAAAAACTACTGCCCTGTAAAATAGCAATAGTTTCAATTCATAAATATAAGTATGTGATATATCTAAATATATGTGTGGTTTTTAAATTTAGGTTTTTAATTTACCATCTTCAGCGAATAATTCGTATCCGTGTATGTTATACTCTATAATCACTGTTTTAGAAATGTTTTAAATTCATTGGATTTAAAGAAACCTCTGTTTCAGTAAGTTTTATCTAATTGTTTTCCACACAAGCAGTTAGAAACTCCAAATATTTTAATTATTACTAATAAAGGTATATCAAATAGTTTGCCGATAATGGAAGTATCCAGCTTTCTGGTATAAAAGTAGAACTTTTTTTTTTGGATTTATTCGGCACAGTGCCCAAGAAATAACTTGCTTTACCTGCATGTATACATTACCATTTAAGTATAGGAAAAAAGTAAATTTATTGAATGTATAGTTGATCGCCTCCTCTGAACATGTACGTTGAAGAAACAGGTAACTCAAAGATTGCACTAATTATGAGTGAGAAATGAACTGCCAGTATCTAGGCTAGATAATTGAACGTGTTCCAATGCGAGTTCTCGTCTGTCATTTAGACATATCCAATAATCTGGAATAACTTGAAAAATAAGAAAGAAATGTTGATTTTTGAATTAATATCAAGGTTGTATCGCGTTGGCCACGCCTACAACAGTCGGTGGGTGGGGCAAGCGCAGCTGCATTTTGCATTAATTGCATGCACCCATTTGATGCATTAGATAAGTTTGTCCGCATCTGTCAAACGTCCAGTCAGTTCAATAATTAGGTTAGTTTGCAATGACAGCATCTAAATACCTTTGTTAAGGTAATAATGAGGATAAATGGTGTTCTTTGTGAAACTAATTCAAAAGTTTACTTATCAAGCACATTTGAAAGTTTTGAATATTAGGATCTTATGTTTGAATAATTAAATTAAGTGGACGAATATTCTACTTATATATTTTACGGAATTATTCATTAAAAAATATTTTGTTTGCAAATTATGTAATAACTAGCTGTAACCACTGCGAATTTGGTTTATACAAATGTATTACCTATATCCTCTAATAAGTATGAAATATTTTAACCTTAGGTTTTATTATAAAAATCCTATATTTAAAAAAAATTTATTCAATCTTGTAAGCAACGCAAAATTTGGCAAAGATACGTAAGTAATTTTTATTACAATAATAGGCCTATAATTATCAATCAACAAAGAACTCCATTTAGGCATTTACAAACATAAAACACAAGTAAATAATCACCCCCTTCTATTATAATAATATATATTCTAATATTATAAAGAGGTAAAGTTTGTTTTTTTGTATGTAGGGGATAATCTCTGGAACTACAGAACCGATGGAAAATATAGTTTTACTAATAAAAAGCTACACTATCCCTGAGTAACATAGGCTATAATTCATTTTGATAAAAACATTTTTTATTTCAATATTTGTAAATTTAGTCAGACAAAAATCTTAGGTCAGGCCTAGACTGATGAATTAACATTACCATGGCAACCAACGGATAAAATAACTGGATAAAACAGCCGTTTGCTATAATATTTCTATTAACAGCTGATTTCAAACTTTTAAGCAATTATTTTTGTATTTCTAACTTTTAGGTTAGGTTTTTAAAGTGTAGACCTGAGCCTTGCTGGTTCTTTTAACCTTTATTATAACTCCTGTTATAAAATATACGAAATAATTTGATTTGAACATTTAACATTATTTACCATCTTAGCTTTGTGGTTATTATTAATCCTACACCTTTATTATAAAGAAATCATAACATGATTATGTGTGCTGAAGGTTCCAGCGGGGT
>JAGFPH010000016.1:781025-825732 GCA_018207615.1 Philaenus spumarius
CATTTTGAAATATAATACAATGTTTTACAAACAGTTTTACTTTATAAATGGCTACAATTACCTCTTTATGAAATATGCATGCATGTACTACATTACACTATAAGGAATCGTGGAGAGGGTAGACAGGAAGCTCGCTCTGTCATTATACAAATAGTGAATGAAGTTGAGATGTTGGGGATAATTGTAGGCCGAAGCTACCTGGACAGATAATGACCAACTCAGATCTCCCTTTCTAAGTTAAAGAACAGCATCTACTCAACCTCTTGGAGACCAGCTGGTACTTTTTCTTTAAACATATGGTCACTATAAACAATGTACTATTTCCAAATAATACTATCCATACACAGTACTACTACTTACGGTTACGGCTTTTATTACTTTTGAAAATATTTAAATATTTTTTTGTTAAAAATAATTGAGTATGCCGTAAATTTTGATTTTGTATGTACAGTAGAATACAAGATTTGTTTCGTTTGTGTTACAGATATTTGGCTCAAAATCTGAACTCCAGCTGCATTCTCAACTGCACATGCGCGAAGTGAAGCCGTACAAGTGTTCCCAATGTTCGAAAACATTTGCAAACAGCTCTTATTTAAGCCAACACACACGGATCCATCTCGGCATCAAACCTTACCGGTGTGAAATCTGTCAGCGCAAGTTTACACAGTTATCACATTTACAGCAACACATTCGCACACATACCGGAGACAAACCGTATAAATGTCGCCATCCCGGCTGCAACAAAGCGTTTTCTCAACTTAGTAACTTACAGTCCCATTCCCGGAGTCATCAGACCGACAAGCCTTACAAGTGTAACTCTTGCTACAAGTGTTTTGCGGACGAACCTTCGCTTCTCGAACATATTCCTAAACACAAAGAGTCGAAACATCTTAAAACCCACATTTGTCAATACTGTGGTAAAAGCTACACCCAAGAGACTTATCTGTCCAAACATATGCAGAAGCATGCGGAAAGAACGGACAAACGACCTCCGATTATCGGTATTCCTCGAGTCGCTTTAGATAATCCGCATTATTGGCCGAAGGTTTCTCCTGATACTGCAAATAATTTAGTCGATGTTATAAACCAACACGAAGCTTGGAGTAAGGAGCAGCAGCAAGGTAATGGCATACTTTCGGACCATCTACATAGAGAAATGAATGGTGAAGATCACATAGGAAGGCCGCCGGCACCTCCTCCTACGCCCAATGCGTCTTCTCCTGCCAATTATCACGACTCTGTTATAAACTCGTCTGTTAAAACTAATACGTCATCAGCATCCGCGTTTACACCTATCCAATCCATGGGAATTCCTTCTCACCATCATAACCACCATCTAAATCACCACCAGATCTCTGATCCTCGACCAGCTTATTTGTCGTACAATGCGATCGCATTTCCCGGTGCAAAAGTCGTAACATCAGGCGGTCAATTGCAAAGTTTAGCCGGTAGTGTTCAAACCTCCGTAGGTATGGAAATGCCCAAGAGCGTTACAAGCAATAGTTTTCCTAACCAATTAATATCGCTTCATCAAATTCGAAATTATGCCCATCAACCCGCACCTTCACTAATGTCTACCGAACACCTAATACAAGGACTAAAAGATAAAGGACAATAATGGCACGCCCAATGTTCTTACCCAGGATAGTATATTCCTTAATGGACTTTGAGTGTGGTGGAACAAAGCGTTGATAATTAATCTACCTCTCAGAACACTCCTACAGAAACTGGGTGAGAATAAGGTTTTCGACTGAGCAATACGTTTGTTAATAATGGACTATTTTAATGACCGATTTTTTCAGTTTTTAAAACTGTATGTAAAAAGTTGTTGTAAAATTAATTTTATAATTTGGTATGTAAAATAAGGATTTAATTTAAAGTAACGTGTAAGACTTCTAAATATACGAAACCAGTGATATATCTTGCCAGTTTTCGACTAAAAAGTATGTTAAGTGATACAACTGGCGTAAATAGGTTTGATTTATAGTCATTTTGTTAATAATTCAAACAACTTATTAATATGATCACGGCGGACTGAAAAAACAAGTGATCGAAGGTTTTGCTACCCAATAAATACATTTACCAATGAAGAATATTTATGTAATTAAAAACTGTCGAACTGTAAACACAAATTCAGTAAATAATTCTTTAATGAACCGAAGTAAATATCATTGACTTATGAGAATATACAATTTTTAATGAATTAAAACAAAATTAAACGTAAACTTAATTGATGAAACCGGGAATATCATTTATAATGCACACCAATCACCAGTACAGCTGTTTTGTTGAGAATTTTTGAAAATACACATTGTCTTTTAACCTGTTGGTTTTATTTTGTAATTTCGTAATTTATAAGTTGTTACTGTACTGTCATTGTTTATTTCCATTGCATACGCTTATTTCTAAAATATTTACAGATGTACTTAGCATAAATAAGTTTTAAGTAAAACTATTGGAATATACTGTGTGCAATCGGAATGATGTCAGACATTATTGTGATCTAGTTAAGAGAAATTATAAAATACTTTTGTTTAGTTGAAACGGTTTTGCTTCGTGTTTATGTTTGGTTCCTGATTGTTAATTAGATGTCCAATGTATATAAATATATATATTAATACTACTATTTGTCGATAGTATTTTCTCATGTACAGTTCATTAAAGGTTAATAATGTACAACCATCATTTTTTGTATAGCTGAGCAAAGTGTTTATGGTAAAAAATAATGTCATCACTCGTTTATAATACTTGTGTATAATTAAAATAGGAAAAATTATCTGTCCAAATGATTGTCATGTATAGCCAATTTTTAAATTATTTGTAAATTAATAGATTAAGGTAATGAGTGATCATGTTATTTTTAAATTCATTTTGTTATGACCAGCTGGGATATAGATTTGATTGCATTACTTTGACTTCTTCTTAATAGATGATATTGCTTTAAAATATTGTATATTTCAGTATTTATTTACCATCAGTTAACCTGGATATTTTATAAAAAGGAAAATACACAAACGAATATATTAGAAATTTATTGAAATAAATCTTAATGTTACTGCTAAGCGTTGTTGATATTGGTATGAATATCCACTAGATTCGAATAAAAGTATTTAAACAACATGCCATTTAAGGGCGTATTCTATACCTGCCATTTTTGTTTTAAGTGAGACCCTTCTTCATTATTATTTAAGTCCAAACAATGTTTGGAAGTCGGAAGATGTTTTAACAAAAACAACTGATTTGTATTGAAAAAAGCGGCCATTGTGTGACATTACCACCTTAAGTTCAGTACAACACTTTTTAGATGATATTTACAAAAATTAAAAACCGACACTAATGAAAACAAGTTCTAGAGGTTTTTGCGTAGCACTCCAGCCACCAACCAGTCCATGATATTACACATAGCCTACAAAATCGTATAATGACACTGCCATACTAAAACTTGTTAACTATAAAATCAGTACATTAACAGACACAACTATACTTCGCGGGACCGTTAGATAAAATATAAGATTGGTCGAAGAAAGGAAGTCGACCACTTTCTGAGGTGTAGTTTTTCAACGTGGCAATTAGCTTGCTATTGACCCAATCGAGTTATACTTTTCTTATTACAATTTTACATCTGTGTAGAATTTTTTAAACCTGTGATAAATCTAAACTATACTTAAACACCCTTTCACAGAGTTTGACTTACAAAACAATATACTTCACACAAATTTCAAACACTTTCTAAAAACCGTAGGGTATAGTTATTGGCTAGCGAAACTAACAGATCGCTGAACGTTATAGCCTACTAACCGTTTAAAAAAAAGTAAACGTATTCAAAATGTTTTATAAACTTATTTAAAAAAATGGGAAATAAATGCATAACAGTTTTGATTTTAAATTTCGAAAAATAAAAGGAGAACTTTTGTACAATTTTGAAGGCTCATTTTCCTTGTTGAGGAATCATGTTGTATGACATTAATGTTTAACTTTGTGCCAATTAGACTAAGAAAGACGATGGAGTACTCTCACTAATTCAATGTTTGTAGTATTCGGATTTCTGCAGTTCCAGGCTTCTTGGGCCCGTCATCAGATCCATATAAAGAAATATTGTGCTACCTAAAATTGCTTCATCTGGAGGTCGTTATATTTAAAACATGTATTCACACACACATAAAGCACAGATTAAAAAATACAGGGCATCGGACTTAATTTGGTCAGTGAGCACTCTTCTGGGGACAACTCCAGACTTCAGTATCTAGGTTCGAAACCTTATAGCAAAATAAAAGATTATATAACCAGTATACCCACTACAATTGTATATGTTGTCGTATTTGCAACTATTGTATATTTTCTGATTAACTATCAGTCAGATAATAATCACAAAAGTTGTATCCAACTACGATTCATATTGTTGTTGCTATAATTTACTTATTTTTGTCTTCTTAAAAGGTTTCTTTAAATTTATCTTTTATCATTTAAAAAAATGTATGTGTGTTTTTCTTTCTTCTGGAATAGTTATTTTTATTATAATTTCAATAAAACAATATGTTCAATTTCTTTGAAATCAGAAACAAACAAATACCTTTATCATAACACCAAATACTGTAGTACTAAATATCTCTAACCAAGCTAATTTGTTTTTGTAAAATTGTATGCTTCCAAAATTTATTAATAAAGTTTATGTTTTCCTATTTTAGCTATCGTCTTGCATTTGTTTAAATGCCTGCATTCTCAAAAACGATTAAACTGTAAACGATTTCTATAAAATATACTATATAAAATAATGTTACTGTAATTAAAAAGTTGTTTTAATTGCAACAAAAAGTCCCAAACGAATTAGCAAACTATTATTATTTATGTATTTTTGATAATACGGATGCACTGTATCATTTTGGTGTATTTTTGTAAACATTAACACCCAAATACAGGACGACTATTATTTATGTTCACTATCGCCATCGGAAAAGTTTATACTTATTTTAACACATATTTTTTTTAAATTGAAATAATTGAACAAATTTAAATCTGCAGTAAAATAGTAAATTTAAGACTCATAGTATCTGGCAATAAATAATAATGGAATTTTGAAACTTGAATCATTTAAACTTTTAATCTTTACTCTTAAAAAGATTATAGGAAAAAAATATATGTTCCTGATTACAACTATCTTTTAGCTACATTAATCACTTTCAATTAAACAAACTGAATTAATTAAAAACATTCCGAGGAATTATTTGTTCAGTTTTGATAATAAAATTATTGTTTGGCCCAGCTTTTGTACTGTATAATTAGTAATCGCCAAAAATGTGTTACTATACATTTTGAACATTGAGCAAAAATAAACCAGAACAAATGTATAACAATAGTTTTATGACATATTTGAATTAAATTAAATTATTGTTAAATGTGGCTTATTGTTGTCGAATTTTTTGGTTTCTTTCTACTAATGATTTAAAACAAACAAAAACCAATATATGTTCATTACATACCTACCCAAATTTTCACTATTTTAGATAAAATACTACTTTACTTTCTATTATTATGGCAACATTCTTACGAGAATTTTTATATTGATTTATATAATTGAACATTGACTTTTTAAATGTAAAATACTGAAAATTTTAAATGTAATAATTAAGTTTCGATCAGTTATTATTATAAATTTCTAATATATGTAATGTTTGTTGATTGCTAATGTTATTTCTCTGTACAATATTGTTACATCTTTGTCTAAAATCCCTGCTGGTTGTAGTAATTATTCTACCGCTCAACTCTTATTTAGAGATTACCATGACGAAGGAAGCTAAGCTTCGGCTAACTTCGGCTTTGCTCGTGGTTATGTGAAGAGTAAATGTGATCCTTTTTCTACATTTTAACAGTAAATAATTTACAGCTTTGAATACAATAAAAGTTCATATTTGTTGTCAATAAATGAAGATGTGTTAGCCTGTGTCCCTCTGTTCACGATCTAGTTATGTTTTTTGTTATTTAATTACTTTTGTACATGTCAAATTTATTGTATTGATACAAAATGTTATTATTTTTTTTAATTGCTTGAAACTGTTGAGTATATAACAATAGTATGGTTGTAATATTTACCGACTATTTATATTTCCAAATATAATTTGTTCTTTTCTATTGAAATATTACGTTTTGTTTGATTTTTCTACCTATACAAAATATTAGTAGTTTATTACACATGTAATTGTTTTGGTAGCTAAAATAAAGTATTCCTTTCTGTGATAATTCACTACACTATTCTTTTGTATGCTTCCGTACGTATAAAGGAATAAACTAAACTCTTTATTTATGTGCAATAAATAAATACATGGAACTTGTTGAGCTAAGCCAACCTTGTGCAGGCTGGCCTTATGTTATTGAATTAATATGACACTGGAGCGCGACAAGAACTTACATTCTTACTAATAACAGTTTTATTTTGTATTTTCGCCATATGCATTCATCAGTTAATTTTGCAATAATTCCAATATATAATTAGCAGGTAACAAATTTCTTCCAATGTTTTCTTGTAGTTCAACTAAAATCATGTTTAAAATATACAAAATATCTTTAAGAAAAATTGATAATTTACCAATCTGATAGTTTGTATAATGTAATATCGTTTGAAAATGCTTTATTTTAAGATATGGAAACTATTATTTTTTTATATTTTGGAGTTGGCCAAAAATTACACTAAAAAGTCCTCCCCATCTAAAAAAATACTGATGGTACTGATGCTAAAATTTCTAAAACAACTATTTTTGTTGTATTCAGAACCAATACAGCGAATACAAAATGTTGGTATAAAATGATGTAAAGTAAGTTTTACAAATAAGCGGTGTACATGTGTTGTGTGATTTGAAGGCGCCATCTTCTTTCTTTCGAAATAACTTCCAATAGATATTGATATTGGTTAGATGGTGAGTTCAGTAAATTGAGTACAGGTATGTTTAAGTGTATTTTTCTATGCATAAATATCTACTTTTTGTCTTCCCAACTTTCTATAGTTGTTGTGCTTTCCCACAAAGCAAAAATGTATTTAACAATGAAAGTATTTTGTTATTTTGGATAAAAGCTAATTAATTTAATTTACTTGGTCTTCGTCCAATGTAAAGAGGAAGCGGAAAATACATACATAATATAGTGAAAAATAAGAATGCACTTACAAGCGATATTCTAGATACTGGATTTATTACCTACAGGGTGAGACCATTTGCAACCAAGACTTTATGCTTGAAATCTTGGTGTGATACTAGCGTGCCCAAAGTCTAGATTAGAATAAGAAAGTGCTGTGTTAAGGTAAGTGGGTACTAAGGTAAGATTGAGTCAACGACACAGATTTAAAGGTATTTATAATTAATAATGGATCCATACTAATATTGTAAAGAGGTAAAAATTGTTTGTTTGTACCTAAGGGGTAGTCTCTGGAACTACTGAACCGATGAAAAAATGATTGTACATACTACTAAAAATGTACATGTTACATTTAAAAATGTTACAGGGATGCTACACAATCCCTGAGTAACATAGGCTAGAATTCATTTTGAAGCAAGGGTTGAAACGACTTTTAAAACAAAAAATATTAATTTTTATACTTTCCTTAACATAGAGAGCTGAAATTGTGTACATTTATTTCTTACAAGGTGCATAGAAAAAGTAAACCAGATTTTCATTTTGTTGCGAAAATGTAACAACCCCTAAAACAAAATATATTAATTGTTATACTTTCCTTAAAGCTGGAGATAAGAAAATGTTTACAATTATTATTTCTTACAAGAAACATAGAAAAGGTAAACCAGAATTGCATTTGATTACGTGCTGCTAAGGGGTAAAACTGTGATAACACCTAAAACAATAAAAATAAATTGTTATATTTTCTTTACAGCTAGGAAGTTGAATTAAGGTGGACGGAAGGGGTAAGTATAGTATGGCCTTGACTGGATGCGCTTCGAAACATGAAAACGTTAATAGATTTTAACGAAACCCGGTATGCGGCGGATTTTTGTGCCAGGAAACTCGGATCTTTACGATAAATTAAAACACAACTATTGACCCGATATTAATTTCATTACTTTTTCTTTTTTTGGGGGCGAAGCCACGGGTACCTGCTAGTTTATTTATAAATAAATAACATCCTGTTAATATAAATCACTCTAATTTTAGTTCACAAAGCCTATCACAAGTTATTAATCATGTAGCTATTCAATTTTGTTTTAACTAAATATGTAATAAATTGCTTTGAATAAAAGCTGGTTAACGAATTCATAATTATTTCAAGCTAATGCTAAGATACACCCTACTTTTTTATTTAAAATAAAACTATATTCTATTTATTAATTTATGTTTGTTATCATAATTTCATTTATGATTTACCCACATAGGGGTGTTTATTGTAAAATTTTAAATTATAAAAGGAAAAAATGTGAGTTTGATAAAAGTGCATGCTATACAATTTTTGAATTAACTTCAAAATGGTAATTAATTGCTAGTTTGTTTTACAATTTTTCATCGTTCGTATCAACATTTCAATTACAAAATTGAGATTATATGCTTTTATTTGAAACCACGTTGTTGTCAATTTAATTGCATTTATTCAGCCAAGGATTACTACTTATTCATAAGTAGTGAACATTATAAAAGTTTTAATTATTATGTGAAAACAATAAGATTATAATGATATTTACAATAACTGGGAAATATACGTAAAATAAAGTTGTTACGAACCTGAAATAAACACGAATTGTTTACAATATTGTTTAACAAAATTTAAAATAATGTTAGTTTTATTGTGGAGTTATTTTCTATTTCTATTGAATAGAACTGAACAATTATTGGAAAAATAAGTACAAGAGTATGAAGAGTGAGGGTAGGTTATGTAATGTGTATGAACTCATGATTTTTTTAACACATCTATGATGAAAATGTTATGATTTAACGCCTAACTAGAAAATTATTACTACCAATGAATACAGAATATTACTACTGACTATTGCGCTTTTACAGTTTAGTTGATAGCATGGGCAAGCATTACGCTAGTAGCCAGCATAAAAACATCACAACCTCATAAAACTCATTTAAACTATTAGGAATATGTAATGGGGTTTTCTTAATCATGAGGTACGTTACTGAAATGAAGAAATTTTGACCTTGAATTAAACACTGAGATAAGGATATTCATAATTCAATGTGGTAGTGAATAGGAGCCGATGTAGTTAGGTTAGGTAGTAGCACGGCAAGCCTCCATAATGCCAATGCTATCAACTAAACTGTAAACGCGCAATAGTACTATATATGATATATAAAAAACTTTTGAATTAATTACATTATAAATACATTATTAATAAACTAAATATATATTTCTTGCTGATGTACATGGTTTGAATTTCAAAATACATAGTGAGAACTCAACAGAGCCAATTAGCGAAAAATGCAGTTTTCACATTTTTGGGATTTTTAAGCATTGAGAGATAACTGTTAGACCTACAGACGTCGTTTTGTGCTTAAATTAAAGCTAATAATATTCGCTACAACATCTTTTCTTATTAATGTACCAATGTACCCCTTAAAATGGGTATTTTCCTCGATTTCGTGGTCAAAAGTTGACCAAATCTTAAAATTTCACTGTTTTGGACAAAAATAGCCAATTTCGGAGGGCTGTATTGGTTTTGGTATCTGAGCTACAGAGCTGGTTCTGATCTCAAGTTGTAGCAAATATAATGTACTTCCAAAACGTAAATAACATGTTTTATGAAAAAACGCACAGTTTAGGAGATATAGTGAAAAAAGTGCGAAAATTTCCCGGTTTTTCGCGTGCTACGAAGTTGGCACAGGACTTTCGAAGCTGCAAACTTGGATATACACTACTAGTAGTGGTCCTAACAACATATTAAAAAAATCAGAACTAGCCGTTAGTTTGCGATTTTAATGTACCATATGACTGGCCTACTATAGTCTTTTAAAGGAACCTAAACTATTATTACAGTTTACTATGACGTCTTATTTGTAACTAGATATCGGAGATTTTATATATGCAATTCAAAACTTATAATTCTGCTGAATGGTTGGTATTAAAACTTATGTATTAAAATATACTATATAAATATTATTTTTATAATATTTACTATTTTTGTGTATATTCAACTATTTGATAATAAAATAAACAAATTATTTTAAAAAAATAAGTATTTAATTTAAAAAAAATTAAAACGTAGCCTATATCTACAACTTCAGTAGTTTTGCCTCACACGAAGTCTTCTTGAAATGTAGTGAACATGCAATAGATCTTATTTTCTTACACTTTGACAGGAAGAGCACTAGTACCTACAAATATTTGAAAATACAATTTGAGTTACTAAAATAGCTCGTTACTTTTGGCTGTCTTGTCCGATGCTGTCTTACAAATGAACCTCTGGAAAGCTGTTTCTTTAGACGAGAATTAATCGAGATTTGTCAATAAAGTTAACTCAAAGAGTTTTGTGTAGATCATAAGAGAAAGACGAATTTCCAGCTGAAAATGTAGTTTAACTTTTGTGGCGGAGGTAAAAATGAATGTAGCCATTCAGATTCACTTGCTTTCTCGTTTTGACTCTGTAGTTAAGTAATTCACAGCTTACTTAAAATCTGTTTCATAATCTGAAAAAAAAACACACAAAAACAGTTAACCTAACTAAAAATAAGACGACGTTTAAGTAGTGTTCCCGAATTACCAACAGTTGTTAATTCAAGGATTTGTCCGATTTATTGATTGATTGTCTCGAGTTTGTACATAGTTGTCAGTTTGTTTTCACAGTTTAAAGTTCTCAGTAGAAGAACGTGTATTTAGATCTTCTATACATGACTTGCAATAATACTCTGTACTGAAAGAAAAGTTCCTATTCGAAATGATCTCAGAGTTTCGAAGCAATACGATCTGGAATGACACAATTTCTTAAACATGATTGATAATGCACACTACTGTATATATATATATATATCCTGATATTGTACGTTGATTCCAACTGAAGGAAATGGCAGAAAAAAACAACACAAACAATGACAAACTTGCTTGTATTTTCCTAATGAGTTTGTTATACCCTTTACAAGAACATGCCAAGTAAACTCCTGTTTACCTCGTACATGATTTTTTTTAATAAGAGAAAGTTATATTTATTTTACACACCAACAAATAGCAATGTAAAACGAACGCTTAAGCTTTATTCCTAGGATTAATATATCAAGATTTATTTAAATCTGATTTTGTATTTCTAAATTTGTTCTAGAATAAATTTAATTGCAGGAAACGTCTAGATTTTTGAGGTACTATAAGTTTTCGACGTTAATCTCAAAATTTTAAAATAGCTACGTAGCCCGCTACTCTAGATTTCAGAGACATTGAACTAGTAGATTGCACGGAATTCTGGATCACTTCCAACGTCGCAGAATAGTGATATCCCAGTAATGTATCAAGCTTTGCTCTCCAATCTATGGTCGTATACGAACTCGAAAGAATACTTACAATACTAAAGTTTGTATCGCCATGTTGAAAGGACTAAAATATAAAGGTTTGATTATAAAATTTTTTGAAATTTGTAGCATTATACTGCAGACATAACATGTACATTAAAAATGTTTGTTTACTGCAGGTTGTTTGGTTATTTATTATTCCCATCAAGCATTTAATCCAGGCAACAACAGTCAAACGGTAAAATAAATGTAATAATCATAATCTGATTCATTCGTAGGCTACTTAGTGATTTATTTATTGGATTTCTACATGCGATGGAAATTAACTTCACCTCAAAAATGAAGATATGTGTATTGTTTGTATTTATATTGTAGAAAACCTATTACTTACTTCATTGGTTAAGTTCGACCATTGCTTGACGTATGATCGTTTCGAGTGATCACTAACTGTGGAACGAGTGATATAAATATACCAGTGAGCCGAGAAGTTTAAACGATTTGTTTGCACACACACTAGTCATCAACCAATCAAGAAAATACATAAACATTTTATAAAATATAGTTTTTTTTCGTTTACCACAGTATCTGTAAATCATGTATTTCATCAGCGTCTGTTAGAATAAATTATTCTAGTAACTTCGTATTGAAATCTTGTAACTGATATTGTTCTGCTCTTTAAAATTCCAATCGTCTGGAAATTGATCAGAGACGGAAAAGTCGTCCACAGTTACCCGTTACAGGGACGGTTGAACTCATCATTGCACAGTAATTTGATTTTTGGCGTCTTCAGTTAGGCTTTGTTCCAGATAGATTGCAACTGATTTACAATTTCTGATGTTTAGGAGGTCAGAGTGTGTCTATTGGATTTGTTATGTTTAGGTTTATGAAATCTATTACGGAAACGCTGAAGACTTTGCTCGGACGAAGACGGATACAAAAGTTAGTCGTAAGTAGACAGGAGCTCGAATGAAAAGCGACGAACCAAAAAAGATAAGACATTCTGTTGGCCAGCCAGGTTTGGAGAACACTTAGTGACTCCTTTAAGCTATTTCAAGTCTTGGTATTCAAAAAGTAGTAGTAAAAAATAAGATAGGACAATAAAAGTCAACAACCAAGGACATGATTTTTAATTATATTTTTTTTATAAATTTTTGTTTACCATTTACCTCTGTAATATTGTCTAGGCTACACTAAAAGTATAATGTAATGAAATTCGTCTTACTATAAGAAGCTTTTTAAACGTTTAAACAATTTAAAAAAAAACTTATATCCGGATTCCCGTTATCCTGAATTTATTGTATAGGCCTACTTAGCATTTCATAGGAAATGCTATTTGGCGAATTAATGTGTCGACTCCTTTTATATCTAACGTCTTCATCAAATTACTTAGACCAATTTATGTAACGTTTGTGAGACACAAAACGACAATTTTTTTAATTCTTAAAATCAAGGGTTCTACCCACACTCTAAACAAACTAGTTAGTACATTTTCTAGTTATAACACACAATACTGCAAATGTTAAAGTATAGTAAACAATGTATGTAGGCCTATTTAGACTATATTGCTAGTATTAGGCTAGGAGTAAATAATAGGGTTATTTTATTTTGTACTTAACAATTAAAGTTTTTTTTTCAATTATGTGTATTAAAATGTGGTCTACTGATAACATGATAGCATTTATAGTCATATGAAGAAATTTAATTTAGTATGACCGTTTAATTAACCTGAGAATGCATAGTTTCCCGCTTCTTAGGTCATTCATTCCCCAACCATTTAAGGTAGGCCTATTAACGGACAAACTAGCAAAAAATTTAGTTTGAAACAAATCAATGTTTTAACGATTCATTTGACTTGTTGTCCTTTTATTATAATACAATTATTTTAATTTTAACTGTAACCTCCAATAAATTAATAGAAACTGATTTGGTTCAAACCAATTTTAGGGTTCAGAAAAAAATGGAACCTAAAACGGATCTCTCGTGTGTACGTCTGTCACAGTTAAATTTCTGAGGTATGGGTAAAGGGCTGATATGCGACAGTTATAGCGCATGCTAACCCTTATATATTTCAATGTTCAACACTTAATTAATGTTTTATATACATTTTGGCGAGGCAAAATTTGGTACCAGAAAAAAATATGATTATCTCAGGTGGAGTAAATATTGTTTGCAAAATATTATACCTGCGGCACGGAACCCTTGGCTAGCAAGTCAAACACGCATTTGGAGTTTATTTATGTTTACATTGTCCCGAAGCTTTACGCTAACTTATCAACATTTCCGTTTACGAAGTTACATTGCAACGATGGAATCAAAGTGCGTTAGCGGATAGTTTTACCTGTTGATTAATATTTGCCATTAGTGAAAGAATTTAAATTGAAGAAACTTTAATCGTGGTACAAAATGTAAATATACAAGTTAGAAAATTACAACTTAGTAATTATATTTGTTTTTTTGTGGCAAATAACTAGTTGCGCCGATTCAAAACTGGTTTAAATCCGAAGCTAAGAAATAGGCGGGAAAAGTAAATAAGCAATTAAATATAAAAAAGGAGAAATTAATTTATGTTCGTTTAGTTGTAAATGAGATGATATAAATTTTACAATCTTACCTGTCAAAGTATTTCTTATCAGTGAACTTTTAGGTTGAAACGTTTGAGCGCCAACAAGAATGTATATGTAGTTTTAATTTATTATTTATATATATGTATACCACCAGTCATATCTTTTCAATTAAACACAACTTTGATAATTTAATATTTTCTCTTTATCGTAGCGTTTTATTTTAACTGTTTTGGTAATCGGTGAATCAATGTTATTGTTAGAATGTTACAGAACTATGTATAATCATAGATTCTTAAATATATTATTGTGTTTCAGTTTTATGATAATTAAAACTTAAAAAGAAATCAAGTTTTCCTTAACATTTTGCAGACTATCAGATTTGTGTTTTAGACCTCTGACTTTGCAAACTATTAAGTCATCATATTTTAAATTTTGTTCTGTACTTAAACAAGTCAAGCAATAATGTTTACTTTTTATTATTAGCCTAATTTAAAAAGAAATTTTTATCAAACTGAATACATGTTTTTGACTTTAAATTACATTCTAGATGGTAAGCTACTAACTAAATATTTACTTTTCAGCGATTAATACCTGACATTTATTTTGAATAATGTTTAAGATATTCAGAGCTGTATTTGCAATATTTGATAAGTTAATGTTTCTGTGAAATATACGCAATTTCTAAAATGACGTGTATTAGAAATTCACAATACAGTAATTCTTGTTATCAAACCGTAATCATTGTTAAAAGTATTATAGGCCTAGTGGTTAACGATACACTTTAGCCTTTACAGGAAACGATTTATTCACATCTAACCTGCGAAATTCACAAAAATAACCTCCAAATATAAATAGCTTCTGAGATAAATATGAAATAATTACACTCTGATAATTGTGGCAGAGTAGGTAAAATTCAATAATATCCATCTGTAATGAAATTGTGGTAATTTCATTCAAACATTTATTTACTCCTTAAATTAGTAGGCCTAGACTAGATACTAATCCCTGACAATCAAAAATATTATCACTAATAATTGGTTTTACTCAGAATAATAAAAGTCGCACGTTCGGGATAAATTGGTTAAAATTTAATTGCCTTGAAAATTATTAATATATTGAAAATATTATTGTTTCACTTCATTAAATGCAAAAACAAAATGCAAGAGCTTATTAAATATTATTACTTTTCAAACAATTTGTGTGTGGCTGAAATAACTTGACAAAGAAATAGTCTATTACTATAACAAAATATAACTATTATTTATTTTACTTTCCTCCAAATTCAGTGATACATTTGCTATAGTAAATATTAAATGCATTACACTAAAACAAAGTTACATACATTATAGGTTATTTATTTATTTAAATAGCTTACAATCGGATTTCTTACTGACCAAACTTGCAGGCCTATACGCTTGCACCATAACACTTCTGTGCTGGTAAATAAACAAATTTAGCTTTTAATCATTTTTATTTCTTTGAGAAAAATTCAATTCTTTTACATATGCCTAAGATAAACTTTTAGTTTAATAAGAGTCTCCTCCAATTGTGAAATCAATCTGATCTAATCTAGTCTAATTGAGAAAACGTTAACATTTTCGTTTTATAACGTTTTTATAAATATGCAGCAGTCTACATACACCGACTGCTAAGTTGTTGAAAATCGAAGACTTTGTACTTTTATATGCACATAGATAAAAATTAGATTTGAATACCTTTGTAAGCTGAAAATAAACAACAGGGCAGCTTAAATGAGCATTCATAAATTGACTAAGAATTGACATGAATTTATGTCCTGTAATCCTTTAAAATCAAAACGTATGATTAAAACAGATTTAAAATCTCTATGGGTCTTTAAAACTTCAACAACAATGTGTTCAAATGTGTATATTACACTTTATGACTTATGTAATATAAATTATTCAGGTTATCCTGCATATTGTGTATTTAAAGACATTTTGGTATTTCATTGTGTTTATACTTTTCGTTCTATTATTTTATTATTTATCAATCATATATAATATATGAAGATGAAAATGGATATGTACGTCTATGAAAAGTTATTTTGACTTGGTATTATTATTATTATTTTTTTTTTAATTAGACTGAAATTATCATCATAACGAAAACATAAATTAAAAGCCAAGATCTAGTATAGAAAAAAGATCATCATAAAACAAAAAACCATTGGAAATGGGGCCAACATTTGTTATTTGTTTTAGGGCCTAAAAAATCCTAAATAAATCCAAAATGCAATTTTTAAAGAACACGTTTTAAAAAATATCTTTATCCATTGTTCTACTTCGCGTCTGGATTCTAAGAACTACTTATCGTCTAAATTATGACAATGTTGTGACTTTGTAGATTGTTACTAATTTCACTAATCATCCAAAACATCTTGACTTTTTCTTTAACAAAGACAGCCAAAACTTATTTATAGCCTACACTTCATAGTTAGGCCTATTTAAATACTTAAACGTTACAATGAAATAACGCATTTACGCTACTAACTAGAACTGAATTAACAATCGTCATAAGTTTCAATTCGTTTTAAATCTGAAATTTTGCAGAAACTCCGACCACTTGAGAGTTGGATTAATTCTCATTACATTTTAAATATCATGATTTATGGCTAGCTTTAAATGTACTTAATGTATTTGTAATCCTCACGAAAAGAAGAAGAAATGATAGTTAAGTAGATAAGTTAAGTAGTTAAGTAGTGCTGTTTGAACATTGTACCACCTATCCTAAACAAAATAAATGATCAAGATTTCATAAGGGTGGAGCTATACATAAATGAAAGCATGTTCATCTAACTAATTCTAATTTGACGAAATAAACAGAAAGAACCCAGTCTTTAAATACACAAGATGGACAAATGGGAAAGTGAAACATTATTATATTTGCCTAGTAATTTATTTGGTTTTTATATTTAAAAAAAGAGGGGACTTCCAGTCCAACATGCAAGTAGACTTATGTTTTTATTTTAAGTGTATCCCATGTGCATGCATAAATCCGAAAAGCCTGAACTGGTTTAAATTATTTCTTTTATGTAATATTAGCGTCAGAAAAATAATATTTGTGTACATAAAATATGTTCCTCAATGAGTACGATGGTACCAATTTTAAAGCCTAGAATTATATAGAACTTTACATTGTCGACTGACTACTATTGATATTTTTCCTCTTAAGATTTATCGGTGGTTGAATATTTGTTGACAAAAATATGTGCGGCTGTTTATTAATCGTTTAATGGGTTTGTTTCTTGAAACTATTCACATCTTATAGTTCATCTTAGTATTGTTACATTATGACTAACTGATTTGACTTATACTTTTACATTGTATTCAGATATAAGTCAAATAAATTTCCTGCTTTATTTGTTTGATTATTTTTCTTTGAAAGCGGTTAAGTGTTATGTTTGTCTAATACTCCCAAACAACAATTCGTTTTAAGATTAAAACAATGATTACGGAAAACAAAAACTTCATATAGTTAGTACTTCAATATTTCAGTATTTCAATATTTACCAAAATCAGCAAACCGAGTTTATTTTTAGATGAAAGAGATTTAAAATACAACGTAGACGTATTTCCGCACGCATACACCAGAATGGAGTGTGTCTACCAGCTAATTGTACATATTTATTAATAGCCTATCCTAGCATAGTTTTACTGGCTTCTAGATGGCACCACTTACAAATGCGCATTAGTTTTGTAGAATTTGTTTCACACACCGATCCCTTGTTCGGCTCATACAATTTGTGAAGAACATAATTTATTTAACTTAGCGTTTACTTTAGGCGGAACATATTACTTATGGCTTATAAACAAACAGGATAATTTGGGTTAGTGCTAATAAATACGTATATGATTAGTTTATTAATATTTGTAACAAAAGTCTTTCGGACAATGTATGTTTTTTTATACAGATCTTTTATAGATCTGTATCCACTTCTAACTCATATTAAGTCACAGATGACTTTCCGTAATATTCCAAAAAACCTGAGACTTTTTCAAAATTATACAGCTAAGGCCTATAAAAAGCAAATTTCTTTATGGTTAGGGGAGGGATTAAGGGATTATTGTAAGTCCGTAATTTTTTCGGAGTACGTATAAAGTTATGTTTAGTCTATATGTCGCTCTTTTGATCTTTTCATTTTTTATCTGGAGTTCTATTCTGATTCTTTGTAGGGGAATTTTTGATGAAGGCACAGAAGTGACGTTGTTGTTCTAGTGATGACCTATTTATGATTTCTGGTACATTTTAAATTTGTATTTTTCTTCTTTTTTTTATCTTCTCTCTTTTTCCATAATTTTTATTGTGAAGTTATGTTGTGCACGACTTGTGCCCACGCACAGGCCTCGTGCCTACGTGGGCATTAAATCCATAGGCCATAGGCAATAATTTGTAAATTGTTTGTAATTTTATTTATGGAATAAATAAATACAAAAAATAAAAATGTTGGGTAAAGATTCCAGAAATATGAATATTTCGACTCTGATAGATTAAACTTTTTGTACCACAGTTTTATAAATTAAGTCATTGTAAAACTTTCGATAATTTCTTATGTCAAGCTCTACTTTAAAATACGTTTTTAAGTCTAAATTGGTCAAGTTTGTTATTGTTGGTTCTTAATTAGCTTTTTTCTACTTAGCTGTATAACTGGTTTCTATAATAATAAATATGGAAATAGCTACAAATCGGTCTAGTCAAATAATAGTTAAAAACATTTTTACACAATTTCGTATAGTAGGCTAGTAAAAACGTTTAAATGCAAAAATTAGCAATTATCTTTTTTTCCTAACTCAGTAGTAATAATGTCAGTAGATGGAAATACTTAAACACATTATTGAAGTGTGAACATCTATAGGCGCACCGCGTTCAAAATATTTTTCTGGCGGTGAATTGGATTTTACCGTCACACATTTTTCATCACACTCTACTATATCTATATATATATAAAAGCCAAAACTCACTGACTCACTGACTCACTCATTACGATTTCTCAAAAACTACCGAACGGATTGTAATGAAATTTGGTATGTAGCTTCCTCTAGGGCCATAGGTGCTCACTAAGAAAGGGTTTGAAAAAATTCGAAATTATAGGGGTTGGGGGTTGGGGGATCAAAGTTATTAAAAAATGACTTCTTCAAAACTACCGAACGGATTGGAATGAAATTTGGTATGTAGCTTCCTCTAGGGCCATAGGTGCTCACTAAGAAAGGGTTTGAAAAAATTCGAAATTTTAGGGGGGGTTGGGGGGGATCAAAGTTATTAAAAAATGACTTCTTCAAAACTACCGAATGGATTTGAATGAAATTTGGTATGTAGCTTCCGCTAAGGCCATAGGTGCTCACTAAGAAAGGGTTTGAAAAAATTCGAAATTTTAGGGGGGTTTGGGGGGATCAAAGTTAATAAAAAACTATGTCTTCAAAACTACCGAATGGATTGGAATGAAATTTAGTATGAAGCTTCATCTAGGGCCATAGGTGCTCATTAAGAAAGGGTTTGAAAAAATTCGAAATTTTAGGGGAGGTTTGGTGGGATCAAAGTTGATAAAAAACGATGTCTTCAAAACTACCGAATGGATTAGAATGAAATTTGGTATGTAGCTTCCTCTAGGGCCATAGGTGCTTACTAAGAAAGGGTTTGAAAAAATTCGAAATTTTAGGGGGATTTGGGGATCAAAGTTATTAAATCACGATTTTTTCAAAACTACCGAACGGATTGGAATGAAATTTGGTATGTAGCTTCCTCTAGGGCCAAAGGTGCTTACTAAGAAAGGGTTTGAAAAAATTCGAAATTTTAGGGGGGTTTGGGGATCAAAGTTATTAAATCACGATTTCTTCAAAACTACCGAACGGATTGGAATGAAATTTGGTATGTAGCTTCCTCTAGGGCCATAGGTGCTTACTAAGAAAGGGTTTGAAAAAAAAATCGAAATTTTAGGGGGGTTTGGGGATTAAAGTTATTAAATCACGATTTCTTCAAAACTACCGACCGGATTGGAATGAAATTTGGTGTGTAGCTTCCTCTAGGGCCATAGGTGCTCACTAAGAAAGGGTATGAAAAATTTCGAAATTTTAGGAGGGGTTTGAAGGGATCAAAGTTACTAAAATCATAATTTCAGATCTTTTATTATTACTACAATAGTGCTTTTATTATTTAAGATCTGTATATATAAAAGCCAGATACCACTCACTGACTGAACACTTAAAAAGAATACAATTACGTTAAAAAGACTGAAAATACCAACCACCACGGGCAACGCCGTACGGGTCAGCTAGTTACACATACAATCTTTTTTGTGCCACACATCGTGTCGTGACAAAGACAGATACAAATAAAGTTCTCTTAAAACAATAATTACAGTATAACCGTATATCAGCTTGCTTGATGTATATAACACAATGTAGCTTGGATTGTATGAGGTGTTTGTTGCAGTCTGTTCTTACTACAGCTTTAAATATTGAAGTGAAAACTTCTATAGACGCACCGCGTCCAAATTAAATAATTGCCGAGATGCGACGGAGCCTTAAAGAAATGTTTGCAGGTGGTGATTCGGATTTTTCCGTCACGCTCTACTATATATAGTACACATGTGTACATAGCAGAGTATATAGTTTACTCCTACTTCTGAAATAAACATTGTGCTTCCTCATTTCGTAAGTTGTGTTAAAATAGTTTTCTTGGTAGTAATAAAATAATAAAATATTGTGTACATTGCAAATTTGTTTAACGCAGGATTTTTTTTAGCAACCAAAATAATTTTCATAATATATTTCATATTCATCAGAACATCGCCATAGAAGTTTTGTATTATAAGTGATTTACTCACGTCATAGGATCTTCAATTAGTTTTTCTTCTTTTAAACTATTCAGAACTTTTGTCCATCATCTACAGGTTATACAAAAAATTACAGACATGACGCATATAACTGATTCACTCCACTTCGATGTCGTAAAGATACATAAACACATTGACTGCTGCAAATCGATACTCGAAATTGAAAGTCATCCATATGAAAATTATATCTAACATGGCAATGGCAGGCCTAAGGATGAAAGTGAGATAGTAAATTTGGGTGTATCGCGACCATTTTTCTAAACATGACCATGTTATTCAGCAGGTCAAACCTAGCAAATAATATAATAAAACATGGATCCTATCTTTGTGTTTAGAAGTTGTGTGTCTGTACGTTTGTTTTTGAAAAGAAATATTATCTCATGAACGGTTTAGGATAAATTCAAGAGGTCGTAAGAAAGTTTATCATATTGGTTTACACAAATAATTTTGCTTGGGTTATCCGTTTCAAGATGGTAGCAGTTCAAACTTCTTAAAGTTAAATATCTAAAAAACTAAAGATTTTACTAAAAAAAATGTAGCCTAGACAATTTAAACACACATATTAAAATTGAAATGTAGACACACATACAGACATACAACTTCTAAACCAAACAAGATAGGACACATATTATATTTTATTATTTACTAGTAATGTTTGCCACACATCCTGTATATCGGTACAATTTTATCAACGTAAATAACTATTACAATAAGTTACAATATAATATTAATTTTCCAGTATCTCCGAAAAAATTAGAGTTCATTTTGCATTTTTGTGATTTTATAAACAACAGAAGTTGGTTAAAAACGTTATTATGGACACTTGAACAGCTAAACGTCTACACTGTATCTGGAATTTGTATGACGCGTCTCCCGCCTTATAAGTCTGAAGAATTTGTGACTTCATTTATTTTGGATAATATAAATAGCCTATTCCAAACAGAATACTTTTATTTGCTTAAATTGTATTGAACTTCGATTACGCAAAACAATTATATTTTCACTTGCTTTCAGTCGTAGCTACTCGTACGTTTCATCTGAAAAAAAGATGCGTTTTCTAATAAATTAAAATGTGTGAGATTAATTGTAGGCTACTGATATTGGACAATATTATTACTGACATAAATACACAAACATGTTTTGGACAAAAAAGGATTTTCCACCACTACAAATAAAGCTGTTTCTGATTGAATTGGTAGGAAGAACGAGCCTTAAATAAACTGGAATGGTTAATGGATGCTTTTGGTTTGGAACGAGCAGTGTGAAACGAGTGAAAAACTAGGCTACAGATATAGAATTTGTTATAAATTATGAGAGGAATGGTGGGTTTTGAGGCTTTATGTATGCATTTTGGTCTTCTGATAGTTATTATGTTTTATTTTCACTTTGAGTTTCAAATCTTTTACAGCGAAATTTCGTACTGTGAAATTAACAACCTACGCTATTTTAATCTGATTTGATGTAATAGTACGTTCAAATTTCATTGTTAGAAGTAGCCTATATTATATATTATACTATTTATTTAGTTTAATTGTTTTTGAAAATGAAACTGAAGTTACAAAACAGGAATTTCCGAGTTCCATAATTAGACTCTTAATCTATATATATAAAATTCAATGTATGTCCGTCTGTTTGTACGTTTGTCTGTTTGTATGTTTGTCCTTTATGCGTTACCAAACCGTCCATCCGATTGCTTTGAAATTTTGCATAGTAACACAGGTTAACCCTGGGAAAGTTTTAGGCCATTTACCGAAGTCCTAGGACATTAGGGCTACGCCCCAGTGGCCCTCAAAGTTTCAATGTTAATCTTATGGAAGGTCAATCTTAAGGAAGAAGAAGAAAGATTTCTTTTGATTTTATCAGGGGCACAAAAAACAGCTGTTCGTATGAAAAGCTTAAAACAGCTGATTTTGATCAACAACTGATTTGGATCAAAAACTGAATATAATTTTTGGTTAGGCCTACAATGAACTAAAACACCAATTATGGGGCTAATTATTTAAGATATATAAAAGGCAAATACCACTCACTGACTGAACACTTAAAAAGAATACAATTACGTTAAAAAGACTGAAAATACCAACCACCACGGGCAACGCCGTACGGGTCAGCTAGTATTGATTATAAATAGAAATGTTGTGATTGAAAGTAAAATATATTATTGAAAAACTACAACATAATCAAATAACCAAATTATGACCTATAACGACATTATTGCCGATTATAGTAGGCTTACATGATTAACGTTGTTTGTTTGTAAAACTCAAAGATTTGTAGCATTGTAAATTTCTTTTCAATTTCAGTTCAGTTCTAGGTTAAAAAGTACTATAAGTTACATAAATTGATACAAAATACTTTATAATTTTATTCTTCAACTTAAAGGTAATCAATTAATTAAAATCGGTGTGACCCAGTTTGCAGGTCGTATGAAATGGGAAAACTTGTGGAATAAGGTAAAACGAACGGTAAACAAACTTAACTTGCTTCTCTATCATTTTAATGACAAAGTTAATCCATTTAATTGGAACGGTCAATGAAAGTTGTTTTACACCTAATAGAGGATCTTGTGACTCGAGTCTTACCAGCTAAGGGCGTCTTCTGTCACTCCTTAGGCCTTAAGACACTTCCGCGTTGTAACCAATTAGTAAACCCTTGAGGGCTGAACAAGGTTTTGCTGATTGGAATTATAATGTTTAGAATACGCCTGTCTATATCCTATCCTGGTGCAGGAGGCAAAATATTCTTAGTTCGTATTTTATTTATACTCCACCACTTTTGGTTTGGTTTTTTGAAACATTTTATCAACTCCTATAAAAGTTAGTGTACGTACATGCGTATTTACATACGTATGTATGTACGTGAGTGACGTATAATATAACATCTGGTTTCATCCATCACCTGTAATACAAAAAAGAGCGTAGATTATACTTTGGGGTTACGTTTACAACTTCAATAGTTATAATTTCTTGTGAAGTTGATTTTTTTTAAATATAAGTTATAGAATATTAATGTATGCTAAAATATGTTATAAGATTTGCTAAGGTTATACACTTTATATAAATACAACCTTTTATCATCAATATATTTGTTTACACAAATTTAAAAAAGAGATACCTATTCGTTTAACTTCGGAAACATCCGTACATCTTCGTATAAACATATTCGATTATTAATTAATTTCTTCATTATAATATTAATAACTTATAATCATTTGATCTACTAATATGAAATAAACAGGAATTAAAAGATAATATGTTTATCTATCTTTAAATATATAATAACGTGCCTATATGAATACAACATTTCAAAAATAGGAAAACAGTTTTATAACCTTTATAGTTGTACACATTTACCGAGTTAAAAATCCCCGTCAGCATAGTTTGGTAGGCCTAGATAAAGTCTGTAGTATTTAAATATAATTTTTTAAATTATGTATTTCTGATGCGTATATAATTAAGCTGCCTGTGATTTTTCACGAACAAATAAAGTACTGAAATTACATAATATATGTATATATATATATATCTTGTAAGCGCAAGATTTTTTTGATAAACAAGAAAATTGTAATAATATTACACAGGTAAACCAGACCCTCCCGATACCAGCAGATGAGTTTAGGCACAAATACAACTTTAGAGCCCTCTACCATGATACAAAGTGTTTTGCCAAAATCTGTGTATATGATCTGATTTCAAGTAGTTCGAATTGAAACCATGAGTTCGTATTGTTTATAAGCAAGTAGCTTTAAGAAAAATTGATAATTTATCTTTTTCCAATCTATCAATTTAGGCTATGTTTAGATGTTTATGAACAACTTCCTGCAAAGTCAGAGTATTTTTAAAATACAATGTACGGTTCGTAAGCCTGCAGATAGCTGAATGAAACTGTGTTGTCCTCATATTGCAAAATTTTGACAGAAACACGATACGTGAGAGTTTCTACAACCAAGATGTGTTGCCAAGTTAACGGCAAAGACATAGAAGAAGGTAGTTTTCTAATCCCTGTTGAGTAACACTTCAACGACTCAAACACACACCACTTTTTGTATTCCTGTTAGACAATGGTACAGAATAAATTGCATCTGTAGTTAGAAGAGCTCGCCCAACCTAGTGAAAAGCATTTTCAATAAGATATCGTCTAAGTGAAAGAACATTTTGGTTTAAATATTTTCTGAAAGTATGGCTGATGATTTTATGTCAGAGTAGTAAACAAATCATTCTAAATATTTAATTAAATGAACATAATAATAAAAATAAGTTCTTTACGCAATTGATATTCATGCTGTTGGCCTGTTGTTGATTTATTTCAAATACATTCTGATTATACTTAAAGAAATCTGAATACAAAGAAAGGTAACAATTTTTTTAAATAGGAATGTATGATTGATTATAATTTCAACCGCAGATCATACTTCGTAAAGATCACATCACCAGAGAGCCAGCCAAATTTACGCCAAATCTGACATTTCAAAATAGAAACTGAATGCGAAGCTAAGCTTAGCCACCAATACAAAAATGCACACCTATTTGAGGACACCAATATCACTGAAAAAGATCTACTATTTGAGGTAAGAAATCTTTTTAATTGGATTATATAAAAGTAATAAGGGCACATCCGCAATCATTTAGAGTAGACATTCACTGTGGAAATCTGGACGGTTGTTTTTTTTAAATTGAAATTCGATAATTTAAAAAACATTTCAGTTAGACTTCTGTGTAGAATATTTTTATCTCTGGTTTACTAGCCCTCCCCCCACCCAGTCATACCCACAATTAACCGATATGATGGGAAAAGACAAATAAATGGCTTTTCAAATTATTCTCTGATGAATTTGTTTCGAATGACCTTTACAACTTAATTTTTGTTCAAGGTACCGCAAAGAAATCTCACATCATTTGCATTATTTCAATAGACTATTTTACAATTTTAATATACTCTAAAATTAACAAATTATAATTACTATTTGATCGGGGTTTCTTAAAATACATTGTTTTTTGTAACTAAAGAAATATTTGTTTTGTTGTTGCCAACTCTGATCTTGCAAATCTGATCTCAGTCTTTTCCCGTAAAAATTTATTTTCATTAATTATGAAGACGAAACATAACTAAATTATCACACTCCTACTTAAAACTGACAATACAAAATAATTTCTGTCTACAATTATTCTCATAATAGTGATGATGCATGAATGTCCACTTCTGCACTCAGTGAGCAAATAACATCTTCTCTAATGCTCTCTTATTTATTACCTCTCGAATATAACCTAAAATGTTTATGAAAATCACACACTGATAACAAAATTTTTTGCTCTAAATAAGAATTCAAAATAAATAAACATTTTGTGTTGATAAGGATGAAGGGATTTTAACAAAATAAACAGGAATTATATAATATCTGCAATTAACTGTAACTACACAATACACACACACATAGCTTTACCGGCATCGTATTGATTTATCACATCAAACTGTTTGCTTTTTGTGTTTTTATGTTATTTCCTGAAATATTAAGAGTATTTTTGGAATGATAATGCTATTACTAGAATTTTAAGACCCATTTACTGCAAATACGTCTTTAATATAATATTCTAGTCGTGTTTTTTCCTGAAATAAATTTAGTAAATCGTCCTTTTACATACAAATATGCTGATTCCGCGAAAACTCTGCGTGTAAATAAGAGCATATACCAGTATATTGTTTTTTTTTCACTAATAAAAACCAAACTTGCCAGATGTATTATCGTTTTAGGACAAAACACGGTATTTTCTTAAAATCTCCTAGTTATTTCGCCATTTTAAAAATTGCATTTACATTAAAATTTCAAATATCTACGAGGTCAAATGATACATTATTTATCACACGTTTTGCAAAGTCTTTGGCAGTTACCATCAATTAATAAAAATCATGGTAATCTAATCATCGGATCACTAATTAGATTTCAAATAAATTGTAACTAAAAGATAACACCCGAAGTAACGGTGTTTACTCCCAGACAGTGGTTTCATTTGAATCTTGTACTCACTTTGTTGCGATCGTTATCTAATCAAAGCGATTGCAAAATATAGTAGTTTTCCGACGCAATTGCTTGGAAAACTTAGCGTGAAGGAGTTCTGGATTCATCATGTCTTCATCTGCTCACATCACAGATAAGAGGATTTATGGCAGATTATTGTTTCATAAGGAATTACATATAGTATAGTAGTTTTGTTACAAATGGTCATTAACTCAGAATAACTATGTATTTATAGTCGAGCCTCGATGTCTTTCTTTTCTGATTTTGAAACACTATTGAGATCAATAATTAGTAGCAATTACAAAAAGTACAATGTTGATTTAACTATAATAGGAAAGCGGCAATTTGTAATCTCCAACAAAGTTGAGCAAGTTCGAGTCTAGTTCCTATCATTCGACTACTACGCTACTCCCCGTCTACATTAGGCTAACAACCATAAAGTAAAGACGTTAACAAATAGGAAGAAAACTATATATATTAAGGGTCTGCTCCAGTAAACGAGAAAGCAACTGGAAACGCAACCGCTTCTCACTGTATCTCTATCTAAACAGTGCAATTTCTTGCAGCTGAACGCTTTGACATTGCCTCATTTCAAACCATTTTATAAGTCTATCTTTTGTAATTGAGTGTTGAAAAAAAAAACTGAATATTCTTTATAAAATTTCGGATCCGGCTTGCAAATTATTTTTCATTATTAATTTTTTATTGTGTTAGGACAAAAATTCAAACTTTGTACTTACAAAATGTCAATTACATAATAAATCAAAAGCATTTAAAAAAATGTAAATTGCAAGATGGATGCGTATTGTGACTGTGCTTAAAATGAGACCTTGCAAACAATTTTATGATAAAAAGTTAACTAAATAAATGGTTTAAAATTTAACATTGCTCTTATGGGATAAAAATCCAAGATGGCCGCCACTACAGCAGACCCTTAATGGTGTACGAGATAAACTTTGCAATTTATGTGTTTAAAAACAATGTGGATTCTTGATACATTCATCAGGTAGAATTAGATTAAAAAATTTAGCTAAATATACTTTATTACAAATTCAGTACCTAAAGGGTGAAATGGTGTAAAGTAAGTTTTCACAGATTATTCAATGTCGTTTACGATTGCCGCATAAGGTTCTTGCTTACTAATTGTAGTATAAAAGCCAAAAACCACTCGCCCAACTACCACAGTATTTATCCTAGATCGTCAATGCTAGAGAGCTGAAATGTTGCATGGAGATTCGGATCATATAGCAGCTGCTCAACAAGAAAGAATTTTAATACTGACAGACTGGAAATTGGTAAAATCTATTTTTTGATTTCAAAAAATGAATAAATACTAGATATCAGTAAGGGTTATTACTTAATTAAGGGTACTAATATTATGGAGTTATGGGCATTCTAAATCGAACACAATTCCGAAGTTGATATTACGAACCTTCCTAGAGGTATTATGACTTTTTTCAAATTCATTAACGAAAAGTGTCTCTAATGTTCCCTCGATTTGAGGATTTCAACTTGGAAAATCTAATGAAATACTCTTTCCACAGTATAAAATATTCGTGAATAGATTAAATATATACCATTTTCTGAAATGGCATTGATTTGATTTTTTCTTGATCTCAAATTAATATGAATGAATTTAATTTACTGGACGTAGGCAGATTATAAAATGTTAAAAAGGAATAAGAGTAGGTAAACTAGGGTGGCTGAAATAGTTGACGAAATACTTAGGCCTATATTTTTTTTAGTTTTGCCAAATATACATTTCCCTGAGCACTCTAAAAATTATTAAACTAAACCATGTGCAGGTTATTGAGTGTGTTATAGTAAAATTTTCTGTGTATATTACACACAAATTTGATACATTACGGCAGTTGGCGTGAGAAGCAATATTCGTCTCTTTTTTAGTCGTCAATATTTTTATAAAATATAGGCAAAAAACATAAAACTATAAAATGATCTTAAAATTTCTAAATAGTAATGTTAGGAATCTTAAATTTACAATCACCATCGTCAAATTTGATATGTCTACTAAACTCAATAATTGACGGCTGAAGGTGTTTAAATAATAATAATAATAATTCTTTTTAAGTCTGACATACTTTCTGTATCATCGAGTTTCTTTAATGGATTGCTCTGGCTGGACACTGAACCAGTAGTATCTTAAAGTTCTTTCCCTACCCGGAATCCGTATCTATTAGGGTATAGGAGATTTTTTTAAATTGGCAAATATACAGGGTGTCCCCGAACTCTGTAGACCCGTTTTGTGGGTATGTTCCTGGGATCCAGACAAACATATTTTACAGTATAAATATGGGTATACGGTGCTTATTTTTTCGTCTGTCTGTATGTGTTTTTTACAAAATACTTAATATTTTTGGAAGTAGAAAATATATTGAGCTCAAACTTTGTATACCTATTTGTTGCGTAACCTTTTATCACTGTACCCAAAATTAGAACATTATTTTAAATATTTTCAAAATGGCGGCCGTTTGTAATTTTTAATGTCAACTATCTCAAAAACTTTACAAAAAAATTACAAGAGACAAAAAAATGTAATTGTTTAATTACAAACACAATGTTTTTTATTTTGTCTGTAGCTCAAAGGATAACTGAGATATTGACAAAAAAAGGAAAAATGTATTTCTTGGTAGTTGTCAACAATACAAAGAATTATAATACCAATACCAACAATTCCAAATATTTTTGAGAATGTTCTTCGATCTTTAATACAACGTTGTAGGTTGTGCAATCGTGTTGGAGGCCGACATATGAACAACTTTCATAACTTTATTTTGTCTTTTATAGTTTTGTATATTTATTTTGTTTTGTACTGGTTACCAAATAATTTGATATTCAAAGATTGTAAATAGTCCACTATTAATAAACATCTAATACTTTTATTTTTAAACATGGTCACATTGTTGTTATTTCTCATTCGATTTTCTTAATTAAGCTATCGTTACATTTGTACTTAAAAAGTGGATATTTTATAATTCATTAATTTATTTTTAAAATTATGCCTTTTTTGAGATATTTTAATAATTTTGTTTTTGTTTTTATTAGCCTATTTTACACAAGTATTTTCAGAAATAAATTCTCTAAAAGATATGTTTAGTAGGTTTGTGGGTTTATACCCATTTCACAAAATTAATGTACTAAAACCCTACAGAAAACATGTTTTTTGAGACCGAATTTTGCGTTGTGGGAAAAATATCGCAACAATTACTGCAGTTACAGAACTGGGACCTATTTTATTAAAACCCTCAAAGTGGCAGACTGCAGTTTTGACTGCAGTCTCTCAGGGGCAACGCAACCCGCTCGAACCTTAGCGAGAATTTGCATAATCGATAATTATTTCCACTTAAAATGATTTAATCGTAATAAACCCGGTACCGTTGGAAAGGTAATAAATTAAACTATCATTTTTGTATTTACAACTTTTTTGTAGAACAGATATTTACATACGTAATCACAGTTTCAAAATTTTAGTACCTAAATCACCTGTGATTCACGCGTCAATGAACCCCGTATACTGTCAAGACTTTGTCTCATTTTCAACGGTCTGCAACTCCTCACAGAAGTCATTTATGAAGAAGATCATAACAGCATTGAATTCAGCAGACGATTCTGTTTAAAACTGTGTCTTCAAATCACATGTTACTCTGAAAACAGCTGTTCTACAGGATTTACGGTGAAAGCTTGTAATTGGTCATAGATTTGGCCAATATGCAAGCCTGTTTAGAATCGATTCTTACAGTCTTTTTCGATATATCCCTAAAATGTACAATAATGGTTTTAAAAAGAAAACTTCACAGTTTTTATCTATGTCCAATTCAATACATTTAGATTTCATAGGTTGGTACCAATGAACAACAAACCTTTCAATTCTCACACTCTGAGAACATCGTCCGTCCGTATTTTGATGTTAGTTATAACATTTGTTTTGTGTTTATTTTTGGTTATTACAGTTTATAAAATAGTGTTATATTGTGTGTTAGTTATAAATAAATAAGTATAGATTGTGTTTGAGTGAAATTAGGCTTATAACTGTGTTGTAATAAAACGGTAAGTGTATAAATAACATAGCCTAGAAATAAGTTTTAGGTTAAATTGCCGATTTGAGGTTTTTGAATTTTCATTACAAAATGTAAAGTTATTTGAAACTGGATAGAATGCTATTCGATTCTACATTTCATTCTCGAATTTTTGGTATAAAAAAAACATTGTTTGAAGTAAAAAATATCTTGGCCTGGTCACTTTGAAATTAGTCAAGATTTGCAGGTTATGTAGTAAAAACGTTCAAAATGTTATTTTGAACTAAACATTTGTGAAGTTGAAATATATTTTTACATATTTATATTTAGAACTAAATTATAAAACTTTTGTGTATTTTGAAAAAAATTACAAAAATGTTTTACTATTTTTTATGTAGGCATAAAGTTGTTTGTTTTCCTTCCGTTTCTGAACATTTTTTGCTTTCTAAGCTAATAACTTTTACAATTTCAAAAGAAACTAATTTTTAGTTGCATATTTGAATTTTTTGAAGTTTCTTCTACAAAAAAGCTATGGAACACTTTTGGATTGATGTTCATTTACTATTTTTGGCGAATTTTTTAAATATGGTTGCAAAACGCTATAAACGGGCTTTTCAATTTTAACTTTAACCATGCCAGTTATCTGCTCATTTTACGTATCGGTAAATTAAATTAAATTTTACACCTTAATTAATGCCCTACATATTTCTATAGGGATTCGTTTCTGTGAGTAATCTGAAACACGGGTGATATCTTTCGCCAGCTGTAACTCTCTAACGAAGCATTTCCGGACCTATGAATATATGAACTTTTTCATTATTTTTTGCTAGTGGAATCAGCTTAGAAAGTGCTCGGAATATTATGCAAATAACTTGTTATTTTAGCTCATAATAACTTTAAAATATTTTATTTCTAGAGTAATTCTAGGTATTGTTGACAAATACCAAGAAATACAATTTTCCTGTTTTTGTCAATATCTCTGTTATCCTTTGAGCTACAGACAAAATACAAAACCCATTGTGTTTTTCATTAAAAAAGTCAACTTTTTGTCTGTTGTAATTTTTTTGTAAAATTAGCGGTTTTTGATATATTTGATATTAACAATTATTAACAGCCGCCATTTTGAAAATATTTAAAATAATGTTCTTATTTTTCCTACAGCTATAAAAGGTTACGCAACAAATAGGTATACACAGTTTGAGCTCAATATATTTTCTACTTCCAAAAATATTACGTATTTTGTAAAAAAAACATACAGACCGACAGACGAAAAAATAAGCACCCATGTTTTTATTGTGAAATATGTCTGTCTGGATCCCAGGAACATATACACAAAAGGGGTCCAGAGAGTTCGGGGACACCAGTATATACATTATCTAGCTCTAGACCTACCAGTTTACGTCAGTCTTTTTTGAAAACGCTTTCAGTGGAAAGTATAGAGAACACCTTGTGGCGTGGGCCATTTTTACACATTTTTCACCTACATTATTGTTCTTAAGAAGTATCTTTTGTAAAACAACATATATAGGCCTACATACACTTTTTTACTATAATTACCCAGTAGGCCTACAATAAAAACTACATTTAAAACCACAAACAAAAAACATTATTTCTAAAAAAACATGTAATAGTTGTTTTAAACTTTCCTTACAATAATTATTTACTGATAATAGGCTACTTTTTTATTTTTAAATAATACAATAACTTATATAAATTACTTCAGCTCGTATTAAAATGCCGAAGTATAGAAATCTTTGAAAATTCTAAAATTTTACTCCCACTTTTTATAACTTTTCTCGACGTTTTCGAGGTCTCTGAATACGATAAAGCCATACAAAAATGTTGTGTCCATGTGTCTGTATGTGTGTCTGTCTGTGGACACGATATATGCACTCACAGACGTCGTAGAAAACTTCTGGTGGTGCCAAAAGTTTCGTAATTATTTGATTGCGGTGAGTTGAAAAGCTTTTGAGCTTTGTATCGTGACATCAACGTGACGTATTTGCCAAAAACGTCACACTTTTTAGTATTAAAAAAAAAAAAAAAAAAAAAACACGAGCCGAAGCCTCGAAAAAGTGTTCCATCTTTTCATCTTGTTTATCTATTTAATACACGCTCCTTCAATTTCAAACGAAAAAAGGGCCATACAAATTGTAAACATTTTTAAATAGTGGGAGATACGACCAAAGTTTAAATAGAAAATAAATTTAACTTCTAGATCCCTTTGATTTGGTATATTACTCGAACTACATTGACATTTGGCATTTCTTAGATACAGGCTTCTTCATTTCCGCCTAAATTCTAAATTTTTGACAAGTTTATAGGAAATTGTTCAAGTTGAACATTTTTTGAAAGGGTTATACCATTAACAATGTTTGGTAAATTGTGGATTGTTTAGAAAAAACACATTCAGTGATAGTAAATAAAAATACTACAATTATTAAAATTTTGCTAGTTAATGCCACCATTTTAAAACGGTCCTATGTAGGCGTAAATGAAAATATTTTTTTCAAAATTCGTTTTTGGCTCTGGAATTTAAATAAATATTTTTCTTAGTTTCTGTAGTCCCGAAATAGTGGATTTTCTGTTGAAACCAAGATGCACGCTATACTGCACGGATTGTTTTTATACTTTAAGATAAATAACTGATATATTTTGGCGTTACTCTGGAAAGCAGTTTCTACGAGAGTTAGGTTTTTTGTTCAATTTTAGACTTCATAGTGTATTAAGTTAAATGAGTCAAATAACTATCTGATCTTAATATAGTCCGCTGCAACTGAAAAGAGCTTGCTGGAAGAAGAAAATGGCAAAATTTAATACAACTTGCGTTTAGATAACTAAAATGTCAAATTTGTACCATTTCATTAAAACTTCATTTTATTCTATTTTAGTATATTTGGCCTAATTATAATTCGATTTTAGATAGTCACCTTTTAAAGGATAACCTTTATTGTGTCGTTCAATAATGAATATTATCAACTCATTTAATATGGGTATTGATAAGATAACATTCAATAACAGAAGCAAATGTACATTACTAGGCCAATGAATAGCATAACTTTCAAAATAAAATAAATCGCTCATAATGTAAAATAACAATAAATTGTAGTTTAAAAAAACTAAGAAACGCGCTTTAATAGCAAACCGAACTAAAAAGTAAAAAATAATGTTTAAGTATGAATAGATTGTTCTACAGCGATAGAAAGTCCAGTAATTCATTATAATTAAAATTTGTAATAAGTTTAAAATAAGAACTTAATAGTTTACAAAATAATTAGTTTTGTTGTAAAAATGCGTGGGTTGCATGACATAAAGTGTTACAAATATTTCATTGGTAGCTATTTATAAAAGTATAGTTATTATAAACATAAATCTTACACAAAGTTAAGGCACATCTCTGGAAGTTGGTTAGTAATTAGGCTTAAGGTTAAAGTTCAAAATATAAGAAATTCATATGATACAACTCAAAATCAAGAAACAAGATTGATTGCGGATGCTCTGCTAATACCAAAATCCTTTGAAAAAATAGTGTCTTCAAACTAATTAAAAGTTCAACTGCCTATCACAAATGTAACTCTGCTTGGACGTATTTGCAAGAGCTTAAAGAAAGATTTATTGCTTTAAATCATATTTCAGTCTTGATTAGTCATGTTGTTCGCAAGTGTTTGGGAAGAAAAACTAAAACTGTTTGAATAAATTTTAACTAATAATTATGGTAGTGAGAAATTTATGCAGTTCTAATTTCAAATTCTTGCAATCCTCATTTTTATTTCCAAATACCACATGAAACTGTACCAGCCCAACAAATGCCGAATCCTTATTCTACACCTTTCAAAACTATAGGGTCAGAATTTCCACAAAATTTTTAATTTATATTTTAATCCATGATCTTTATTGTATGTACCAACACTTCTTTGGAAGTTGGCCAATTGTTCAAATCAATTATTATATAGGGTCTACTCTTTTGGGAATGATCAGAAAACGAGAGAAAAGATATTTTTTAAATTATAAATGCTTCATCTCAGAATATATTTTACTTATACAAGAGGGAAAATTCATAGGTGTAGTCCTTCGACCAAAATAATTTAAAAGAATTACATAAATATAGATGCCAGAAAGTCGGAAGCATTGTAACTTATGAACATAACATAATGTAACTTAGATTTCATTCTGAGTTTAAATTTTGCGTACGCATTTATAAAGAAGTTTTTTACAATAAATCAAAAACTTGATTTTGTGTACTTTCAAAATGGAAGACGTTAAAAATAATTATCGTCAAATAACTGTAAATTAAACCTGTTAACTTTACAAAACAAGACAAAATATTAGATTTTCAAATGATGAATAACGTTTTTATTCTTCTGAAGCTTGAAAGATAAACGCGTTATCGAATAAACATAATTTCCTGGTAGTTGACTCAACGTCAAGATTAGCCTATTTTCAAAATTTGTTTAGAAATTAGATAGATTAAAAAAAAATGATCAAATTCAATTTTTAGATTTCATTAAAATACAAATGTGACACTCAGCCATTTCAAAATGTCGACTGTTTTTTTTTTATGTTTTCGTTTCTTGTTAAATTTTGTTATTCTTCTAAAGCTAAATAAAAAAATAAACCTTTTTGACGTTTTAGAAAGAAAAGCAAATAAATTTTACTCTTACAGTTTTTTACAGTTTAACAACGTTTCAGTTGTTTGAAATTCATTATTATTAACCCATTTTAAAATTGCGAAATAAAGATTTTTTTTTTATTTACTTACAAAATACGTATGTCAAATTTAAACTTCTGCAAGTGATCAATTATTTCATTTTAAAACAAGAATGTAGCCCGGTGCTAAAATATTTTATTAGAGTTACAGGCATAATACTTTATAATAGAATAGACTGTATGAACCTCAATATTATATCGTTTATAAATCTATTCTACTGTAGAAAGGTAAAAAAGAGTAACACTTTATGAATTCACTATCAGCTGTTCCATTTAACTTCCCCTGGCGGCGTAAACGTGCAACACAATTAATTGAAACGGATTTCAGTAGGTACTCTGCACCAACACACTTATAAAGAAAATGCGTTACAACCCATTCTATAAAAAAATAATAAGTTAAAATAGTAACCTATAGTTGAATTTTAAATCCTTTCATACTTATTTATGTAAAGATTTACGATGGTGGTAAATATGGAGATAGTAAAATGTATAGGCTATACAGAAAATCCAAGTCCGCCTATTTAAGACAGGCAAATAGGAGGAAAAATAAAATTGCAAATAGTTCTCCTAAAACAGTTTACAATTGGGTGCATTCATTAAAGTCGATAAAATACAAATTATTTCGTAGCCTGTTGATATTTTTACGCAGATATTTGGAGTTTTAATTTTTAATCAGTCTCAAAAGTTCACTACAGATATAGGCCTACATTTCATCAAAATCGGACAGTAAAATAGTTATCCGTACTGTTTTTATAATATTTCTATTATTTGTAAAGTATGTTCGAGTGCCAGTGAAATATTCTACATACCAGGACAATAATTTTATTTAGAATTTGTGTTCAAACATTTTAAAATCGTGCTTTTATACTATAGCAACAAATTTAGCTTTTTCATAAATATCCGCAACAATATTATATAGGCCTATAATATAAACGGCTTTGTCCTGAATGACATAGAATCAACGTAGAGCAAAAACTACATAAATAAAAACACGCAAAATCAAAGGTATAACACTATGAGGTCATATACACAGGATTTCGCAAACGTTTGATTTAGAGCGTAACAATTGCGAAAATACGGGGGTTTGCTCCCAGCACTATATGAGATAAAACAGCTGATTAGTATCAAAAATTTAGACACACATGTTTGTTGAATGAGATTTTTTTCATTACTGCAGCAAACAACAAAATTTAGAGTTATTATTCACAACTAATAGCTTTTTTAGATTAACAAAATAAAAGCAAACTCAAACAAAAATTAACGAAAAAGGTTTACTGATTTATAATTTTATTTAAACATCTGTTGCTGCTTAGATAAATTATAAGTAAAACAGTTGATTTGGATAAATAGCTGAAAACAATTTGAGGTTAGGCCTATTTTACTGAACCCATTACTTGAAATCATTTACATAAAATTCATTACCATAGCAACCTACTTGGCAAATTTTGTATCGGTTAATTTTTTCAACAACCAATGGCGTTTTTAGGTTTGGTTTCTATTATAGGCTACAAGAAAACCCCTCACTTACTGCGTAGGCTATAGGCCAGGTGTTTTACCGCAATTAATGTAAGCTGAACCCCTTTTTTTATCCTCTATATACTGGGCTAAATTGTCATTTTAGTGAAAAATCAGATATGCAATACTGTAATCTGTTTCTATTTGCTTCGCCGCGAGTCCCCGAGCGGAGCCAAATACAGTATATAAGCGGATTTTGTCCTGACTGACTGTCTGTCTGACATACAATCAACAAAGAGCAAAACCTACATAAGATAAAAATACGTCAAATTAAAAGTACCCTATAATATGCTTATGGGATCATAGACGCAGACTAAGAAAGGATTTTGCAAGATTTTAATGCAAAACAAAGTTCATCTCGGCCACATAATTCCGGATTAATAATCAGCCACAACAGTTGATCGGATCACAAGCTTTGCAACACATGTTTGCTGAATTCATTTATATTCATTACCATAGCAACCAACTTAGTAATTTTAGAATCCGTTTACTATTATTCACAACCAACAGCTTTTTTATGTTATGTTACCAAAATATAAACAAACACAAACAAAAATGAACGAAAATTACTTCTTGCATAAAATTTAATTCGAGCATCTGTTGTAAGTTCAAATCATTATATTATAAATAAAACAGCTCATTTGGATCAAAAATTTAACCTAATTTTAGGTTAGGCCTATATTTGCTGAAATAAACTCGTTTATTGAAAGCATATACATTTATGACCATAACAACCAACTTGGAAAATTTTTAATCAGGTAATTATTCTTCACAAAAGCTCTTTTTTTTTTAAATCTACGAAAAAGGCTTGCTGAATTATAAGTTAAACATCTGGTATTACATATTATATTGTTTTCTTTAGTTGGTAATATCAAATTTTGTTTGAAATGTTGATTATTTAATTATTAATGGTGTAATTACAACGCATGCCGTAACTCGAATTATTGGGGTTGGTACGCGGGTCTGCTCCAGTAAACGAGAAAGCAACCGGAAACGCAACCGCTTCTCACTGTATCCCTATCTAAACAGTGCAATTTCTTGCAGCTGAACGCTTTGACATTGCCTCATTTCAAACCATTTTATAAGTCTATCTTTTGTAATTGAGTGTTGAAAAAAAAACTGAATATTCTTTATAAAATTTCGGATCCGGCTTGCAAATTATTTTTCATTATTAATTTTGTATTTGTTAGGAAAAAAAATCAAACTTTGTACTTACAAAATGTCAATTACATAACAAATCAAAAGCATTTAAAAAAATGTAAATTGCAAGACGGATGCTTATTGTGACTGTGCTTAAAATGAGACCTTGCAAACAATTTTATGATACAAAGTAAACGAAATAAATGGTTTAAAATTTAACATTGCTCTTTGGGATAAAAATCCAAGATGGCCGCCACTACAGCAGACCCTTAAGGTGCGTACACCACGAACAACGCGCGGTATGAGCGCCGCTCGCTTTTGGTTCGTTAGAATTGTTGATTTCAACGAAACTCCGGCGATCCATAGGAAACCCACGAACATTCAGTATTCATTTTGCAAAGAAGTTGAAAACATGTTGTAAATAATATTTCAAAATAGGCTTATTTTGTTAGCGGTCTTTTAGTAGGAACATAATAACTCGTGCTTTTTGAAAAATGGTTTTGAAATTGGTATATATTTTTATAGGCCTACACTTCTATTTAGAACTAAATTTAAAAACTTTTGCTTATTTTGAAAAAATTACAAAACATATTTACTACATTTTATGTAGGCCTAAAGTTGGATGTTTTTCAGTTACTGGAAAGTTTTGCTTCCTTAGCTAATAACTTTAAAAATTGTACATAAATAAATTTTTTAGTTGCAAATATGATTTATTTGGGCCTTTTTTTATAAAAAAAGCTACTAAACAATTTTGAATTGGGATAACTTAAGTTATTATATTTGGCCAATTTTTGGAAAAAAATGCTTGCAAAAAGCAAAAATCTGGGCTAATTAACAAGGCCAGTTCTGCCACTTCCAGAGATAACTTATTTAATAATGACAATTAAAATAGATTTACATAATATCTTATTTGATTCACAACTTATCTTTTCCTGTTCCCAGGTTGCTTTTCTCCCGTCGCGTCGGTATGAAGCCAGCCAAGATATTATTTTTGTTTACACTGGTCCACAGATGTATCCATCTCCGTAGATATTTCTCGCCAAGCATCTGTTCTCATTTATTTGAAAAAAATTATCTTTATACAGAAAATTCCAAATAATGATTTGGTTTCGGTAGGAATCTATTCATTTAATTAAATTCCCTTCTGAATAATCCATATTTAATCACTAGAAAATTAATATCTTGAAAAACGATAATTTAGGCCTACATGCGCGCTGAAAACGACAAACCTTTCACGCTCCCTTCCAAACATGAACGGCGAACATTCAAATATGAAGAATTCAATATAGGCCTACGCATCTTTACATTGTATAATAGGTTACCGATACTTCCACCTCCCTACTAAGTAGGGATCCAAGTGCCCCTGTCTTAATGAATTATCTTTTCCGTTAAATATGAGAATATACAATTTTCTGTTTGCATTTGCTCCGGGTTAGAGAGCAAAGGGAACAAGGGCAGAGCTACTCGTGTTGTATAAGATTATTAAGAATGTTATTTAAGGCAATACAGAAAATTGATTTCATTATTTTCAGGTTGAACGACGGAATTAAGTACAAGTAAACTATATTTATCCTTTCCCAGAGCTGATATTGAAATGAGTAGATTGAGTCTCTTTTATTACTGCTAAAACAATTATCATGTACAATATTAATCGCTTTTTCGGGTAATATCAAAGTTGGTAGCTAGTAGATTTTCCACAACACTACCAACGAAAACAAATTGTTTAAACATAAGAACAATGGTGGAAAGAAAATTTATTATTAATAAATTTTCGCAATTAATCATAGTAGACGTTTTACATGGTACATTAAAATAATTTTTTATAATATTTGTATAATTTATTTTAAAATAATGTATGTCTGATTTTAAGTTTTTCTTTCCATTTATCATTTTCCTATAGTTCAATATCAAACACCTACTACTATCTTGCGGGAATCTTACGAACTATTTGTAGCCTTGCAACATTTATGTCAATTTTTTGCTAGAAAGGGGTAGAATTATTAATATTGTGATTTTTAGTGAAATTATAATGAACTAGTGAAAGTGCTTGTGTTAAGTGCGTGCGTGAAGTGGCAATTAAGACTGGGCACAGACATAAGGTAAGCCAAATCCCTAAAATTGTTCATAGTAAACGAGAAAAGGAAATCGACCAGTCTCGGAGGTTATATCCATCCCTTTAGGTTATCCCAAATGTCTTGCAAAAATAATTGTATCGTGTAGTATTTATTGATGTAGACCATTAACTTTTAACAAAACCAGATTTAAATTACAAATTTTACTTATTATTTAACATAAACCACGACTAACTGATCAAATATTGTTAAGTATAACCTAGAATATATGCAACCTAAGAATATTGCACCTCCAATCAATTTCTAGATGCTTGTGATTGGGTGAAGGCAATTTAATAACTCGTACAAATATGTACACCTAGCTTACATCTATAGTTTGTGTAGGCTATTACTATTTTCCTTCCAAATGTACCGTTTTAAATAGTTGTTAAATTATTCAATCCAGCCGATTACTTATTTATTTAAAATCAGTTTATTTATTAAATTGAATTTCATTATGAATATGATTATTATAAAAATAACTTTATAGGTTTATTTAGATAATATGCCTATGTATTTAACTATTGGATTAGTTTGTTGTAATAAATGTTTCTTTTCGAAGAAAACAAATAACAATACACTAAGATTTTAATAAATATTGTACGTCTAGACTACTACTATTATTATTACATTATTATTACTGTACTTCTAAAGCAATATGAAATTAAAAAAAGAAGTTACATAAGTGATTTATTTATTAATCTGTTGTTGTAAGTATATATTAACTCATTAACATTGTCCAGTTGTTTTTTTATATCTCTTAAAGTACACAGAATTTATTCTAAACATTTTCATTGAAACGCTTTTTAAATCATTATTTAGTATAATTAGTACCAAGCAAATAGATTTAAAACAATTATGCTATCTCTCTACCTAAAGTATACAACTCATAAAAAAATGCTAATGTGCGACTTTAAAGTTATTAAAATACAATAAAATTATTTGTAATTAAATACTAATACATAATTCAAGGTAAATTATTAATTAGTGTGTAAACTTAGGTAAATTTATTTACTGTGTAATGTTTATTGCGTCAGGTTATAATGGTCCATGCTGAAAGCACGTGGTTCAACATGCAAATGAGTTTGTCTCGTCCCGCGATTGGTTAATTTGCATTAGCGTGGTAATTGGAATGGGCAGTATAGTTGTTCAGTTTGACAGTAGAGAGCAGAACTGTCTTATCTTTTGTTTTAAAACCGTAAAGCTACCGTGGTTCTCTACTGGGAGCGTTGTGTTCTAATGATGATTAGAACGTATAGATAGCTCTGCCATCGATAAGGAACGAAATTTAAAGTGAATGTTAGATTATTATTGTTTGGAGGAGTGTTAATATAAGATGTTATTATCTGTGTTCCGAACCTATTTTTGTATGGATTATATAAGTTTGTAGTACGAAAATATCAATAAGTACCTTTTAAAATATTAATAAATGACATAAATAATAATTAAAAGAATGGTTGTCGGTGATTGATAACGCAAAACAATGGACATAAAATCTGCTAAAACTGTGAAGGAATACTATTAATAGTAGGCTATAAGTGAACATTAAGAAACTAATTATTTTTTACATAGTAATATTATACAATAATTGCAATAACATACATTATAGTCTAATAGGACTATTATTCAAAAACTTGTTCAATGTTGTTATTTATTTCACATATTGTACTACATTCAGCAGTGTCATAGCTAAGGTGACTGGCGCCTCTGGCCAGACTTGAAAGTGGCGCCCCCTTTTTGATAAAAAGAGGGTGGGGAAGGGTTCAGTAACTTAAAAAAATGTAAATGTAGTCAAACGGATTTTTATTATCAAATGGATTAATTTGAAAAATTGTTATTGTGTTAAAAACTTTGCAAGTATAAGTGTGAAATTCTTAAGTTAGGTTCTTGTCACATATATTTTTATTTGAGAATCGTTTGCAGATTTTGTTTATTAAAAAAAAGAAGAAATGTGTACTCAAATCAGATTTATTTTCCGAAAATAAGCACATTTCCAGTTAATCAATATAACTTAACACCAATGCAATTTAATTGCATAGATTTAAATAGAATGTGTTTTAAATAGAATTTTTAGAAATGTGTACTGTAACAATGATTTTGGCTTTACACTCTCAAAAGAACTATTGATTAGGAAAAAGCTAGTAAAAAAATAGTTTGGTTTGAAAAATTCATACAATCATAATAATATATAAAAATACAAATTTATAATCTAACTTAATCACAGTTAGCTCAACTTAATTTTTCACTTAGAAAAACACATTAAATGTTTTATTGCAGAGCAGCTTCAGAAACTTAATAAACTTGTAGTTAACAGGAAAAAACTTTCACATCTTGCCAAGACTTATGATCAATGTAAGACAATATAAGACAAATATTCACTTAAATGTTATTTTTATAGTTTTAACTGACGCGAAATTATTGATTAGCACATCTAAGTCCAATTTTCTTACTTCTTCATGTTCAATCGAGAGTATCGCAAGATTCACCAAATAGTTTAAGACTTGCCAGTGTAGCCATATATCTTAATTGTTATTTTTTCTCCGTGTATGTTTTTGAGTAATTTTTTCAATGTTCTTAGTATCAAAATCAGGTGATACCTATACCTTGATGATTAAGCGAAACCGTTGCGGGGCCATGTCTGATATCCGCTTGCTAAGCCACTGATATTCAGCCAAATTATAATACAGGTTTTATAAAAAAGATTTACTGCATTAGCACCTTTTAAATATACCAAGATAAAACCTTGCAATAAATTTTAAAATTCATGTACTATATTATAATTTTAATTATAATTTTCACAAATGCTTTTTAATATGCTTCCTCTAGAATATTTCTCTGAGGAATATTTCTGAGTGGTTACTACAGCCACTGCTTTTTTGTAGAGGTTTTGCAGGGCATGTAAACCAAGTCTTTTACAAACCCGCAATAGTAAAATGCCAAATTGGCAGCCGTTATGGTTGATCCAATGTTCATTCAACATTGGTTTAAGGAAATTTGTTTAAAAATTAGTGTTTACGGTCTGTACTTTTTTACTGAATATACACTATACAGTCTTGGAAATCTCATAGGTAAAATATTACAGAACCTTTTTTATTATAATAATTACCTTGAAATAGTTGTCTTCAATCCGTATTGTAGATCTAGCTACTGTGCTGTTTCGCTGAATACTGTCGGCTTCGACTAACACATACACAAGTAACACACAACACCAACACACACAAAATCAGAGTAAAACTCATTGTTAATATAATATAATAAAAATGTTTGTGGCCACATTATTTAGGTCGTTCTTGTCCAGCTGTAGGTAGGATACTAGAAGTGTTTATCAGAAAACGTTTACTTTAGTTTGGCGATTGCGATTACGTCAAAAAGTTCATCAAGTCGTTTAATATATTATCTGGATTATTTGTATACTCTTTAAAAATCTAAAATTCTTCTAATATATCCATTGCAGTATTTTTTTGGCTTTGTGCAATATTTGCAAATTAGTGTTTATGTATGTGTATGTATGGTTCTCGTTAATTAAGTGTTTTGCATAATTTGAGCTCTGTCTGTCTGTTATTGTTTTTTTTTATATTCAGACATGTAATTTAAAATTTCTTGCTAGGTTTGTAAAAAATATAGATTTTGATATGGAATGATTTTTTTATCATCCTGTTTACAGAAAGAAGTGGGAATGGTGGTGTTTCAGTCAGAAGAGTGATGTTTCAATACACTAGCCTACTGTTAAATGCCGCAAGTTAAAATCTTGCTATTTACATGGGCCTTTTCTGGGTGCTATTAAACTCACAATTTTTCATTAGTTCTATGAGCACAACATTAGTTCTAAGGAAGTGAAGTAAAACATTAAGAATCATTGGCCTACATGACTCAATAATTAGTACAGACATTTTTGACTCTATTGTTATTATAAAATTAATTGCATCAGATGTTCATTTTTCTGTCCAATATTGGAAGTAAATACAATTGTAAAATGTTAGTATTTATTCATAAATACAAATAAGAATGATGTTAATTTTCTTGAAATTGTGGGGCAGTTTACAATCTAATTTTTTCAAAAACATAATTTTTTCATAAACAACATCATTTTTGCAACCAATTTAATCCCTAAGAAGTGAAATGAGAAGAATGTGAAGAAGTTGAATTTGTTTTTACTCTTTGATATTAATTTTAGGCAACTTCTGTTCCATACCACCACAATAAACCAACATAACTCTATACAAATCATAATATTGTGGTCTATACTCAGAAAATATATTGCGATTGCTGTTTTCTCAAAGTTTACCGATTCCTTCATATCTAAGATGTTTTTTTAATGTCTGAAAATTTAATTCAAGAGTTTT
>JAGFPH010000016.1:826132-852807 GCA_018207615.1 Philaenus spumarius
CTCTTGAATTATAACACTACATTTTTTACTTATTTTAAAATGTATTTTTTTAAAGGATTTTGTCAGAAGGACCCTCAGGCTGTTTTCCAGTAAATACTTTCATTTTCATGGTATAAAACGCACTAGTAAAGCTGTGTACCTTTATACCAACTTTGGGTGGAAGATATTTTCATCATAACAACTGCCATCACCTGCAGAGCTGCAACTGATAATATAAAATTCACAGCCATACTATGAAAAGTGGAATCTTTAAATAAAATTGAAAAAATATAGCTCTTAAGAAGGTGAACTAGCCAATTGGTGATTTAAACTGAAAAATGATGGTATGTTGTTAAATTAGGAGTGTTAAATAAACACAAACATTTCGGATTCTTTGGGTAGAGCACATATTTATAGCGATATTTTCAATGATTGTGCACATATCTAGAATATTACTAACGAAAACCTATGGATACTGTTATTAAAATTTATAAATTGAATATACGGTATCCAAAACACATAATAAGCTCTATGTTTGATTACAAAAATGTGTTGATTGGTTATGTGTCAAGCAAAGATAGAGTCTCTGAACTTCTAGCTCTGGGTTACTGATTACGGAAGAACAAATTAGAATTTAAAATATATTACGTCATTTGTAGTAACATATACTGTGAAAGCAAAAGTCTATTATTTAAATTTTAAAGATTGGACAAATAATAATCTTACTACATTAATTTAAAACATCTAATAGTTTGTTTTTAATAGCTCACAAAAAGTAACTACTTTTACTTCTATTTTTATCTAGATAGCTTAGTGTTAATTGTTTTGTAATTGTCTATGATTCTTTGATGATTCTATTAATCAAAAACTGCAAACAATCTGTCTATTAAACAACTTCAATAATGAACTAGGTTACAAAGGTTTACAGTCTTTTACAGATTCTTTGTTTGGTTGTTGGATAGCTGGTTTTAACTTTTACTTCAAGGTCATCTGCAGATCCATTTGTAACGTTGCGGCGCTTCCCATATAGGCTCCCATCGTCCTACTATGGTTTAGCGACGTCCTGCCGGTTGTCGGCCAAGTCCTTAACCCCTCTTGCGGAGATCCGGACGCTGTCAGGAGGGCGGTGTGTGAGAAGGATCTTCAAGAATCGGTACTCAGTGTATTCAGTAATGCATGTTTATTAGAGGTTAACAAACATTACTCTGTTGGTGCCGCCTAAACTAGTTAAACCTAAATCTACTTATAATTTAGCCATGAGGCAAAGCAAGACTAACCCCCCCTTTGAGCCTACGCGTACGCGATCATTTCCAAAACCAGACTGACTCTCTCGTGCGTGCTGCCTGTGATTCCTATTAGCGTTCCCCTCCCTTAATTATCATGAACTCAAACCTCAGCGTTTTGTATGTGAAGACATTGCCAACACTATAACCTGTTCATGGTTAGTGGACCCTTGATTATGATTTATTAAATATTATTATTTATTATATTTACTACGAGGTGAGGGGTACCTGCTACACATTAAACACTTATTCGTTTGTCTGATCTTTGTTGATATATAACACATATACATACACACACATCACAACAATCACATTTAAATTTTAACCGGTGCGCACAGTCCGGAAACATGTCTCCCATTAATCACTCATCACCATGGGTTGAGTCCAGTATGTCTATTTGTATTAGGTCACCCATTCCTTACTCTTTTTTTGCCTATTGCTACTGATTTTAATCAAAAAATAATTGCATATCGGGTGGGAATTTAATATTTGTTTTCTGGGGCAAATTTTTATGATTTAAAGAATTCAAATTCTTTGAACGTGTTCATTTTTCAGCTTTTTTGACGGTTGTGTAAAGTTTCCATGTTTATCTTAGAGCTTTGGAAGTTGTGATTTTCTCGATGATGTGTTCGGCAAAACTTGACTTTCGTTGTAAAGTTGAAGCTATGGGGATGTGGTCTCGAAATTTTGTGGAAAAGGAACGTCCAGTCTGTCTGATGTAGTGGTTATTGAGTATAGAAAATTTAAGTTTTACAACGGATATTAGCCGTTGTAAGGCGGGAAAAATCGGTTTTTATATTAAATTATAAAATTCGATGTTTTCAAGGCCGGACTTCGGTGAGTGTCAATTGTTAGTCTAAAATACAAGTTAAATCAGAGCAAGGCTTATCTCCCAAGATGAACCTTGATTTAGGACACGTCAAGAAAGGAAATCTGACTTAGCCTGAAAGTAGCTGAGTTTTGGGGGAATAAAGGAATCCAGGAATTTTATGCATTTGTGATTTTCATGGTTTAATACGTAGCGCTAAACGCGTGAGTTACGGCCGTGTGAATTTCAAATCATAAAAGGTAACACTACCAAAGTAAACAGGGGTTAAAGTTAAGGGAAAAGTTCAATTTAACTCGAAACTGAAAAAGTCAGATATTTTTGGAATCTACATAAGTAGACGAAAATAAAAGGTTATATAAGAAAAAGTCAAATTATTGAAAATAAAAAAGTTAGCTTAAGTGTCAAATTTCACACACCCTAAAAAGGGAGAAATAATTAAAATCAAAGGTTTTCACTCACAAGAGTTATTAGAGAATGAATAGTTCTGTGTAAAAAAGGGAACAAAAAGTAAAATTAAATTAATATAAAATGGTGAGAGTTTTCACGCCTTTTAAAGTAATAAAAGTTGAATTTTTGAATTTTAAATAATAATAAAGTAAAGAGATTTAGGGTTAGATTAACATTGTATCGTTAGGAAACCAGTAACTTAAATATTTTTCGCGTAGTAAATAAAAAACCCCCAAAGAACTTTTTTGCGATTGTAGGCTAAATCCCAGAAGAGAAAAAATAAGTAAAAATGGTGAAAAGTGTTAGAACTGTACAGGTGTTAAAGACAATCGGCGTAAACAAACAAAAAAGACATTGAACGCGAAAGACAGTCGCGGAAGTCGCGGAAAAACGTAGACGTGCCGCGCACGCGTAAAAATCACAGTACAGACACGATTCAAAAACGTACGGATAGCCAAGAACAATCTGGAAAATGTGCAAAAAGAAAATTAAGGAAAACTTAAAAGGAAAAAAAGATACAGCGGGAAATCAAAAACAAGTAAGTTTCAATGGTCAAAGTGGAAGGGATGCAGCCGCGATTACAGAAAGGGGCGTCAACGAGCAACCGGATTAACCAGAGAAATTGGTGTTTTCCAGGAAAATGGAAAGAAAAGAAAAGAAGAAAATTAGATAAAATTAACCAGGGCGAATTTAGACACATTTCAAGACCAAAAAAGTTTGTACAAAAGAAAAATTGGCTTAGTGAAAAAATGATAGAAAGGGCATGTAAGAAATGACGTCACGAAGTGTATAAAGGATTGAACGCGAAAAATCCACGGACTTACTCTCTCGGAATCGCTGACTCTCTCGGACTCGCTCTAAGACTCACTCTAGATTCAAATTGTTACGAATGTAGACTTCACGTCACTCTGCAGCAAATATTTTTTCTTCGTTAAACTTAAATAACTTTTAAATATAAACTACAAGTCAGAAGTAGTTCTTCAGGAGCAACTCTACGGCCTATCCAAATGAGTTAATGCAAAAATAACTCTATTTGGCGATACTGAGACGACATAGGCAATCCTTCAGGACATGATCTTCTAAACGGAACTTCACTTCTCACGAACCAAGGAAGAAATAGGATCAACTGTAACTCTACTAGATTCTACCAGATCTGCTCTTCAAGTACATCTGTAGCCATCATATCAACCCAACAACTTTAAATCAAAAAATCCAGGCTACCAGACACAGCATCCTAGCAGCTACAACACCAGCCCATCAACATAGCGGCATCCATCAAGGAAAACCGGAGGTGAAAAACGCTGAATTAAGGTCTGTGTAAACGAGAATACGTTGTCCCCCATTTTAATTAATTGCCTGAGTAAATTCAATAAAAATATTTAAAGTACTGGTTGAGATATTTTAGTTTCAAATTAAATTCAAATCATAAATTAAATAAATGTAAATTCGATATTCCCTAAATTTAAATAATAAATGTAAATAAATTAAATTCAAATAATTTAAAATTAAATTGATTATAAAATTAGACTGTCTGCCAAGCCTATTAGAAATTAGAATTATAGGTTTAACATTAATATTGAATAGAAATTATATGTACAAGCAGATGGTGAGAAAAGCGAGTTGTTTATGTTTAATTTTGAAAAGGTTTTGATTTTGAATTTTGAATAAATTAATTATTAATTTGTATACTGAAATACTGAGAGTAATCAATTACCTGTTTATGGTTATCCATTCATGATAATTTCCTTTATTAGAAATAGTATAATAAATGTGTTTAGCTGTAGAAGTAATCAAAGCACAAATAAGTTAAGTTATAAGGGCTGTTCCACTGTTCTCACTTCCCTGAGATCAAAAATAATCAAGAGTTCTCATAAATTAAATTCAGAGCTAGTAAACTTATTAATTTCTGGAAGCTATTTTAAAGTGTTAGAGTCAGTCGAAATACTTATAGAAATAGGTATCAGACACCCAGTTGCATCACCTAAGCTAAAGATAAAATTTTGGCTAAAGGCTTCCAGTAGGTGTTGTAACTTATTATACAACAAAAGAACGTCAGCACGCGATTGTTCGTTATATAATTGGCTCCCGAACGTGGGGCAGAACAACGTTGAATTGTTCCGTTGTAGTTTATTATATATTCTTTCCATATCGAATGCATTTTTTCTTGTTTTTTCTTTTTGTTGATGGTTTAGGTTTTTTCTCTTTCAACCTTGTTGCATGTTCTATAAGTGAGTGTTGTGTAGTTTTGTTTTAACTCACTTCTTAGGGTGTAAATTAGCATAATATATGTCCGTATTCTACAGTTGTATATTTATGCTTTTCAGTGCTTGCAATTATGTTCTGTATGGGTCTCCTGTGTTTTCTAATCAACTTGTCTATCGTGTTAGCTTGATATCCATTTGCCGAATAAGTGTTTTATAGATTTGAAAATGACCTTCAAGCAGGGGTTTACTCGTAATTTTTCCAGTACCGGAACACTGCCAAACTGAACGAAAATACTCCCCCGGAAATTTCCAATTCTAAAACCCCTACTTTACGTATCTTTTGTGAGTTTAAGGGTGCAGATAATATGCTTACTTTTATAAGAAAAGTACACACTTTTATATGTAACTATTTTTGTACTTGTATATAGCACATAGCAAATTTTAGAGACACATACTATTTTAAGTAAAAACTTGGCAAAATGTCTCTTATTTAGTTAATAGCCTTTAAAAAACATTAAACACAAGCAACCTTATCACAAGAAGACAACACAGACGCTAAATCGCCTGGCGGCCGGTGTTCAGGTACCTTCGTTTACATATTTTCCTCTTTCGTGGCGCCTTTCGACCTTGTATTTGTGTTGGCGTTCGTCAGAGTACAGCCATTGTTTGTATGTACAGTAGAGCGTCGAAAATCCGAACTAATTGGGACCAAGGGGGGTTCGGATTATTAATTTGTTCGGATTTTTGAAAACAACCAAGAAAATGCCATTTAGGCTAAAATATATGCCCTTTAATCGATTAAAGTGGTTAAACAGTACAAGCAGTAATGTAATTACAATACAGTATGTAAGACTACTTACATAATATGATTTAGAAAAACCTGCACAAACACAGTAGGGCCAACATGATTACACTTGTACAGTACAGTAAATCTAAAAACTAAAAATAAAAAAATACTGTAGGCCTACAGTACACTACTGTATGTACGACACACTGTCAAATGATTACACAAAGAGAATTCAATAAACTTTCTGTATGTTTATTGCTAGTGCTAAAGCAGCTTATTAGCGTGACAGTGAAAATACTGACAGCCAGTCTGCAGTGAGGGCGTGTGAGTGCAGGTATTAAGAAATGTTTAGAAAGAGATAATAATGTCAAACTGCGATGAAGATTTTTGTGAAATTTTTAACGACGCAATAGGCCCTAATTATAATTTGCGAAAACGAAAAAGTAATTTTTGCAGGGGCTGTCTCAGAACGCGTTCGGATTTTTGAAGTTTTGGATTATTGACGTTCGGATTATCGACGCTCTACTGTATTCCATGATGGGCTCTCATTTGGGATATTTATTTTTTAATTAATTAATCGTGAAATAAATGAGTTATTCGAGAAGTATTAATTACTAAATATGGTAAAAATTATATTAGTAGTAAAAATAAGGAAAAATAAGTAAAATAAATTAGTTTATCGATAAAATTTTGGTTATAGTTTCGTTTGGCCAGAAGAAATCAAAATCCAATGCGTTCCTAAGTCTAGCAATGGTGGAACATGGTTGGGGGGGGGGGGGGAAGCAAAATAATCAATGTTCGAAGATTTAGGTCATGTGGGGTGTCGTTTTATAGGTTTTTCTGCATGAAGAAACGATTGGAAGAGTTTATACGACAATAGAAACATGTTGTGAGGAAAGTTTAGTAATTTTTATTACATGAAAAACATTTATTTTATATTAGATAAACACCATCATTTTAATATTGCTTTTAAAAATACAAGTCATCAAAACAAATTTACTTTTAGATGTCAGTGTCTTCGTTGTTACTCTCACTTTCTGAGTAGCTGTCAACATCATCAAAATGGAGAGTTTGAGTGTTTTCACCAGGAGCAGAAACTTCCAACTCTCTGTTGATATTCATACACATACCTCCCTCACATACTTTGCAAATGGCAGAACATTTTACCCCACTTTTCATATACTGTCACTGTTGTGTGGAACAGTTCCCCTAACAAAAGCATGAAACAAGATTTAGAACAGCCTCAGGAGCAGGTTCTAGGGTAGTTTTACCTGGGAGTAGAATACCTTCTCGACGCATCCATCCCCACTCTTCAGGAACAAGACCGTGGTTGCCCAGTCATACTTGCACTTGGTAATATGTTCTGAAAGAATGTTGAGCTGCACTAGCAGATGTTGGAGGCAGGGACTCCAGTTTGGGTGCAATCTTTTTTAGTGATTTCTTGAACAAGTGGTATCGCAGATCATCTAGTGTTCGTTTGTCACAGGTTGCTCCATGCAGGGAATGAAAAAGTAGTTCACCTGCCTTTGTAATATCTGCAATGGCACCACTAGAGTAGAAAGGTTTGACACATTCCATTAGAGAAGAGTTGGTTTCGACTACCTTCAACAGTTCCTTCTTCCCTTTGCCATAAATCGCACTTGTAGAATCACATCCACTGAATCCACGGACCAAGAGAATGTATTCTTTTATATTAAGATGTTGCTGCTGCAAGATATGACATGAGAATACTTTCCTCCTTACTCGACCAATAGATGGCTTCAATAAGAGTACAGGCTTATCCGGCAGAGCATGAGCAATAATTAACACCAGTATATCTACATCCTGTGTAACGATGGTAGGAAGAAACTTCTCAGACAATTCTACTGCAGTTTGAACAATCATAACGTCAGCATCACCCACACACAACCTTGACTGCAATGTTTTTTTCTTGTAATTTAGCAGCCACTATCGCAATCAGTTGTTTCTTGTTTTCGCTATTGCTTAGAAAACTTTATTGATTTCTACAAACAATACTTGCTTCTGTGATGTGGAACTTTGGGGAGAAATGTTTTTCCCTTTTTTGGTGCTCACTTTCTTTTATACTGTTTGAGTCGTTGTACCCATCAAACACTACTATAATTGTCTCAGTTTTAAAGTTATTCTGCACATACCTTACATAAGTGTTACAAACATCAAGATAAGTGAGGCAACTAGTTTTTTCCACCTCACTACATGTAACAAATAACCACCATCGATGACAAAGCAGTCTGTTTTTGTTATTTCTTGTTCATCAATGGGGCAGAATTATTCATACAATGTTGCTTTTGTAGTTTTTCTCATTCCTTAATAATAACTAGAATACAATTGAAATAAAATAAATTATAATTGTCTTAGAGTTACGTCTAATACAATATTTATTTTTACATGTTACTTGTTTGTATGTTTAAGAGTACAAGTTAAATGTTAGTACTTCTGAAATGTAAAATTACTGTATGTTAAGTCATGAATACCATAAAATCTCCTCTATACATGGTTCTATCGATATATAAGTTCTTTAAATCGTTTCCTCGTGCAGAAAAACCTATAAAACGACACCCCACATGACCTAAATCATCAAACATTGATTATTTTGCTTTCCCCCCCTATGCCTCCCCCAAAAACCATGTGCCACCATTGCTACACTTAGGGACTCAACGGATCTTGAATTCTATTGGCCAAACCATAAAGTAACCAAAATTTCATCGATGAACTAATTTTTTCATTTATTTGGTGAGTATTGATCTATTTTGACTGTACTATATATGTTTGGTCTTATTTTTATTACAGTAATCTCATCAATATATGTTATAAACTTTTTCATGGCGAAAAAGTTAATAATATAAAAGTTTAAATATTGCATTTTTTTTAACTTTTCGGCCGTCTCGACTCTGAATCGTCGGTCTTTTATTTTTAGTCGTTCTCAGCGTTCGCCAAAGATCAAAGGCGTGCCGTGAGGCTGGAAAAAGGGTGTCTGGTGCTCCCAAGTTGTCCCATTTCGATTTTGAGCTGTGGGAAACTTTCCTGTAATTGGCTCGCATAGACGCAACACACTTTAGTGTGGGATATCTTGAGGTTTTTCGGTTGGCGATTGGCGGATGTAAAATTCTGAACCGAGTGTTGAATGAGTGTGATTGAGGGAGTGGATGGTCCAGTACAACGTTAAAACAAAACATAAAACAAAATTAATAAAAAGCAGTACCGCAACGTCGTTCCGGTGCGTTCCGGCACCACTAAACCCCTGCCTTCAAGTAAAGATTAAAACCGGTTATCCGACATTTAAACTAAGAAACTGTAAAAGACTGTAAAGGTATGCAAGCTGGTTCATTACTGAATATTCAGTTCCGATGGCTAAAATCTCCATAATGAACAAAAACTTCAATAAAAAATCCAAATTATTCTAAGAAAACTTGTAATGGAACATTTAATTCAACCTATATTTTTGTTAAATTTTATAATCAGTGATTTCACTTTCTTTTTATATCATACCTTTTATTTGTCTTAATTTTTAACCCTGTCCCAGGTCCGGTCACACAGACTGCAAGCAAATATTTTTTTCAGTTGGCATTACTTAGGAGTGGGGTAGAATATTGCAGTGCTGTCTAGTTGTTCTTCTCCACCACTACGCACAGTTGATGTTCCCATTAGTTATTTTGACGTGACCTTGAGTAGTATATAGCTTTGTTTATGTGGTGCAATCTCAGTGACCGGACCTGGGCCTATAAGTTATGGATTCACTACCTGGCCCTTCGTTTGCTATGCGAGCTATGGAATCTGATTTTGAGAAAATAATTGATACGAGGACACTTTAGGGAGTGATGAAGAATCAGTTGGGGGGTGGGAATGTGATTGAAAGTGACAATTCAAAATCTATACGAATTTATAAGAAGGAAAGAATTATGTAAAAGTACTGCTGTAATTTTAATTTAATTTTATGTTCATTACTTTTTTCTGGTATTTTTCTAACAATATGTGTGTTAAACAATACAAATGTAACTTTAAGTAATTTTTAAAGTGAAGGGAATATGATTTTGTACAATGTAAGATGTAAAAGAAATTTGGTTTTGATTTATTTGTGTAGTTTTTGACACAACAAACCCAATTATTATATTATGTAATAAGAATTTACCACTTGTTAAATATTTGTAAGTACATTTTTAATAAGTGATCTGTGAGACCGAACATGGGACAAAGTGTGACAAAACTGTGATCTGGGACGTCAAGGGTTAATGCATTCAGGTTTATGTATAACTAATTAGCTAATTCATTGAGATACTGAAATTCAAATTTAGTTGAATCCCTCATCTTTCCAAATCTGTTTATTAGCAGTTTACTGTGTGGACTTCATTTTGTAAAATTGAAATAATGAAGTAGATAGACCTTCAATATTCTATATTTTCTTTTAAAGGCATGGTATTTATCATTTAAAATTTGGGCCATACCATATAAGAACCTCACCATGAGTCAATAAGTTTTAATAAAAGAACCCTTTTTGATTTATTTAATCTCACAAAGTCATTAGTCTAAAACTTAAAATAAAAAAAAAACATAAATTTAAGATCTGCATTTTAGTTTAAAAAAATTATTTTACAAAAAGTTAATATTTATTATTACGGTACTTTACTCTTTTCACGTTTTTTTTCTTGATAAATTTGTACACAAAATTCCGAATTATTAATTTGGAAAATAAGTTGACTTAATCCATTACATTATTATTAATCACTTCTCAGAACCCCAGAAATTGTTTAAACCATGATATGGTTCAATGAAATACTAAATTAATAAGTAATAATATTGTGTTGGACATACCAAATTAATAAGGCAGTGACTTTTTTAGATCATGCTAAGTTAGTATTGTTAATGCTGTTTTAGAATAAGGCAGACTAAGATGTGTTTTATTAATAAAATCTATAACGTGTATGAAAGACTACCGTTAACAGCTTATTTGTCACGAACTTAGTAAAAAAAAAATAACATGCATGTGTTAATCATGTTGTTGATAAATAAATTTTGATAAATTACCTTAAGTTTACGAGTGGGCTTAGTAATCGAGTTAAATGTATTATTATACGAGGGTCGTCCAGAAAGTAAAGAACGTTTTAGCATGTAAAATAAAAACAAAAGATATCAACACCAAACTTTATTTACACAGCCACAGTACCTTATTCTACTTTTCTACATAATCCCCATTGTTGTCGAGATACTTGTTGTAACGTGGGACCAGTTTCTCTATTCCGATGTTATACTCATCAGCCGCGAAAGATTTGAGCCATATTATCACTGCTTCTTTAAGTTCATCGTCATTTCCAAACTGTTTTCCACCCAAAAATTGCTTCAACTTTGGAAACAGATGAAAATCACTAGGTGCGAGGTCAGGGCTGTAGAGAGAATGACTAAAGATTTCCCACTTCAGACTTTATAGTTCTTGCCGCGTTCGTGCTGAGGCATGAGGCCAGGCATTGTCGTGAATGAAAAAAACTTTAGCCGACAGCATTCCACGCCTCTTGTTTTGGATGGCGCGACGAAGTCGTTGAAGAGTCTCACAGTAGGATTCTGAGTTTATTGTTGCATCTCGGGGCATGAAATCCACATGGATTAATCCCTTTCGGTTCCAAAAAACCGTTACCATGACTTTGCGAGTCTGCAACAATGGTTTTTCCTTTTTGGGTTTTGAGGGCGAATTTGTGTGATGTCACTCCATTGACTGACGCTTGCTTTCAGGAGTCTTATACGAAACCCATGTTTCATCTCCCGTAACAATACGATCAAGAAATTGGTCTCCATCTTTGTCATATTGAGGCAAAAATTCAAGGGCTGCCCCCATGCGTTTCGCCTTATGGTCGTCCGTCAAAATCTTAGGCACCCACCGAGCACACACTTACTTGTAACAAAGATGATCTGTCACTATCTCATGTAGGAGTGATCGTGAAATTTGTGGAAAAGGGTCATGTAAAGTCGTCAAAGTGAAACGTTGATTTTCCTGAATTGTTTCTTCAACTTTTTGCTTCAGTTCATCCGTGACTAGTGATGGCCTCCCGCTCCGATCTTCATCATGCACGTTAGTTCTTCCTTGGTTAAACATGATACACCACTTTCTTACTGATGACTCATTCTTCGCATCTTCACCATAGACAGCTTTAATTTGCCTATAAATTTCAATGGGCTTAACTTTTTGAGCATTCAAAAAGCGGATTACACTCCGTACTTCACATTTGGTGGGATTTTCGATTAGTGCCGCCATTTTAAAACGCTGCGAAAACAAGTAACCACACAGCAACGAGACTCACCTCACACTGAAGAGAAAGGAAGGGGCAAGCGGCCACGCACGTAATCGCAGTAGTGGGGGATCTGAACTGCGCGCGATGCGCATTCGTTCTTTACTTTCTGGACGACCCTCGTAGTTTAATGAAAATTGAAATGGCAAACACAAACACATTGATTAAATTAACCGGGAATAACTAGAACATTTGTGGTGAATGATCAGCTGTTTGAAACAGAAATATTTAAAGCAAATACGTATTCTAACAAGGTTAGAATTACTAATAATTCTGCTAAATTAATTCACTTATAATTTATTTACATCATATAAAATGGAAAAATATTTAAGACATGAAGGTTAGACATGACACCTAACTCACCAGACTTATTGGTTAAATGCTTTTGAAGATTTTGCGAAGAAACAAGGACATAGAAGTAGTAATTTTGAGACAGATGATTCATTAATTATATTAATAAATCATATATCACAGCCTAGGCTATATACAAATTAATTTCTGATTGTTCCTGTTATGACAATACTGTACTATAAAAATACTAAATGAAGTCTATGTAAAGCAAGCAACAAACAGGAGAGATTAGTTCAATACAGTAACCACTTTCTCTAAAAACCTTAATCAAAGAATTAGAATTCAGTGCTGTTACTGCAGGTGTACATACGAATTGCTACATAAGAAATGTATTTATAAGTGGAAATTTTTCGTCTTATATAAGACATTGTTTTCTAAAAAATAATAAATTAGATTTAGAACATTTATTTAATCAGGCTCACTTATTAGATTCACAAAATCAATCAGTTTTCTACACCAAATTAGATTTAAATCTCAACTCTTTAACTGTTGCAATAATGAAAGAAACAAATTTAACTTAATTATTGACACCCAAGAGTCACAACTATCTACTACTGCTTTAAAGTGTTATTTCTGTGGACACTCTAGTCACCTACAACCTAAATGTGTGGTAAAAGACAGTATTTGTAACAACTGTTCTAAGAAAGGGCATTACGCCAAATTCTGTAGATCTAAAATCTCTGTAGAACGTCAAAGTATTACTCCATTATCAGTTGTAGTAGCAAAATAGCAGCAGCGGCTCTTTTATTGTCTTAAAAAAACTGTTTTTTTAAAAATTGACATAAATAGTACAATTAACGAGCAACATTTTACAATTAACGACCTCCATATGGAGTGAAACTTATTTATTGTGTTTAGTTTGTGTTTGTGAGTGATATTTTTAGTGTTTTAGGGTGAATTCCTGATGATGGTCGAATGACCGAAATTGCAATAGAATGATAAGGTAAGATTAACCTTAAAAAAAAAAAAAAAGTTGGATTAGTTGACGTACTATATAAGTTTGATAAATAGTAACCTAGCACTCCTAGCAGAAGCACTAAACTTATAGACACTGGTAGTTTAGAAAGTTTTGTAAGTCAGTATTTTGGCTATAGACATGGTTTAAAACTTATTCCAGGTAACAGTAGAGCAGTGGTTCTTAATCTTTCACGCTCTGTGCCCCTCTATGAACACTAATTTGAGGCCACACCTCCTCCCTTACCACCACCATGTGTGGTTAATACAAGTAGTACAATCTGGATTTGAAACTGAAGCTAGTTATTAAATGAAAATATAGATAAGTTCACATGCAAAATTTAATGTTACTGCACATAACTTTATTTTTAACATATTATTATTAGAACATTTAAAATCAAAGAACTAAATACAAATTTATTTGAGGTAATCTATGTTAGGTTTGCATATAATACCAGTCAATTTCACAACATTAATGAGTGGGCTGTCATAAAATTTAATAAAAAATAATTTTACTTTTTTTTAAATACATTCACGCCTCCCTTGAAATACTTCTATACCCCCCCAGGTTGAGAACCCCTGCAGTATAGTATCAACTGCTTTGTGTCCAATATAACAAAATATTCTTTAGTTACTATCAACTCAAAGATCACTTGTGTATTAAAGCTAAACTAACAGTCCTTAAGTCAACATTATCAGATCCAGCTAACCAGATGGGAGCTAACTGTATGTATGCATGCACCCTCACTTTTTGTAAATCTTACTCCAGATGTAAAACCAATTGCAACCAAGTCTTACTTGCAAACAAAATTTTAGCTGTAGACAATTTATAGAAAGTGAAGTACACACTTTCTGCAAGAATAATTGAAGAGAGCCAATCAGCTTGGCTGGTACAGGCATTGGTTGTGACAAATTAAAATCATTAAAAGGGGATGTTTATAGGCTACTCTATAAATCCTTTCACTCTGTTGGATGCATAAGCACTTCTCAACATAGAACATATTGTGTTTCAAGTATCAAAAGCTTTCTGTTTCCAGTAAAAACGATCTTTTTAAAGCTTATGAACAATTCCCATTAAGAGATTAAGATAAACAGTAACACTGTGTTTAAAGCACAAGTTGTCTCTAACAGTTTTGTATAGTGCATTTGTACTTTCAAACAGAATAGCTAGCTTTCAAAGGGTGACAACTAATTAAGACAGAGAAAATAATGGGAATATGAGCTTACTTGGATGACATCACAGTTTGTGATGCAAGCGATACCGGACACGACATAAATTCTGTACTGCTGTCAAAAAATACGATCTGACTATAAATGAAAAAGCAATAGTTTACAGAAATCTATTTTCCTGCTGGGTTATGAAATATGAATACTACAATTTAAATTCAGAAGTTGAGTCTAAAAAATTTGCTAAATTTGCCCATTTCTTCAGATTCAGGAAATTTGAAGAGTGCTATTTATATGCTATCTCATTATTCCAAATGGATTCCAAACTACTCTATGAAATACACAGTACCTCCACAGTAGTCGTTCGAGCGCGATATAAAGTAGATGTCTACCCGAATTAAATGTCACAGTTGTGTGTTTTGTGTTGTGAGTTAAATGTTTTTGTGTAAATGTAATGTGAACGTTTTAATATCTGATGATGAAACACATCTATTACTTTAAAATGTGTCAAAGACATACGCTGAACAAAGTCACACGATGGATACAAGGTAAAATTAGTTATATCTATAAAATCTATATCCACACAATGAGTTTAATATTTAAAACATAATTCTAACTAGGTTATAATTTTATTGCAATATGAAAATTCAATACGGATAATGTAGTAAAGTTCAATGGATTGTATGATATTATAAAAGGAATTAAAAGCAAGCCAGAGAGAGACTAAAAGTAAACCATGAAAGAATGGATAAAAAAAGACTACAATGCTCAAGAAATAGTTGTTATTAGATTGGAAGAAAACCAGACTAGTGACTTTCTCGTGGCCAGTTCAAGGGTTTTTTTGGCACATGCCAGAGCAGGGTTTAGTGTCCTCTCTTATAAACTTGTTCGTCTTTTAATTAATGGGATATGTAATAATTTTATTGTTTATTAAAAATTAAAATAAACAATAAAGTACATAAGGTTTTAGAAATAAATCAAAATAATGTTTTAATAAAACCATAAGAATAGGTGATCATATGTACAAAACTGTTTGAAATGTGTAATATATATGTTAATGAATCAAAAGTATTTATCTTGAAAGAAATTAACAGCAAACTAAACTTACACACTTTTCTTCAGCATTATTATTACATGACAAAATGTAATGAAACATATAATGTTTTATAGTGAATTGCACATAATTATGAAAAAAAACCTATAAAGTAAATAACAAACATAATATCATATTTTATATTTACACTAAATAAAAACTGACTAATAGAAATAATAAGTATCATAAAAGACTTTTTATGAACAAACATTTTTTTTCACCTTAAGCTTGTAAAATCTTTCAAAATTGAATCAGTATCAAATCTTAAAAGAAAATAACAAACATATGTAATTGTATTTTGTATTTACATTAAATTAATGAAAACTTGACTAATAGAATACTGTACTAGATACAAGGCTTCTTATGAACAAACTTTTATAAACATACACAAAGTCTTTCAAAATTTATTCAGTATCAATAGTGTTTAAAATTTGGGTTTCAATTGCCAATGTTTCCATTCCACTTAGTTTGTCCTGAGAAAGGGTCGATTGCATGTAAGTTTTGATTATCTTCAGTTTGGAAAACTTCTTTCTACGTTGGCTACTGATATCGGGAGGGTAAGCAAATCTTAAGGCAACATACACATTGGGAAAGATATCAATTACACGGTTTGTTGTAATGTAGGACAGTGTTTATATTTACATATTCATTAGCACCAAAGTTTATATTTCAGTTTAATAGCGCCACAAAATCAAAATATGATTTTAGAACAAAAAATGAAAAAGATACTGGCTTCACCGGCGCGGTACCCCAGCCAGGCTAGCGGCTGCATGTGTTGCATGGGCCTTGCGCCGGCCCTGGACTTTCTAACTTGAACACCAACAGCAGAAATGAAGTGTAAATTGGTAACAAATTTTGAACTGAAGTGGGAACTAAGGATAAACTTACTTCAACAAAACTTTTGAATCTTACTTAAATGCTCTGGAGAAAAAATTGCATTTTAGTTATCAAAAGTAGATGAAGTAGTAAATCAATTGAAATAAGTAGATCAAATTGATGTGGTCTTTCATTTTGTTCATGTCAAAGAGAAAGGCAGATCTGTTATATTAGAATATATTCAATCAGGCTAGGAAATAGCAGATAATATGCTAATAAAAGTTGGGCGAATTTCCAAATTTAAGTTTATATGTTTTAGGATTTCAAACAAATATTTGGTAAATTAGTCTACTCACGAAGGCGCTGAATAGCTGCCTACATGTACGAAATAAGTTGGAAGAATTTGTTTGCACCTCAACCTCCAGCCTCAGCTCACGTGTGGGTTCTTTTCACTCGCTGCGGAAAATCTCGGATCAGAAGCTGCCCCGGGTACTTTTATTGTATTTTGATTGGTTTTGGGGAAATCAACCAGGCTATAAGGTCGTGTAATAAACAAAATGTGTAAAATAATATTTTTAATTTGCTATTTTAGGTAAAACCCCAAAAACATTTCATTCTAGTACTAAAAATCTAAAAAAAAATATACTTCAGGTCAAATAAAGTGCTTCCTGTTGTTGGATTTCTTTTGCTGCAAATGAATTAGAAAACCAACGTGTATACCAAATTTGGACGAAATCATATGTAAAATGTGGCCGTTAGAGTGTAAACACACACACACACACACACACACACACACACACACACACATATATTTATAAACTTTTTAATGACACTTTTTATACAAACTTTCCAAAATATGTTCTGGCGACCATGTTCATTGACCACTGCCGACCTTCGGTCTTACCATAAGAGCCACTGCAATCACTCATCTTTCTTATGGAAATTCTCTAATAAACTGTATGTTCTTTATACGCTCTCATCAACAAGTCCAGTTAAGTTATAACTCACAAATAAATGTTTTTCAATCAAATTTTGATTGGTTATCTCATTTTGTCTTTGGAGAACCACTAACTATCTTTGTCTTTGGTTAGTTTATGTTCAGTCTGCATTGCCAAAAGAATGTCATGAAGTGTGTGGAACATTCTGTCGAGTAATACAGGTAAAATGTTTAAAATGTTTTCTTCAAATATTTTATAAATTTTATCACTTTGCTGTTTAAAACCAACCCATGATAGTCAGTGCACAAAGTTCAAATTGGCATTTAAAAGGTTCAAGTAATACAGTTTTCATAATATGTACTGACTGTCGCTTCAAGACCTCTTAAACTTGTTACGTTCACATATTTTTAAGTTGACATTAAATTCCGACAGATGCCTTTTTTGTACACAAGGTTACATCATTGAAGGTAGATGAATTATTGTGTAACAACCACAACTAAACATCTGTAACTTGGATCTTTGAGGAATGAATTGCTTTTAAATAGTATGCTTTAAAATGTTTAGTAATCATTCTAAACAGACACAATAAGCTGTGCCGTTGTGTACTAGAGAACAACATCTTTCGGTTCTGTAACACAGGTTGTGTAGATGTGGACAACTTAATTAGTTTAACAATTAATTAATTATTACTTCAGAATTAATCCATTAATGGTTTTGGTGACGTACTGATTTTCGCTAAAAAGTTTCTTGCTTCGACTTTAATGTAATGCGTTACACGTATTTTAGTAATTTATTTATTTAACTATAATTTATTTATACACAAGTACATTAATTTATATGTTAGACTATTATAATCCATTACAACTTTTTATTATTATGTTGATTCATTAATAAAAAAGTCCATGAATACTCCAGGAGGAGAAAGGTTTTTACTTTCACATAAATTTTTGACTTGCCAGTTTTGGTTTGGGAGGGATTTCCTCTTGACCGTTCTTCGGAGAGTCTTTCCATTTCCATCTCCTATTGACTTGCCATATCGCACAGTGGGAACCGGCAGCCATAAGAAATTAATATCTATTTCCCACATGGTGGTCACATTTCTTATCGCATCACAGACCTACCATCCAGGGGTGCCCATCCCCCCCAAGCCTCATGGCGCCATCCCCCCCAAATGTAGATACCCCCTCCCCTTATAAACAATAAACCTTAACCTTAGTAGCTCTTGTGTTGTGACAATGAATGACCTGAACCTAGCGCACTATATATATCTACAATACTAATCCAATCAGGAATCAGAGATTTTGTAGTGTTTAAATAAAAAATATAATATAATGGTGTAAGAAATAGTTTATTGTAACAACGAATTAAACTACAGTACAGGGTGTTATTAATAATGACAATGATAAAATATAACTGTATAAGTTAGCAAAGTTGAAGATCTGAGCGACCAAAATCAGTATTTTTATTGATACATATTGGGTATTTCTTAGAAATTTAAAAGTAAAACACGAAATTGTTTGAACAGTTTTCTATAAATTTAGCATTTACTTTTTCTAACTTCTGTGATTCTTTGAATGATTTATACAATAAAGTAGTGCCATATTCTTCTTGATATTGCTAATGCAAATTGGTTAATTATGACGTCATTTGGAATTTCTTTGAAAATGTCTTTTTCAGAGGCTAGAATTAATAGACTAGATAACTACTTGTTACTCATACTGCTGTGAAGTCGATTTTTTACAATTTTCAGTCTACTAATGGTTCTCTCGACAGAACAGCTAGTGACTGCCAAAGAAAGAAGAATTCTGTACATTACAGTTAAATTTGGGAATGCTGATATTGGACCATTGTAAGGCCGAATAAAACCTTGTTTCATCCACTGGTCTGCCATCCTCTCATTTTCACGTTTCTTTTTGCTTGAAATTCTTTCATTTTGGACTGTCTCTTCTTCATGGCTTGATGACATCTCACCGTCTGATGAATTATCACGTTTATTAAGTATGTCTGACATGTTTCAAATTCTTTTTTTTAACTCGTTTTTAAACTTATAAGATGTTTCTTTTTACAATGCGCCAACCACTTGTCGTTGCGGTGCACTGTGTTACATAACACTTCTTAACATTTGTATTTGATCGCTCTTTACCAATGCTCGAGGTATTATTTAAGTCAAAGTAATCTTATCTACTGCACACTGCACTGAAGCTGAACTGACTGACAACAGGACAAGTCGCACAACTGTGTTTATTTTGGAACCTATGACCTTGACCGAAGCAAAATAGGATTTTCTAAGTTCGCGTGGAGGCAGGAGACGGGAAGGGGGTTGGGCATGACCACACCAAGATTCTACCAAAACTGAGAGAATTATACCGACAATGAACAAAAAATATCTTAGTTATAAATAGGTAGATTATTTACTGTAATGTATATTACAATAGCAACACATTTGCCAATAATATTAATGTATTATTGTCATCTTACCGTACATACACGAAATTTCAATTGTGATTCACAAATTGTCTCATTTATTTATAGTTTCAAAAACCCCCCAAAATTATAAATCCCCCCAAAATTTGTTTTGATGGCGCTCTGAGCGCCATATCACCCCCCTTCTGGGCACCCCTGCTACCATCTATCCAAAGTAAATCATGTACTGTACATACACATATATTGTAGCTACATATAAAGTTTACTATATTATATATTTTATGCTTTTATTTTTTATGTTACACAATTTGGTTTTTCTTGGCTTGGCTCTTGCCAAATCGTTAATGAAATCTTTTTTAATCCAGTTTCATTGTTATTAGTGATCATTTGGACATTTGCCATAATTTAGCATGGTTAGCAGCAACACACTTTTAAGCTTTCCACTATCCACTGTTAATCTATTTTCAAACTTTATTTTCTTGAGTGCTAAAAAGCTTTTTTCTACCATACAGTTCATAACAGGAAGAGTCAGGTAAGTTTGCATTGTGACTTCTAAGTTGAAAAGGTAGTTTCTAAACTATTTTCTTTGGAATAGATTTCTCTTATTCGTTTTAAATTTTCCAACTCCATGTACATCTTGAAATATTAACATTCCAGCACAAAATTATCTTTCTCAATGACTTCTGGATAACTTGAGCTAATCGTTTCTCCTCTTTGGTCATATCCTATTGCTCCTTTTCATGGAGATTTCTGAAAATATAAAATCTTGTGTTTTTGAGCATCGTAACACACTCTTCCTTTGTCCATTTGTAATACGACACTGTCGATGATAGGTATGAATAAGCCAGTATAAAATTTTTCTCTGGGATCCGTTTGTTCACATTATGTGTCTCTGTTTTTATCTGAAAACTATATCTGTTTTTTGATCCTTTCATAGCTGGGGAATGGATACATTGGTCATTATCAGTGTGTTATCTTCATAGTTATAGAAGGAATTTATTTGTTTACATAAAAGCAAAAATAAAGTATGTAATTCCTTAGTAGCACCAAACAGGTCAAGTTTTTCCTTCTGCAGTGCCTCATCGACTTTGTAAAATTTTGCTCCAAATTACCAAAAGCTAATAGAATTCATAGGTGCCGTAAGGTTTGAATACAGGAGGGTGCAAAAACACCGGGGTCTGGAATCCCCCCCCCCCAGAAAAAAGGGGAGGCCGGGGAATTAAACAGAAAATAAACCTCTTAAAAAGTGTTTTAAACCATCATAATATCACAAGAAACCTTTAAATTTTTTCTCTATGAAAGGAAAATTTCATAATGTACTTAATCACAACTCTCTCTATTATACACATTATCTCTTGAGATATCGGGGGCGTCACTGACTTAGGCTTCTTTTATTCACCGCGACCGGTCGCTGTCCCAAATTTGCGCGCGGCAAGTTGGAGCGATCGATCGGTGTTGCTTGGAGGGGGTAAAAGTGCTGCCAACCACATAACTTAACTTACCTTCATCTATAAATCATTCAGTGTTAATATTGGTTACCACTAACGAAGTCATTTTGTGTTGTATACCACACAAGTTTTATCAGCTTCAAAACGACACGACCACACGACTACAGTACGCACAGCCGAATAACAAGGCCACGTGTCGTGAGGTTCTAGGTGGCTTGGGTTGGCAGCAATGCGAGAGCGGGAGCGGGCTGCCGCGTGGAATAAACGGTCCTATACAACCCAATGCATATAGGAACTGCTAGTCGCCAGCGATTTCTAAGTGCAGACGACTGAATTTACAAAACGCTGCGACACACCGCTCCTTTTTTAATAAAAGTACCTATTTAGAGTAATGCACTTACAAAATCGCGGCGACAGGCCGCTGCGACCTGCCGCGGTGAATAAAAGAAGCCTTACATATACGTACACAAACAGACCTTAAGGAAATTACCATTAAGAACATGAACATAACACTGTATTCGTGTTATGTTCATGCGAATGATAAACAGGCGAATGATAAACTAGTTGATTTAACAATCAATAAGTTTGGACAGAAGCCAAGAAGGTTGAAGTTTTTGTTTGAAAAATAACCGATAACAAGATTTTATGTATCATAACAATAAATGTTGTGATCTAGGTGCTCGTAATATTGTTCTTAATGTGTTTGGTTCAATACAAAATATTTCGTAAAAAGCACTTGTGGTTATTTAGTTTTCCTAGAGTAAATTTTTCTTTATTTTTCGAACCAGGGGGGTGCAACTGCACCGTCTTGCACATATCTCCCGGCGCCCATGATAGAATTGTCAAACTCTATAGAGTTGACTAACTTTTGTTTGCTAAAAAGTGGTCTAAAAGTTGTCCAGAGTTTTTATGAATCCTTGAGCTGTCAATCAGGTGCTTTGTGTTTTCAATCACAATGATCTTCAAGGTTATTCTTGATTTCTCTATAACCAGTAGTTTTTTTGAGTTCATCTGACTTAACTTGTTTCACTCATAGATTTCATCATCATAGTTTTTCTTTCTACTTACACAAACACAAAATCATTAAACAGTTTTGTCCAGCACCGGTGTGCACTCTATTAAGTCTGGCGGAGCTCTGTCGGTACGAGCGGTGCACCCTAATCATGCTAATTACTATTGAACTTAAATAAATGTTTGAGATACCATAATGAAGTAAACATCATCAAACACATAGTAGTAAGTAATGGGTATAAGAGTCCTTTAATAGATAAAATTATCAGGAGCCATAATAAAAAATACAACAGGAAAAACTTGGAAACAGACAAAATTAAAACTAAAACATTTATCTCATCAGAGTAAACCAACCTACTGCCCAATGTTTTATGCAATATTTAAAAAAAAACTCAATAGCACTCTCGCCTTCCGCACAAGTAATAGTATTTCATCGTTTCTTAAACGCAGAAATAAGATTTCTTTGGAAAATATATCTTGAGTTTATACAATATCCTGTTCTCATTGTAACAAATACTATATAGGTCAAAGAGGGAGAACATCCCTACGCTAATACAAAGAACACTTTCCTGATAACAAAAGCAATATTGCCAACTCTAATTATACTAGCCACTTGTTTGAAAACAATCACACACCAGGTGATTTCCATTCTAATATGGAGACATTACATTTATGCACAAATGGTGAAATAATGAGGGCACAAGAGGAGTTTGAGATTTATAGAGCTTTTAAAAGAAAAAACGATGACATTTTAAATGATCAGCTGTTTTTCCAGTTTCATCATTTACATGACACAGCTCTCAAACATTTATCTAAGTTAAACAGTGATTAGCATCAGTAGGGTGTACCACTCGTACCTACAGTGCTTTGCCAGACTTAATAGAGTGCCACCCAGTGCTGGACAGGACTGTTTAATGTTTTTGTGTTCGTGTAAGTGTTATGTGTTATAAAAAATATGTACAAATTATCACTATTGATCAACAATTTTAATGTGTGGCGAGTTCCTCGAGTGAACGAACAAAACAAGAGGTATCTGATGATGAAGTTGTGAAGACTTCGAAACATGTCATAGACATAATTACGACAAAAACAATTTGAAGTTACAAGACGGACCTTAGAAGGTTATTCATTGTATTATTTAATTGTGACTTGATACCGAAAAATGCATATAAAATTTTAAAGTACTTGTAAAAAAAGAAGAAGAAAATAATAGCTTCAAAGTGTGTGTGTAGCTACGGAGTGACAATGGCACTTAGTCAGCAAGTATTGCTTCATATTCTTCACAGAAAACCTGATTATGCACCTGACATGTTCGAGGGATTATCATAACTTTAACCGTAACAGTTATTTATATCTAGGTTAAATTCTTCAAGTAAGCTGATTATTGCATTTTTCAGAGTTCTAGATTTATTAGAGTCGCATTTTGTCAGACTTATAAGTCTGAGTCATCCATAGACTGACAGATTCACGGACACAACATTTTGTATTGCTTTAGATATCTCGAAAACTTTAAGAAAAGTCTTAAAAAGTGGTGGTAAATTTTTTAGAATTTTCGCAAGATTTCAATACTTCTGCACTTTAATGTGAACCGAAGTAACGTCTATACATTAATAGGCAAGCACAAAACTTGTCGTCCTTTTTTCTCAGCTTGTGTGCATCGTAGGAGAAATTCGCGCATACCGTTAGAAAGGTAGTGTCCTGTAGATGAGCAGAATCCCATTATAATTTACATCGGTACTCAGGGATACGCCCCAGTAGCCCTCAAAGTTTCAATGTTAATCTTATGGAAGGTCAATCTTAAGGAAGAAGAAGAAAGATTTCTTTTGACTTTATCAGGGGCACAAAAAACAGCTGTTCGTATGAAAAGCTTAAAACAGCTGATTTTGATCAACAGCTGATTTTGATCAACAACTGATTTGGATCAAAAACTGAATATTATTTTAGGTTAGGTAAATCAAGCAATAGCAATAGCGAAGCATTGCCGGGTCCACTAGTTTTTTATAATTTTATAAAAAAAACATTATTTACTAAAATATTGATATGAGGAATATCCAATATTAAACATAATGTGTTTGGTTTTCCCCAAATCAGTTATCCTTTTTTAAACTTTGGAAAAGGCTTAATGTTTTACAATACAGTAGTTTTTTTATGTAACAGTCCTCATTACATACTGTACCCCTAAGTACTGTAAGACTACTTGCTTTTATAGAATATTTTGTAAATAAACTGAATTTAAAAAGTTGTTTAACTAATATTTACATTTTAAAATAAACATCAAACCTAGACTAAACATAATAATCATTTGTGCTGTAGTCGGTGTTATGTTTAAAATTTAATCAAGCAGACTATATCCTTACTTTTACTTCAAATCCTTTTACGAACTTTCTGCTCGGCAAACCTTGGTATGATATTATAAAACTCAATATTTTTAGCTACATAATTTGCAATGGAAAGGATAGCTAAACTGCAAAGCCTTGCCTGGTTTATAGTGGATCTTAGGTACTTTATAAGTTTGAGATTTGAAAAACTATCTTACAAGAAGCTATAGACACATAGCGCATTCCTATCTCTTTCCCACTAATCAAATTTATCGTCATCACTCATAAAAGTCATAAACCTACTTTTATCTGTATCACGGTAAACCTACTGTTTGACTCGACTCTTGTTCATCGTACTATTAATTTCATAAATTGGTCAATAAATTATTACACAATTTTATTTTGTTAATCATTAAAATGACATTAAGCAAATTTAAAATTTTATACTTCTCTGGGCGTGGAACCTGGTGGCGACTGCACCATCCGCACCCCTTCCCGTGGCGACACCACTGGTTGCATTATACTGTTTAATTTTCAATGATATTTTTGTGTTTATTGATTTATTATAGCCTACAAATTATAGCCCATACAAATATGCTAAGACTATTTTATATGTTGGCCTATAAGAAGTTACCAAATGTCTCAACATTTGTGAATTAAAGTTTGGCCTTCCTAAGCCGATTAAAAAAAAAAATTAGTATTTTGTCTCTTTAGTTTGTTGATAAAGTAAATATCTCAGATTGTATTTGGCAAATAAGGAAGTGATAGTAAATGGTCAGACGTTTGCTCAATTTGGGTGTTAGTCCAATGAAGGCCTACATAAAAGTTTTAATTTATTGTCTCGTATCAAGTAACGTGTTAACTTATATCAACCTATTTCATGAAATTTTTTCAAAATGAAGTTTCATACATTTGTTCGAAAATCTGATCTAATCTAAGCTCATATCATAAGGAAACTAAATGAATATATAAAGGGTTAGCTGCTCAACTGGAATTTAGGAAAAGATCATAGGATTTAGGATAGGATTTAGGTGAAAGTTCATGCAAATGATCAAGCATAACTGTATAATACTCTACTCTGTAACTTATGGTCATGTTATGGTCGCTGTACTCACATGTTCTTCATATTAAGCAATTTGTGCTCTACAACAATTAGCCAAAGAATATGGACATCAGTTTCTTTGTACGGCTGACGTATTGAACTGTGAAATTTACATGGACGACTGTTTAACTTATGTTTCCTCATTAGAAAATGATCTTAAGATCAAATGATCTTAATGAATTCAATAAACTTTTTGAACAATGTGGCTTCAGTATATGTAAGTGGATTAGGAATGCTCTAAAACTTCTTGATTATTGTGAAACTACATTCAAATCTTTCAACTCATCAGGACCTTTTTTTACTATATGTGTCTTCACTTAAATCCTGAATTAGGCTGTTGTTTCTATAAAATTGAACTTTCTGAATCACAACTCATATCTAAGTATACTAAGCTCGCCATAATTTCCAGGCTATATGATCCAATGTGGGCCAAAGCATTTATTCAGCTAGCTCTTATGGTTGGAAAATATTTAATTTGATGACCTTCTCAACTCTATGAAAAATGGATGGTTTTCATAAAATAATAAGAAAAGATATGTATCTTACAAACATTTTCTTCAGATAATGCAACATTCAGTCAGCTTCATGGATTCTGTGATCCATTTGAACTGGGATATGCTGCTAATGTTTACATTAGATGTGTTGACCACATAGGAGATATCAAAGTGTGTCTCTTACCTGCAAAATCACGAGTCGCTCCTCTAAAGAAAATATCACTGCCATGGCTCGAACTAAATGGAGCTCAACTTCCATCTCGCATCCTAAATTATTGCATCTCTATCCCTTCGAAACATAACGATTGAGTCAACTCATGCTTGGTGTGATTCTACGGTTACATTATATAGGATTCAAACACCTTTGTATAAAGTATGCACATATATAGCAAACTGTGTCACTCAAATTCGAAATTGTTACCTCCAACTTCATGGCGACATATAAAGTCTTCTGAAAATCTAGCAGATTGTGCAGCAAGAGGTCTCCATCCTAACAAACTACGTCAACATCAGCTCTGGTGGACTGGACCTCCATTGTTAAATCTACCAACATCTGATTGGCCTAACTCTCAGAGTATTCTTCCGGACATGAAATTGTTATCTGAATTAAAACCAACACAGTTTAATGTCTTTATTACAACTTCGCCTTCCAATCATTTAAAAAAATATTAAACTATTATTCAACTTGGATAAAACTACAAAAAGTAATAGCAAATGCCTTAAGGTTTGTACACAAC
>JAGFPH010000016.1:852817-925672 GCA_018207615.1 Philaenus spumarius
GTCACCTTGTTCAAGAAGATTAATTCCACAACAATATGTTAAAACTAAACCATAACAAACATTGATCTACTCAGTTACAAAGACTTGTATCATTTCTTGATCAAGATGGTTTACTTCGTGTAGGAGATAGACTTCAGCATTGTAATCTTTCTCAAGAAGCAAAACATCAAATTCTGATGCCAAAATGTTATCATATGATGCATCTCTTCATCGACCATTACCATTTAAAATATCTCTATGCTGGTCCTCAGCTTTTACAATTTACAACCACGTCTCGCAGCAATACTGGATTATATCAGCTTGTAGTGTGTCAAGAGTTTTCAAATGCATTCATTGTTTTCGATGTAAACCAGTATCTAAACCTCCATTAATGGGCGATTCACCAGAATCACACTTTACTCCGGCTTGAGTTTTCTTAAGAACTGGTACAGATTTTGGTGGTCCATTTCTTATCAACAAGGCCATCGAGAGATATGCCAGGCCTCGGTACAAATTATTGACAAGGGCCCTTCTCCCAATATTAAAGTATAATGTAATACATTTTTTAACCAAAAAACTTTTTCTAAAAAACGTTTCTGCTACCTAGGCTAATGGTATACTTACTAACTAAATAATAAATACTTAAACTATCCTAAATTGCTGCAGTTATTAACTTAACCAATCATTTCTATAGCCATTGAGAAATTTTACAGTATCTTCTTCTTTGATTGCACTCTTTATATTCCTTAAAGAAAACTGCTACTTAAGTTTTTGAAAGCGTGAAACTTAAACACCCTTTAGAAATATGACTCAAAGTGAAAATAAGCGGTCATACATTAGTGAATATAACTTAGTCCTACGGCTAGCCCTACGCCTCATATAGTACAGTATTTCTGTCAGAAGTGCAACTACCACTACTACATAGTGAATAAAGTAGTCCTAAGCTTTGAAAACGAAAGTGTGCATTGATATATTGGTGATCGCATCCTAATATTGTTTTCATGTTCATAATTCTTAATTTTAAATAATTAATTATACTTTCAATTTATTTAATTCTAAGTTTCTGAAAATTACTAGGCTACATTTGTGGTTGTGAATTGAAACTACATGTTGTTTGAATAGTACGGTACTATATTTAATAGATTTATCATGGATAACAATATTTTTTTGGAAAAACCTGATGTTATTACAACTTAGCTACTAAGTTAAGAATAGTGTAAAGACTACCAGACCTGTTAGAGCAACGTTGTCTGGCTCTTTTTTCTTCAAAAGTTTGAATTATAGATTCAAAACTAATGGTTCTTGCCAGTTTGAATTCAATTGATAAAATTCCAGAGTCAGACCTTTGCTGTTACATTGTAGACCTTAAACAGGTTTTTATTCTACTAACAACACTAAAAAAGATCATTCTGCCTGTGCCACAGAAACAGGCAGACAATGAAATATTCGCAAAGTTACACAAATATTAGGAAGTCAGTTTTTAATTTTCAAACCACTCACTTATTTAAAAGTTCAATAGGTTTTAGCACTTCTGCACTTCTATATAATTATGTAGGCCAGAAACAAAACACAGTATGTTTTGCTTTTTGGTACACAGATGGGTGCCCACAGTAGGGTTTGATGGCGCAAGTAATAATTATTATTATAAGTTATAATTTCCATTTTAATCCTCCTGCTTCGTCGCACATTTGTGTTCTGTAGGAAGTGCCATCAAAAGTGCTAAGTATCATCTCAAATGACACATTATGTTATCTCATCATGTATTATGTGGTGATTACATAATGACTCCAGAAGAATTTACTACTTTGACCACAAAATTTGAAGCAATTCTCTTACTGTGTTACCATCAGACCCATCTGAAATATAAGTCTTGTCACCAGGACATTTATTGATTGGAGCTCCACTGTTTGCAATCCCTGAACAATGTTGATATAACTTCCTGTAAACCATCTCAAACGCTGGCAGATAGTCCAAGCTATTTCACAACTTATTTAGAATCGTTAGAATCTTGAATACCTAAAAACCTCACAACAATAAATTAAAAGGAATGGAAAGGAAGTCAATCAGAAGACTGATAGTATCATAATCATTCAGCTCCTCTCTCTTGGTGTATTTGAAGAATCATCATTATATCTCCTGGATCTGACGGCATAGTCAGAGTCGTCAGGTTCACACCAACCAATTCACATCACTGTGTCCAGCAGTCAAAGTGTTTCCTCTACCTCCACACATCATCTCGTTGTCATCATCAAATGTTCTCTTCTTTACTCTACTCAAATGTTCTCTACTCCAACTCTACTCAAATGTTATCTACTCTACTGTACTCATACTCTGTTGAACCATTGGTTCAAGGAGGCCGGGATGTTTAATTTTCATCATTTAAGAAATCTAGGAAGCAATGATTTAAGTTTTATATTAAAAAACCATATGATTTTCTATTGCTATTGTGTGTTACAGTTCATTTCCTTTTAATCTTTTTTTCCATTCTCTTAACTATCTTTTGTACTAAAAGAAAGCTCTATAAAGCCACTAATTACTACGATTAATGCTTATTTATTATAACAAGTTAGTTATTACTTAATAAATCAACTCGAAGACTCGTAAATTTGAAAGAAAAGAGAAAAGGAAATTAAACCTTCAAGAAAAGGACAATGAACAATATACATTATTCATTGAAACCTTAGTCAACTTCAACTACAACCAAGGATTAAAAGGATTATTATATTACAAAATACAGTCCACTATAATAGTAATGACTATAATAATAACTGGAGTAGCCAGGATTGTTGAATGGGGGGGGGGGGGGGGGTTATCGGTAATAGAATAAAAATGTAAGGTTTCATTTTACAAACAAAGTTTAATGTAAATTTAAGAAAGCACTAAATGTTACAGGTAGATAAATAAGGTAAACTGATAAAATAAAACTTATTTCAACAATTTTTTTGAAGTTATACTTCTTTAGTGGTGTTATGAAAAAATAATGAGGGTGATTTAATATGGTATAAAATTCACACCAGATTCTCGAGTGCGTACAGGACTCGAGGCTAGCAATAGATGATTTTTTAATTCCTTTAGGTAGAAATATTGTAATTATGTACTTGTACACACTCAATTAGCTAGAGGTCTCTAAAAAAAAGTATCGTTTTCAATATACATTTGTATGGATTACACTACTGAGAGTGTTCTTCTTTTGTAGTTCAGTAGATTTTATACAAATGAATATACAGTATATATATATTGTCAACAAATTATATTGTATTTAATAATTATATACAGTAGTGATTGACATTGAATATTGGTGAATATTATTGAAATTCATTCGATAGTTGTGAATATTAATGGTAAAAATTTTGTTTGAAAATTGTTGAATTTATACTTCTTTAATAGGGATGAGCATCGATACTCGATGTTTTGGATTCGATGATTTTTTTTAATCAATTGATCATTAAACTTACTAAAATTTGTTTATTACCTTATTTGGTCCGTCACAATCCTTGTTTGTTTGTTTTTATATTACCGGTTTCGACAATGCTATGATGTCAAGTGCACACCTTGACGTTTGCAACAATACAGAGGAAATGAAACAACATGTAAGGGTAGAGCTTGCCTACAAATTACTGGCAGAACAAACTAAAAACGCCACGGTATAAATATATTGTTTTATTTGTTGACCTTCAACAGCATTATCCCACAGCATTTTACAACCATGGCAAATACATTCATTGGCTGAAAAATGTATATTACTGGCAAAAAATCTTTCTTCAGTGGAAGCTACTGTATTACCAAACTTATGCAATAGTCTTCCCATAATGAAAGTTGCCAAGAAGAAAGATGTGGATGATATGAGTCAGTATTTCCCACCAGAATTTGTTTCATTTTACCAAGAGCTCAAAATTGAATAAGGAAATATTTTGTTTATATAATATCTACTTTCAAATATATGTTTTACACTTATATTACCATTTTTGTACTTTTATTAATACATTATACACATTGAAAAAATACTTGATAGTTTTTCTCCATATTTATGTGTTATGCTTAGTTGAGTGAAATGAGTAATAACCTTGTTACTGCCAGTCGCTTACTTGATAATAGGAGTTAAAAGCTCCAGAATTTAAAATTATGATATTGTATTGATATTAAATTTTATCGATTTTAAGGATATTTGATTAAATATATAGCTAGGATGTAGATGCAGCTGTCTAGTATTTGTTACTGAGACAACCCCTGGGTTTGTGCTCTATTAATTTTCATAATGCTCACTCGGAACATAAATTAAAGTTATCTCAGGCAAGTTCACTCAAAGTGAAGAAAAATTCAATGAAATGGTTTTGTAGGCAGTTAAAAGTCAATTGGGATATGCTAGAAGAAGCATAATCTTTAATTACGGTATTATGATTGTTTTGTAAAGGCATAGTGTGACTATTTAAAAAAAATTGCTTATTCGAGACCCAACAATAATAGTTGGGCTAACAGAGCACAACAGTGTAGGGTGAATTTTTCTACACTTTGAGTGAACTTGCCTGAGAAAACTTTAATTTAAGTTCCGAGTGAGCATTATGAAAATTAATAGAGCTAACAGTGTAGTTTGATCACCATTGCAAACATATTACAAATAAATTAGCCTAGTGAGGAAATATTCTAGAGGAGGAAAATTTTTAGAGATCAAATTGAAGTGTTTAGTAAGCATATTGTGATTATATTGGTTTAGGTTGGGATATACTAATAACAGATCATACAATTGAATAAAAATAGATTTTTTGTAGTTCTAATTCAAAGTTTTTGACATGCCAAGAGATGTGAACTATGCGAGTCATACAGTGGATGAAGTTAGGGTTTATAACCTGGGTATGAGTGAGTGTAATGACCCTTCTTGTCCAGCCACCAAGTAAAATGAATAAAGACAAATTTACATTTAATTCACTTTTATAGATTGTGTAGATCTACTTTTGTTTATATCTAGAAATTACTACCGGCACTCAGGGGTGCAGGACCAGTGGCAGCTCGTGACTAAAATGCTGGGGGGGGGCACACACCACCTGGGTGTTTGAACATTTTGTGTATTTTAGAGAGTTTTTAAGGCAATCTAGGTATTAAATTTGTGATGCCATATGTTTATGAAATACTTATCATATGTAAATCTGAAATACTCTACTTACATACCTTTAGTTATATTGCTTGTAGCAGAAGTCCATCCTTCTTTCCGACTCACTAGATACGTTGCTCTGTGCATGCTCGGACGCCGTCCCAAGCCTTCCATAAGGCAAAAGCTTAGACGCGTCATAGCACCAACAGCCCCCACCACTACCACTCTTCATATAACTGCATGGTAATGGATTGGGACGTTCTGGCCAGCGTCCCACGGCTACAAATACAAACTTCTTGCGCTATTTTTGCATGTTTTTTCCTACATTTTCAATGTATGTGATTGAAAAAAACACTTTGGTTAATTAGATGTATAATTATAATTGAATGGGTTTTTTTCTTTTTCAAATCTTTTGGAGGGGCGGCGTCCGAGAGCCCTTATAGGCAAGCCGCCACTGTGAAGGACAAATGTCCAAACGAGATTTGGGGAAAATTGAATCTGGGCTGGTGAAATTTAGCCAAGAAAAAATCCACAAAAAAAAGGAAAAATAATTGTTTTGCGAAAAATAGATAAGTAAGAAATGAATAGGAACACATAGGTCAGCCTAGTTAGTTTACAAAGTGTGTTGTCTGCTTTGCTCTCTGCTGCAAGTCGGGCAGAGTTCCTATTTAATCTCACAGGACAAAATATTGTACTGTCGAGCAGCCGATACGATATTTTTTTCCAGTTGGTAAATGTCAGTTTTCTGGTTCTGACAGCTGTTGTTCTAATACTTTCTTTAAGTATTAATAATTATTATGATACCAGTATGCAAACTTTTTTAGCTTCATACAAATTATATTATTTGAGCTATAACTTAACAACTATATCAAATTAAACCATATTATACAAAGGTTCTTAGTTAACCATAGGTATTACTGAGGTTTTTAATTTCTTAACTTAAACTACTTACCAAATTTGAAATCAGTAAAATGTGTAGGTTTGTTTCCATTTTCATTGCGTAGATGGGATGGAGTTATAAGCAAGGTTAGTTTGGTCACAAAAAAATATTTAATATGTTTTGAGACTTAAGAGTTTTTATTTGGAAAGGAAAGTCAATGCTGAAACTCAGTCAGTTTTGATTGCGAATTGCCGTTACGCTAAACATGATTGAACTGGTGATTACAAAGATTATTTGAATATTTAGGTTATTCCTGAAACATCATCTATACAGTCTTATGCTCTTATATCTCGCTGGTTGTTCTAGGGTTTTGTTTTTTTATTGTGGGGACTTGCTTAGAGGTGGGTGACGTGGGTGTAAATAACGAAAATCTGTTTTAATCAAAAGTTTTGAAGAAATACAAACAAAACAGTACGACCAAAACAGTTTTTTTTTGCAACAGTTTTGAATTGGAAATTATCCCTTTTAATACCTGGTAGAGGCGTAAAAATCGTTAAAGTATTTTCAATATTTTTTAGAAATTTTCATATTGAGATATCCTCACAGGTTAAGGGTATAAATTAAATCCATTTCAAATTTGTATTGTTGCATATCTTTTTTCCTTTTTTTAGATTTTTATGAATAATGATTGATATATTTTTAATGGATTCACTGTTTCTGTTTATTTATTGACACAGTTTTTTTTTGGCTTTTAGTTTTATTTTTGTCATCTTTGTGTTTGTTCAAATTTTTCCTAAATTTTTATGATCTGTTATTTATAGTTCTTTGTATTTCTATACCCAGCTCTTGAAAAGGGGTGCATTAATATCTGAAACGCCATTTTAAACACATGTGTTTTCGAGTGGATTTTCGACTTTCATTGAACCAATATAAAGTAATTTATTTATATTTCAGACAAAATGAGGTCTTAGAAGTTTTAAGTAGTTTTAATCTTAGGTCTATGTTTGTAATATACTTGTATATTTCTTAAGACAAATTGAGTAAAACGTTGTTATTAAAAAAAAAAAATAAATAAAACTAACAAATAGGTACTCAAAAAACGTTTTAGAAAATGAATTTTGTTGAACATTACATTTTTATTCAAAAAACTGATACATCCTAAAGTCCATCAAAATTAAAAAAAAAAATAGCTTAATTACAAAATTTGTAAAATATTCCTGTACTTTTATAAACAAACAGCTCTTACTCTTAAGTATTTTGATTTAAGTGATTACTTGATTTTTATCCAGGGATATAGAATTTTTGATTTGTGACTTTTTGTTTTAAATAACTAATCAATTTTCAGCCAAAAAGGTATTAAAATAGAGTTTTGAGAGGTTGATTTTTCATAATTTTTCAATCCCCTGGGGGGGGGGGAGTTATCCATGCCCTCCGGTCATTCGACTCTCTGTAGTGTCACCCTCCCAGTTTTTCAGGTCTAGAACTGCCACTGGATATTCGGTCACCTGTCGGATAATATCGCAAAGTGCGATGGAAAAACTTTTAGCGAATAAAGTATGTTCGGGATAAATTTGGTGTGCTAAAACATTTTCTGCACCCCTGCCGTGCATTATCTTTAGGTCCAAGGGTCAGGAGACATCAGCCTACAGGGCATTCTTTCCTTTCTTCTCTAAAAAAGGTGTGTGACGTTTCTACCTAGCTCATTTTGCACACTAGCATAATGTAAATTAATAACTTACTTTTTCATTTTGCAAATTATTTTAAATATTCACACACTTACAATACACAAAAATTATATGAAAATATTAATATTATTATAACTTGTAAGAAAACACGAATTTATAACGAGAATCATGGCATGAAATTTGTACACTAAAAATTTTGTCTATCTGATTCTGTAACATTACAAAAAGCAATAGCCCTCACATAACACTTTACTTTTTGTTCAACAGTAAAATACATTTTGCAAACCTCAAATTAATTAAAAACTGCACTAGAGAAAGTTAGGTTATGTTTTTTTATGGCTGAAGCAATATTGTTCTATCAAACAGCTGTTCAACAATGAGCGTTAGAACTGCAAAGCAGTAAACAATCTGATACCAACTCAAGAAAGTTATGTTTGGTTGGAGAAAATTAAAAAAAAAATCATTATTCCACCACTTTGTTTCAGCAAATGTTGTACTGCTAAAATTTTCACAAAACACTTTCAAAGCCTCTATTGTGGGGTGTGTAAAGTTTCAAAAAGATCGATACATTAAAGGGCAAGCTATACTAAATCAAACGTTTAAACCTCTTCATGGGACATCCGGTACAATATGTCAGGTTGCGTACCTAGGAGTTGAACCATCTAGCAATCCAACAATAACTAAATGGAAAAATCTTTTGTTAGAAACTGGTAGTGTTGTAAAAAAGTACTTGAGAAGATCTAATGAGGAAAGAGACAGGGCCTGTTCTGGACATGTTTTAAGTGTAAGCGAACAATATTTTGGCGCCCCCCCATCTCAATGATAATAAACTTATAGTATATTGTAATGGACTAATGGAAAAAAATTCTGCTAGTAATTAATTACAATTGCAATTTTCTTGAAAAGAGGTATATTTAGTATGTTTCTTTAAAAGCATATTTACATAGTATTTTCTACTGATTAAATTATGTTAATTATTAGTTAAACTTCTTGCTTCTCTTGTTACTCAAATATTCATGTTAGAAAGATACTTTTCTGGTTTTCATTTTGGCAAAATCTTTTGTTATTGTATCCATATCCATTTCATTGAGTGGTCATTTCCAGTGGCCATCAAGCTAGTCCATCAATCGTTCTTGAAATATGGTTGATCTTAAGTAAGTTTTTATTAATTTTAACTTTGAAAAGCTCCGTTCACCACAGGCCACAGACACTGACACTGGAAGAATGAGAAGTATTCATAAGCTTACAGCTTACAAAAACGTTAGGGAATGAGGCCACATAGCCATTTTTTGTGATGAAAGACAAGGCTTTGGCGGGTCAACATAGGTGCAAATATTTGGAGTTTGTTGAAGAGATAATTTCCATCAATGTCACTCATGTTCTTCTTCATCAATTTAACACAGTTTCAAGATTTGAACATGCTTTCTTCAATCCTCTTTATTCCATGTTCGCTGATTGTCTGTTTGATTTATAAATTCAAAGCTTTTGCTGTGATTTTCCATAAGCTGGAATCTTTCTTTCAGTGATGTGATCGCTTTATCAAGCACAATGTAAACAAAATTGACTTTGAAAAATCTTTTCGCTGCCCTAATAGGTTCATCCTCACTTTCGTAAGAGAATTGCTTTTTAATTTTCCTTGGGCGGACTTGAAGGGTGTTTGTTCAATGTCCTACTGCTCTTCTTTCAACTCACCACATTTGCCGCCAGATGGACGAGTCCATTTGAATGGGAAAGAGGTGGTTGTGTTAGGTGATATATCGCTATCACCAACCACGCAAAGATTCAAACTTATTGATATATTGTATAGTAACATTTTCTATAGTAAATATTCACCCTTAAAACAAACAAAAAATATCTTTCCCATTTTTTCCAAATTGGCGCCTCCTTAAGTTGATGCCTTCTGCGGCCGCGTAGTTTGCAGGAATCAAGATCCGGCCCTGAAAAGAGAAGATGCTACGTGCATCAATGCTCCGCTCTCCTGGTAAGCTGAAATCACTAAGGAAGGTTGAACTTGAAACTGGTATGCCAAAGTCTTCTGTACAGAGAATGATAAAAAAATAATAATATATCAAATTTTTCAAAAGTCACCTTGTCCATAATTTACTTGAGGATGATCCGGACAGAAGAGTGGAATTTTGTTCCCGCATAATTGAGTATCGTGAGTTAGATCCTGATTGGCATGCTCGAATTGTTTTCTCAGACGAGTCCACTTTCTACCACAATGGTGTACTGAATAGGCATAATTGTAATTATTACTACACCAACAATCCCCATATCTTTGAAGAGACTCTAATCAAATCAAAAGGCATTACTGTTTGGGTGGCTGTGTGTGTAAACCGGGTGTTATCTTACGACATTTCAGGCAGTACAATGTCTGGAATTAGTTATTCACAAGTTATAAATCAACATGTCTTGCCTCATTTTATGGTTATAGAAATGAACCAAGCAATTTTAGAACAAGATGGTGGTTCACTTCATTTCACAAATCTTGTCAAGAAATTACTAAATGGCAACCTTAAAGGGCATTGGATTGGTTGTGGAAGTAATTTTTTGAGCACACCGATCCCCAGATTTAACTGTGTGTGACTTCTTTTTATGGGGTTACCTATTAGTCTATTAAAAATAGACAAAAATAGGCCAAAAGCTGGTAACCCGGTCCAGGTTAACCGATTTTTATGATTTTTGTATTTGTTCGTCTTGGCATGTAGATTAAAGTTAAAACAAAATTTTGTGCTCTTCGTTTTTTTTGGAAATGTACCGGAAAAATCCAAAATGTTCCAAAATTTTCAAATTTTAATATCTCAACTTCTAAAACGAATTTTTGGGTGAAACTGGTAAATTGGGGGTTTTGGGAGGCACTGATCAGGAATATATGTAAAATATGAAAATTCAACATGGCAGATGCAAAATGGCTGCCATTTTCTTTAAAAAATCAACTGTTTTTGAGGTTTAAAAAAATATTTCTTATTGTATGATTATTATGATTATTTAATCTTTAGTCGCTAATTAGGAATATGAGATCAAAATAAAAAAACAAACAAACTTGCCCAAAATGGCCACCATAAACGTGACAAATCATATGATTTTAGTGATTTCTTCGTATATTCCAGTAAAAATAAAAACCCGGTAAAGATAGAACCCGGTGCAGGTTAATTGATTTGTATGATTTCTTTGTTTTATTTGTTTGTCTCGGCTAGATTAAAATTTAAACAATTTTTGCGTGTTGGCCTTCTTTTAGGAAGTGTACCGGAAAAGTTATAAAGTTCTAACATCTCAACTTCTAAAACGAATTATGGTTATTTCTGGGTTTTTTCTTATGAACTATCACGAATATATATAAAATATAAAAATTCAACATGGCGGATACAAAATGGCAGCCATTTTCTCTAAAAATTTAACGGTTTTTGAGGTTTTAAAAAATATTTCTTCATTTTCATTAAATGTTTAGTCGCTAATCACAAATATGAGATCATAATAAAAAAACAAACAAGCTTGCCAAATATGGTCAACATTTAACACGTTTGACAACATTTTGATGGTCAAACATTTTAAAGCACGTAAACTTGAAACTTGGTTTAAATTATTTTTTTTAAAATCTTTTTTGAAAATGATATGTGACAAAATAATGAGTTTTTTGCTCTGAAGTAATACATCTTGATGAAAACCCAAAAATGGTAAAAAATTGTACTTTCTTTAAAACACCTTGTGTTTTAAAAGTACGTAAGCATAAACGTTCATAAAGCTGTTGGGATGGTTATTGTCGGCAAACAAAATGTACATTAACAACGCAAATAGCTCAGTTTATGTCAATTTTTAAGATAGGCCTACTGGCTTGGAATTCCTTTCTCAAGATAAGACATAGTTATACCGGGCGGCAATAGTTCAACGATTTTCAATATAAATACTTTAAACTCAGTATAGAAATTAAAATTTTGTTTGTAACTTCTATGTAGAGTTTTAATACGATACCTTGTAAATTGATGAATCCTGGGCTGTATGAATGTACGTGTTCTTCGTAGAAAATGACCATGTCTGTCCTTACGTATAACAGATCTAACTTGGACAATAATTAGTAATATATCTAAGTAAAACTTCGTATAGCAAGTGAAAAGCGTATTTTTAACGTATATACCAAGACTCAAGTTGGTAATTTAAAAATTGGATGAGCTAGAGCCATCAGACTTATCAACGAGCCTCACGATTTTTTGCTTACCGAACGCTGCAGCGCATTTCAATCTGTTCCAGTTTCGTCAATTTTTGGAATATTAACATCAAATTTGTTTTACAAGTTAAATACAAAAGCATAAATATTCTCAGTAAGTATGAATTACTATTTGTATGTACTTTTTAAAAGTGAGGTGCTTAAAGATATTCTTCTGTTTGTCCTATCTCGTTTTAATTCCAACATCTTTGGATTCAGCGACTCCATTTTCAACATTTTTGAACATGTCATTTTAAAAATCGGTACGGAAGTTAAAAACATAATTGTCTTTTGTTATACCTATTTTAAAACGATATTTAAAAAGTTGACTTATCTGCAGCCGCTCATCTCAAGGGTTGTAATGAAAAATCTAAAAAGGTCTAAAATTATATTTTTTTAAGTGACTTGTGGTTTAAAAGTAAATAAGAAAAAAGGCTTATACTCCTTGATCTTGTTTGAATATATATGTTTAACTTGTAAAAAAAGGTTTTAGGCTTATAGTTTGAAAATTTTCTAAACTGGAGCCGTTTAAAATGAGTTGGTGGGCCCGGTACTACTACAATCGCGAAGTCCATTGAGTCAAGTGGCTCTAAATTGGATCATTTTCAAGATAACAAGCTGAGACTCAGCATATAAGTTTAAAATATATATTTAACTTCTATGTCAATTTTGAATTCGATATATTAAAATTCATAATTTTTAGACATGCTACATTTTTAGATATGAATGAGATTTCCATTTTCTGTGATTTCTGCTGTATTATTATTTTTTAGCAATACGTATATATAATTTGAGTGAATAGAAATAAAATTGTTTACTAAAAATACATTGTTGTTAATACTTTTTAACATAACTAGGGGCTCTGCCCCTGGACACTTCGCGTCCCAACCCCGCCTCAGATGGCTGCTTCGCTTCGCTCGCAGTATGAAAACTCGCTGAAGGCTCTCGCTAATCTTTGGCTCGTTTGTACCTGAGTGACCAAGCATCGCTCAGTATTCTTAACTTCTGGATTGTAGCTATAATGTATCTATTCGAATACTTAGTGACTTTAAAGGAGATATAAAAAGAAGTTGTATCTATTCGCCTTCTAAGTGACTTGAAAGGTGGTATAAAAAGAAGTTCAGAGTTTAAATTGTATGCGCATTTTTCAGAGTTTATGAACGGTTTTGCTGACATAAGACCTAGCGCATTCGATTTTTGACGTCAAAAAACCCCTATATGCAAATTTTAATCAAAATTGTTAGAGCCGTTTTCGAGATCCGCGACAGATGCAAAGATAGATACAAGAATTGCTCATTTAAAATAATAGGATTTATTTAAAAAAATGTTAACAGCAAAAAAATTTTGTAAAATGCTGTAAAATAGGCACTTAAAAAAAATGGTTTTTATTGAATAAAAAATTAATTTTTTTAAACTATTTTTACTTGTCGAGACGAACAAATTAAAAAAAAATTTCAAAATTGGTTAACCTGCATTGGATTCATACCCAAATATAAATTTTTACTGTACTATAAAGGAACATGTTTATTCCCACAGCTTCAACAATAATGAGGATTTAAAACACGCAATTGAAGAGGATACCACATTATTTCTTTTTAAAAGCGTACAAATCATTTGTTGAGCGCTGTTACCAGTGTGTCTCTGTGGATGGATTACAGTTTGAGTAATTTTAGACTTTTGTTTTAAGTGTTCTATTATGTTATATCCTAGTTTTCTAATCAAAATGCCTTAGGTCATTAGAATGTAATAATAAACATATTTTACAAAACCTATAGTAATTTAATTTAATTTAATAATTTAATTTTTGTTACATAATCAGTAAGGTATAATTTACATACCTATTTACAGAGGAAGAAAATTAGTACATTTTTCATTATCCCACCATTTTGTTTGTGCAATTGTTGTACAGCTAAAATTTTCACAGAACATTTTTAAAGCCTCTATCGTAGGGTGAGTAAAGTTTCAAAAAGATTTCGACATATTAACGGGCAAGCTATTCAAAATCAAAAGTTTAAACCTCTTCATGGCACACTCTGTATGTCTATAGATACAATAAAAATACTTTTCTATGCGATGCATGCAAAACTTTCTCTCTTCTGCTTCGCGTCAGTTGAAGTACATATACATTGTTTAGTACAGCATGACTTGACGCTAAGCCAGAGTTTTATACCCATTCAACCACTTCCAACATAGCTACCCAACTTGCACAAAGAAATATTAACTTAAAAAATGTATGCAAACCTATTACAGCGATGGAATTTAATGGAATGTGTACAAACCTATATTTAATGGAATGTGAACACTCTTGAATATTTATACTTATAACTATTTTGCTTCGACATCATTCTGACAAACAAGACCATCTGCTTTTCAAGAGGATTTCAGATTGTTTTGCCACAAATATTGATGTCAATATGTCTTGATGTTCAATTTTTTATGTAGTTTGTCAGTTAATTAGTACCTACTAATTATTTTGTATACAGGGGTTTACTCGGAATTTTTCCATTGCCGGAATGCTGCCAGAAGTGACAGAAAAGAGGGTCTAGGGGTTCCAATTAGGAAAAATTTTGAAATTTTCGCCTCTAAAACCCTAACTTTACTTATCTTTGGTGAGTTTAAGGGTGCAGATATTAAGTTATAGTTATAGAAAACCACGATAAGTTTTTGTCTCAAAATTGTTTATAAAAGAACTTTAAAAGGTAAATGATAGAATGTTAACAAAACAAGCATACACTCACAAACTTTTGATGGAAATGTATAACAAACTTAATGGTGGCCTTTCTTAAAATAATAATTACTAAACATGAAAATATGTTTATGTTCAAGTTCATAAAATGTGAGGCGGAAAGTAAAAAGGGACCTCATCGCGGCAATTTCCGGTTTTTAGTTTTTTATAATATTGAATTAAGCTTTGGCATTTTGAGAAAAACGCAATTGAAATATTCAAAGTAACACAAAAACTTTATTTATAACATTTAAGAAATGAAATTTGTATCCAAATTAGCTTAAAACGTCCTCTAAAAAATTATATAAGAAAGTCTCTCATGAACATCCATCTTCATTATTTAAGTGGAACGTTTTCGACGCTTCGTCGAAGGACCTGGGACAGGTTGAGGGTCGTCAGAGTTACTGCTGCCAGTTTCATCGATGTTTTGGGTTTCATGACAATACGGTTATTGTTTGGACAGTACATTAACTTATCAAAAATTAATTAATGTAATAATTAATAATAGTTATCAATAGTTAATTAAACAAAAACCTTAGCTTTAAATGCATAGTTTAAGTGTGTTAGTGTTAGTACAACTACTAAGAGTAAGCAGTGGTTTTTAAACCTGTAAAGAAAAGGTAACTGAAGTCGGGACAGGGATTTTTATAACCAGAAAAGTTCTCATTTTACGATAAACTCGTAGTAGTTCACTTCGTCGCTGCTAGAATTCATCAGAGAGTAGTTTTTAAAGTATTGCCTTGCCATCTGATGTGTTTGAGAAAAGGGACCTGTTCGCGGCCCATGTTATTTTCCCATAAGCGCGAAGAGGTCCCTTTTCCCAAGCTATGTTAATTATTTTTTTTTAGTGTTTTATCCGTTTACAAAAGTTTTGTAATCGATTACAACTGGTAAAGACGAAATGAAGCATATTAAACCGCAAACAACCGAAAATCGATATTTTTGACCTCATTCGATGAAACTGCTTGTACTGAATTTTTCAGTTTGCCGCGATGAGGTCCCTTTTTGCTTTCCCCCTCACAAATTATAAATACTTAGCAAAAGGGTTAAACTCATCAGCAGTGTAGTCGATTGCGCTTGTCTTGTTTTGGTGTCATCAGCTGTGCGGTGTTTTTTAAGCCACGTTTTTACATATGGCACCGGATTAAAATTATTTATTGATGGTCAGTGTAATTTCACAAGCATTAAACTTGATACATGGGGCACTGTCAGTTTCAAACTTTTCGAACTGGGGCTGGTTTTAAATTTTTTCAGCTGCCGATATTGCCAATATTCTGATTGCCAATATCAGTAGCTAAGAGAAAGGTGTTTTCAAAACTGAAATCTTTAGAAACTTTTTTTGGTTAAACATCTTGCAGAAAAGTGTTACCGGTACTGTTAGTAAACTTAATGAAGTTAGTAAACGTATTTGTTGTGAGATTTTATGTTCAGGTTTTATTTTATCTAAACAATATTCATATAATTTATAATAAAAAACCAAACCAGACTGTCATAAAATAAATGTTTCAGACTACACAGGAGGTTAAAAGGATGTGATACGATTTTTTTAAAGACAAATGAACAGTATAAATTAAAATTAGTCAACAAAAAATAAGATTAAAGTAGGTATCTTATTATAGTAACAATCTCCAATACTTGAAAACAATAAAAAACAACTGAACATAATTGATATTATTATGGTCTATAAATGAGATTTACAATTTAAATTATTACAATTAAGTAACTATAATTTTATTAAATACTAACATAAATATTCATACTACGCTTGATATCATTTTTCATGAAATTTTGCTAGAATCTACAAGATCATGGGCGCCGACTTATCACAATTATTGGGGGGCGGGGGGGCTCACCAAAGAGTATTGCATACTCTAATGAAAGGGGGACGGAAGAAATTTTTGAAAAAGTAGGTTGCTAAAACTGCATTTTGAGGCTTTCTGGTACGTTTTTATAACAACGTTGAAGAAATGTTCATGTCCATATTAATGTGTTTTTAAAATTAATGCATATTATTTACGCCCACAAAAGATCAAGACTAAAAAAATCTTCTTTTATTTTATTCAGAAAATTCTTAAACACTTTTTTAAGATTTAGTACTTTACGCCATGTTGTTTATTCTTTTAGTTTATCTAATAGTCTTTTCTTGTCATTGTCTTTTCTATTTATTGATGGCAATTTTGAGATGTTAAAATGGAGTTTTAAAAATACAAACCAACAATGATTTAAAGTTTTCAAAAATGTAAATTTATTTAAAAAACTATTTAGCTTGGGGTACAAATGGAAGAAAGTCAAGTAATAAATATTATTCAGCCTATAAATATTACTAAAATTTATATAAGAACATTCATAAAGCTTAAAGTTAAAAAACACTATAACAGAACACTGTAAACAAAATGTTCTTTCATTTAAATATATAAATTTTAATTACATTAAACACCTAAAAAAAAGTTGATACTACAGCTGAATTTTGCAATTCAGGCCTACATACCAGCATCAAAGCGCCCTTAGAAAAGTGCAAATGTAGATCTTCTGAACGGGTTGCTCTTTATGAAATCATTAATTAATGGTAAACTTCCGTTTTGTCCAAAACATCTTGGGGGGCGCTAAGAACTGCTAAATTGTTCAACCTTTTCTGTCCCATAGTTGCTCTGAGGTATGTTTTCAAACGTCGAAGGGCGCTAAATGATCGCTCTGCTGTTACTGATGTAACTGGCACAACTTGAAGAAGCTTCATACACTTAACAAATTCAGATAATATTTCTTTTACACTGGGTTCTAGTAAAAGATACTTTCTTACATCACTCATAGAGTTTAGTTTTAAGATTCTTTGCTTAACGATGTCACTTAACATTGTAAGATGTAAATGAAGCCTATCAGTGTCCAAATCGTTTTTGAAAAAACTCGTTTCACCTTTGTTTAAAACTAACAAACACTCCTTTTCCACTGCTATAACTTTTGATAAGCCTGTTTTTTCGAATCTGTTGATAATACAAGATTTCACAGTGTCACAAACATCTTTGTAAAGAACTTTGAAATGTTCCTTTGGGGTGTTGAAATCATAAGGTGCGCTAGCTTCAATGTTTCAAATCGTTTTGGAATACGGCGTTTCCGTGGAAACTCAGGTTCTTCGACTTGAAAGGGTTTTTCTTTTAAACAAAGTTGCCAAAAATAATGAAATCCTCCACACCTTTCTTCTATTATACAAATTAAGCCTTTAAATAATCCTTTCAATTCGGTTACACTTATGTAAATGTTCGCACTGAATTTTCCGACTTACTTCTTCTACTACAGTCATTACATGACAATATAAGTTTAAAAAGAAATAAGTCTTAAACTGACACATTGTCTCAAGATAGCCTACATGCTTCGGTCGTATCTACGGAAGAAAATGTTTAAAGAACTCCAGGAGATTTTCGTAATTTTTCAATATCTGCTGTACACTGGAAGCTCTCATAGACCATCGGGTAGGGCAAAGCGGTCGTAGTCCAGCTTGATCATTGACACTGACACTAGCACAGCTTATGCTTCTAAACATTTCTATCCTTTTAGGGGATTCCCTAAGTGTATTTATTAAGTCTTTGGCTAAATTCACAATGTCCCTTATGCACGAAAGATAACGAAGGCTGTCTTCAACTGCTAAGTTTGGGCTATGTGCAGTGCAGTGCACATAAAGAGCCTTGGCCTGTATGTTTGAAACTAACTTTTGTAGTCCTTTGAACTTTCCGCTCATATTAGAAGCACCATCATAGCACTGCTCTCTCAATTTGTCCATTGACAACTCCAAACGAGCAAAAAAGTCCTTGACAATATTAAACAGAGTTTCAGAATCTGTGTTAGGGGTCTCATACAAGCCAATAAAGCCTTCATTGATGATTAAATTGTCATTTACCTTTCGGACACAAAATGATACTTGTTCACGAATTGACACATCAGATGTTTCATCCACCATTATAGAAAAATGCTCACTACTTTTGATGTTAGCTAATATCGAGCGCAAAACAGATTGACCTAATACATCAATTATTTCATTTTGTATATCGTGGGAGATCCACTTGTACCCTGAACGTCCCAACCAATCTTTTAACTCAGTCACGTCTTCTTTCCACAGTTTTAAAAGTTGCAAAAAATTGGAGTTGACATCCTCATGGCCTCTAATGGCTAACCCTTGTCGGCACAGGAACTTAACTGTAGTAAAATTGGCCTCAAGAGCTAAACTGGCTTTCTTCATGTCCTTGTTCAATTGTTCATTTAACTGAATAGCTATGCTTGGTTTATTAATAGACGACAATTTCAGTATACCTTCCTTATGCATGTTCGTACTTTCATGAGTACAAAACTTTTCCAGGCCTTTTTTCCAGTTGGAAAACCCGACAGAAGTTAATGCACCTTCTTTCTTGGAACTAAATTGTAAAAGGCCTTTGTCTTCTGTCTCTTGCCAGGTTTTACAAAATACTTTAGCGATGGTAGCGTCGTAATTTAACCATGTAAATTTGGTCAACCATGACTTCTGAAAGGATCTCCCTTTATTTTTACTACCGGTGATTTTTGCTTGGAATTCGGCTGTGGACAGCTCTCGACCGATGTTGAAACCTTTGGTATCGGTGCCGGGGTTGTAATCTCGTCAACGTATTTAAACTCCTTTTGCAGATAAACTTATCCATTACATTAGAATTAAGCAAACATTAAAGTAGTAAACAGAGTCCTCAAACAGTGCAAAAGAACACACAACACACAGAAATAACAACAGCAATTGGTAACAGGTTGTGTCGCGAACCTTAACTGTGCAATGCAGTAGCAGAACTGACTCATCCCTTCCCTTAACCGCCCGGCAGACTCTGAGAATGACCTTGGTACAAGTGTGTGTAGCTGTGTTTAGCTCAAGCTGTACTACTCACCGTAAAAAAACATTTGCTACACTTTCAAACCGGGCAAGCTCACGCGCAAAGCTACACGCCGGTGACGCGCCTACCTGCCGATATACTGCAAATGCATTACGACATGACAGTCAAAATATGGGGGGGGCTGCGCTCCCCCAAATATATTTTGGAGGGGCCCGATGGAGTCGGCGCCACTATACATGATTAATTTTAGAATAAAATGAAGTATACAAAAATTAATGTTCGATGGTACACTAGGTGACTCATAGGGTTGGAAGGAAAGGCGTGAGTGTGAGGGTGCGTCCATGGGAGGGACTTGACCTAGCCTTCATCCATGCTACCGCTTTGCTACTACTATAAGTTTAAAGCAATAAAAGTGTATGTTAGATTTTTTTTACTCATTTCATTTGCCTGTCTTTCATTGTTAGTTAAATGCTAACTTTAAGTTACAGTAAAACTACGTAAAAACATTGCACCCATTTTACGGTTTCATTAAAATGTACATTTATGAATAGAAGAAATTGTATGCATGTCTTTATTAATGAAACATAATTATTATAATCTTTTATAAAAAGATATAGTAAACAAATTACAAATCAAATTTAAAAATGGAAAGTTTAACAACAGTTCTTGATGATTTTTTGGAGTTGATGGTGGGAAGAGCAGTAAAGCCTAGTTTACACGGGTTGAGAATTTTAGTACAGTAGCTAAGTAATTTAGTACTCGACTTGTTTGGACACGTTGTTTTAGTCGAGTATTTTATTTGTAGTCGAGTGGATTTGGCAAATAGTAACGGTCGAGTGCACAGTTTAGTAGCTTACCACATCCATACACACAGTGTAGTTTAGCTTCCAGTCAACCTGTCTGAGTATAGTTCAGTAGCTACACAGTGGATTGTTCATCTCCGAAAGTACAAAGGTAGTTGTATTAGAATATTGTGAGTTTGTCGTATATTGTGAGCGTGTTTGCTCTGTATTGTGTTGATAGTTCTGTATATCATGGCCAGGTTGTCGGAAGACACTACAATTAAATTTGTGAAAGAATATATGAAGCATGAGTGTTTGTTCGTGGAATGCATGAGATACATCTTATTTGGCCATCGTCAGTGCAATGGGAATTCAAAATTTTCAAAACAAAAAAGAGGCTAAATTTTTTTTAAATATTCCATCTACTTATAGTCAGGAACTAAGGAAGTGAAGACATAAAATGCATTAAATTTGCAGCCTACAATAACACGTGCAGACACACTTACTAAATTACTCGACCGTTGCTACTATACTAAAATACTCGACGCGTGCAAACTAAGCTTAAAGGGTGTAATATAATTTATATATTGTAATTATATTAATAATTTTATGTTATAAGGCCTAAACCAGATCTTATATGTGAAATAAAACCCTTGAAGCAGTCCTATTTTAACTGCTTTTAAATTTATCAAGGAAATAAAGATCCTACAACTATGTCTCTGTTGAAAGTGGCTTCATAGAAACTTCACCATAGAAACTTTATTATTTTGAGAAATTATTATTAAAATACTGGTGCATAAATACAAAAATTGATAACTGAATATATTTTGTGTAAGACTAACAAGTTGGTACTGCAAGTATGATATTTACACTCATTCAATTTTAATAACATTTAAAATTATAAGCCTACTATATACAATATTATAAGAAACAAGTAAAAATTAGAATATTTTCAAGATTGTATACTATCCTAAGTTTGTTGTAAGTGTTTGTTATTATTCTTAACAAAACTCACACTTAACCTAAATAAATATGTGTAGAAATATCCAAGGTATTTTGGTTTATAGTTGTCTAACTATTTTACTGAAATATATATTATGTTCAATTAATTGTAACTATTTAGTATTCTTGTGATCTTTATTTTTAAGTCAAAATTAAAATATGAAACAGACTATATAGCCTAAAATTACAATAGTTTAAACAGGGAAATAAAGCCATGGACACACAGGGCATATTTTTGGGGGGAGGATATTAAATTTATTTAAATTATTTAAGTGAGATTACTTAAGATAAAACACATGTGATATAAAATATTTTCAATAAAATATTTCTACCATAAGTTATAAATGGGAAGTTTGATGTCTAAGGATTGAGGCCTAAACAAATGACTTTTGAGAAAAATCCCATTAATTTGACATATCAATTGTCAAAATAAACTAAGAAATGAAAGCGTGGCTGAGCTCACAAAAACTTCCTTAGGAAATTAAGAAGTAAGATGAAAAAATTATAAAGCAGATTCCTAAAATAACATCTTTTTTCGAAGCACTGCTGAATGTGAAATTATGATTGACAATATATATAAACAACAGTAAAAATTTACTGTCCGATTCTTCTGTCACTTCATGAGGAAGCTTGTGAAACCCATCCGGAACAGGTTGTTTTTGAATATCAACCTGGGGGGAAGTAGATTTAGAAAGTGGGAGAACTGATGAGGTTTACAGTTTTGATGCCCCTCAGTGGAATGTAAATGAACTACTATGAGGTTATGTGTGCACTAGAGATTAAATATATAATAATGTGATGTTAAATATAATTGTAATAATAATATGTGATACCGTAATAATATTATAATAATATTAGTATTCATTGACATGATAAAGATTATTTTCTTGAGGAAAATTTTCGGACCAACCGTCCCCTCCAATGGTAAAAAGAAGGGGCGGCAAAAACTTTTGGGCCTAGGAGCATCTAAACTTTAAATCCAGCCTTGCTTATGCAGAGAGTTAAAATAGTTTGATTTCATCAAAGTTAAGCATGTTTTTCATAAACATTATTGATTGTTTAAGTACAATTCATTGAAGCTACTCTTGTCACTGTTGATATAATAAATGACACTCAAACTCAAAAGAGATGGATGACCTAAAATAGATGCAGCAAGAATATTTTAAAAGAAATTCCATGTGGATCCCGATCTTGACTTTCAAGTTCACCATAGAAGATGCCTGAAGCCCAAAAGGATAGACATTCCCAACACGAAGAAAACTTTACATTGCACATTTTTTGTACAGCGGTATAAGGCAAATGTTAGCACTTTGTTCTATTTTCCAATTTCCTTTAAATCAGGCTATCATTTTTTTTGTCGAGGAAGCTGCAAACATGATTCTGCGTACTAAGAAGTTAGATCTCTTAGCAGGGTCTCCGAGAGGGTTTAGGGTGCCTGGAGAAAATTAAATTCATGAGGCCCTCTGACTCTAAGCTAAATGTTGGGGGGGAGGGAAGGAAGGATAACTTTCTTCAAACAATACAAAACAATTAAAAATAATATAGTAGCCTACTTGTAGACAATATTAATACATAATGATATTAGAAATTAATGAAAATAATTGCCCTGTGGACACAGCTATCTAGTACCCTTGAGTGTTTTAACATATCTGCATATAACTATTTAAGCAATTACCCTAAATATAGTGTGAAAATGGTCTATTGATATATTATTGAAGATTAGGCAAACTACTCTGCTTTATGCAGCTCAGAGGCTCTTTAATTTTTTTATGTTCTTCAATTCAGAGTCTCACAAATAATAATACATTTTTTTTTTTTTTTGAGGAGGCTATGTTTATGTAGAGAAATAATCCAATTAACGGTAATTTTAACTAAATGATTTATTTTATTGATAAATTTTACGCTGATAGTAACAAAAATAGTACTCAAAATAATTGTTATTTTTGGTTTATCACAGTGGTTGTTGATAATGTAGTAGGAGTTAACTTAGAAAAGTTCTTTTGACAAGTGCTGCTAATCATGAGCTGTAATTCAACTGAGTTGTGCAACTTATTAAACGTAGTACAGTTGTACAAGTTTTAACACATTTTTTCACCTGAATTAATAATATATGTAAAAGAAAAGTCCGAGTTCGTCGTAAGTTGTTTGTAAAAGCTTTTTTTTTGTTTCTAAAATTATTTACGTGTTTTCGCATTACCGTATGTAGATAGAATATTACTGTAGCATTTATTTTTTTTTATAATGTGTATGTCACTTAGTCTTATTTAAAACTTCAAAAACAAAATATTTCTTTAAAATTTGTATTTTTCTTTCTACAAATTGATGATATAGTTATTAATGTTAAATGCATTTTTAGAGGTATAATATTAAAATCTTGATTTTACCACATATAATTTTAGCTGTTTATTTGAGGAAGTATGTAAGGTAATCCCATTTTTTCTAGGAGTTAATAATTTATTTGCACTTTTACAAATACAATTGTTACTAGTGGCTTGCCCATATTTATACAAATTATACTCAGCTGTTTTTCATTACAATGTATTTCTTTAAAATATTTGTTTGTTTACAAATAATTATACTCAGCCTTGTTTCATTTCAATGTATTTCTTATGAAGTTTTTTGGTAACTTCAAGTTCCTCAAAACTATATAAATGTTGTAAATAATTGAGAAAAACCTATATTTTTCCCCACTCCTTTGTGTCAATACTGTACCTTTAATTTGAGAAATTTTCCAGCTTTGTAGGCCTATGGACCTTCCAAGTTCCCACAATTTTTCTCTCAAAATTCGGCTTATGAAATTATATATATAGAGTCCATCTGATAAAATGAAGTTGAAGAATTTAAACAATATGTTCATATGAAGACAATAAATTATTATTCCTTTTACATTTTGTCCACTAATTTTACAATCCCTTTCCATTATGTCTGGTGCTGCAGTCAACTGCTGAAACTAGATGTTGCTGCATCATATGCAGTTAAAAACAGTATAGTTGTATTAATAAAACTTGTATCAACTGTTGTCAAAGTACAGTAGAATCGAGCGTTTTTGATTTTCTTAAAAGTTTTTAATAACTGCTTCACCAAATTTAACATAATTATTTTAACTGAAATAATCTTGGTTTAGAGGTAATAACTTTGTTCCAATGAAATTGGTTACTGTATTGGTTAAATTCTTTTACTAATTTCCTTATTCTAATTTAAGAAACAAATACTATACAACTCCTTCAAATACGAAATAAAATGTACAAGCGTACAAATTGGAATATATCATATACACCTTAAATAGTCCTTATTACATTCCTTTCTTGTTTTAGAGCTGATTGAGTTACAGAGACGAGTAGATTCATCATCTGGTGCTGCGCTCTCTTGTTATTTTGGAGCAGCTATTGTGTTGGCGTAGGACTTTATTAGATAGAGAATAATTTCATTTAAATTGAGCAGACCTATATTCCTTACTTTTAAAATAGCGGAGTCATCGATTAGTAGGTCAACATTGTTTAAATTTAATTGGAAAATAGCGTTATTTTTGTACATTTCTTTTTCCCATTAGCGTACAAATTTTTTTTTTAATGACTAGTAGTCTAGTAGTCATTGCGTTTCATTAGTTTAATTGAATGACTAGCGACTTGTCTTTTTTGAAACTACTGTATTTCTTCCCAATGTAAAATAAATTTCTTGAATGCATATTAATATGTAATAACAATTAATTGGTATTTGTTGTTTTTGCTTAAAATCTTTATTTTATTGCAGTTAGACTAATGAAGACGGGAGAGCAGCGTTTATCCAGTCTAGGTTCTAACTTACACAATTTGTATTGTAGGTTCTAATTGTAGCAGACTCAGCAGTCTTCTAAACGAGTGCCTTTAACCTCTTGCCACTCTGCTCCTCCAGTCATCAAAATATTTTGTCCTTTTGAAATAAATTTTCTTTGAAACAATGACCATTGTATATTTTTAAACGAAAGTAATAATAAAAAGGCAATACAAAATAAATTGATCTGTACAGTGGAGTTATTTTCTTAGAATAAAATGAATAAAACACATTAAACCTGACCATTACTTAATCTTAATCTTACAAACTTAATCTTAATCTTATTAGAGAGAATTTAGGGTTAAACACGTTTATATTAAAGGCCTGTCTTATATTTATGTTTATGAAGCCCATATTTGACCTATATTTGTATAATAATAATAATACTTAATCTAGATGATATAATTATGCGTGATCTATAAACATTGATTTCTAAAAAGTGTTGTTATTTAAAATTTCTACCTTATAAATACAACACCCACAATTTTCTTTCTTTTGTGTTTTAGATTGGGAATACAAATCCCTATGTCCAAAGTTAGCTGACAAAAATTAAGTTCATTTTAAGCTTGATAAAGGTAGGCTAATAGAACACATTAGATACGAACTATTATTTTAAATATAAAACAAAAATTATCTATTTGTTGCACATTACCATTATAATGTTATTCTGAAAAAAAAATAACAGGAACGGCAAGTCACCCATTCTATTATTTAACGGTGTTGGTGCTTAAACAGTTAACGGAGCGTTTTACAAAAAAATAATAAAAAGCACAAACGTTTCTAAGACAACTGTATTTTTATCAAAACATCTCTCACTATTACTACTCTCACATTTCAATAAAAATCTTTGGTTCAAAACAAATTTGCAAAACTTTAACTAATAGGCTATTCAGTTTTCTCAAGATGACTTGTATTTTGATGTTTTAAATGTAACAACAATTGGATAGCATTTAATTTGTTGGCATATTGAAATAAATATCATGAGCTATTTGGATCGAACTGTAATATACAGGGTGGTCCATATGTATGGGAACACCTCAATAAATTGGAAACTGTTATAGATGTAATACTGTAACTTTCAGGATAAGTTATTGGTCAAAAACTCTACCTTTTGAAAGACAACTGAATTTCAACCCCTTCTCAGGGGGTGGCCAAGGGGTTGTAACTCAAATAGTTTAAATGGGAACACCCATTGTGTGATACATCAACTTAAAGGTCTCTTTCAAACTATAAAAACGGCATAAATAAAAAAAATTACTATATTTGTATCCAAAATGGCGGCTGATTGAAATTTTGGTTTTCAAATAAAAAATGCTGTAAGAATAATTTATTCTATTAAATTTGCAATTAGTATCTAATAAACAAATTACTAAATAAATAACAGAGTTTTTTCAATGTATTTTGGTATTTGTTCAATAAAATTTTGATCAAACATGTATACCAATTATTTCTTTGAAAACCAACATTTCAATCAGCCGCCATTTTGGATACAAGAATCGTAGAAAATTTTTTTTATGCCGTTTTTCTCGTTTCAAAGATACCTTTAAGATGATGTATCACACAGTGGGTGTTCCCATTTAAACTATTTGAGTTACAACCCCTTGGAAACCAAAATTTCAATCAGCCGCCATTTTGGATACAAGTGTCGTAGACAATTTTTATTTATGCAGTTTTTCTCGTTTTAAAGAGACCTTTAAGATGATGTATCACACAATGGGTGTTCCCATTTAAACTATTTGAGTTACAACCCCTTGGCCACCCCCTGAGAAGGGGTTGAAATTCAGTTGTCTGTCAAAAGGTAGAGTATTTGACCAATAACTTATCCTGAAAGTTACAGTATTACATCTATAACAATTTCCAATTTATTGAGGTGTTCCCATACATATGGACCACCCTGTATAAACGCCTTTTTTCCGAAATAGTAAATTATACCTGAACACTAATTCCGTCTAGTTTTTCAGCCTAAAACTATGACAAAAACAAATCAAAGTTTGCCCAACTGCTTCTTTCCATTTCAGTCAGCTTTGTAAGTTGTATTGATCCACCTAAATGGTTTCCTTCAAACTCTTTAATATTTAATCAGTCTCTTGAACAGAGTCTAAAAGTGTATAAATAGTAAAATGTCTTTAATTTGTTGGCAACAGTATTGTTTATGCAAAATTTGTTTTTATTATAGAGATAAATTAATATTACGCTGTTACTAGGACTTACGTTTGTGTGTTAAAAGCATGTTGAGCTGTTCTAAAATCCATGGATAACTTTAAAGATCCAATAATAATTTAAAGTCGCACAGGATCTGTTTTTAATTTTAGTAATCATACTATGCTATTATAAGAGGTAAACTCTGAATTTTTGTTTGTGCGAATGTTCTGCGTAATCTAAAAAGTTACTCAACATATTGGAAAACAATCTTCATTGGTGGAAATTTCAGACTTTTGAGTAACATAGGCTTAATTAGTTTTAGAAAATTTAATTGCAACTTTTAAAAACCAAACACATTTCTTACGAAAGGCTATGCACGCAATTAGTTGTAGTGCTAGTATTGTAATGAATAAATATAAATACACAGCTGACTGAGTCGACCAAATTAATAATCCCATCTGTTCATTTTAATATCTGAAAACACAAATGTGCAAAGCAAACAAGTCCCTATCTAAACCGTTTTGGCCATAAAAAATAATGATGGCAAAGTCCTTATCGAGAATAGACTTAAAATTGGATTATGAGAAGTAACAAATTCAACAATGTATGATAAAAAAAATGTACAGGGTTTGAAAAACAATCGGCAGTCACTGGGGGACTGCTGACAGAAATGAAAACTATGAAATAACAGTGTTTTTTTAAATTGATTGTGGTATCAAAAATTAAAACTTCATAATTTGTAAATTAAAATCATTAAAATTAGTCCTGTTTTCACATCTATCAGCACTCCGAGCAACAATTATATACATTTTTATATGGTTTAGCCTATTTATTAATGGAAACATATGATGGACTACGCAAGCCCAGTACAAAATATAACTATAACTTAATTGACATAATAATTTATTACATTTCAACTAACTAAATTGTCAACATTATTTTATTTGTTTGCATCATTATTATAATTAATTTCAACAATACTTAGATTATTCGTACTATTAATCATTTCATTAAGTTATATTTAAAAAAAAATACAATAGACTTATGGTAACTGAAGTAAGAAACAAAAATGCTTTATTTGAACTTATGTATATCTTGTAAAAACTACATCGGTCGTCGTTTCATATTTTGTAGTACTGCGTTTTTGATCGTTGGACATTTCGATAGTAAACCTTAAATTTGAAATAAAAGTAAAATTGAATGTTTAGATTTGAATTGCAATATTTAAAGGTTTCTTGAAACTTTTCGCAAATAATTAAAACAGAATTTAAACAATGTACAGTACAGGCCTACACACATTAAACTTTCCACGTAGTCAATTTAACTTGACTTATATACATATTCACAGCACAAATGTTACAATCGTACAATAATACAAATTATAGTCATGATAATCAAAAAAAGTTTCGTAAATACGATATTATAGTACAACCTTCCACGAGGACTGAGCACAACTATACTACTATAACAGCATGTTGGTGCGTCCAACACGCATATGATATAGTCGGGTATATACAATGTATTTGTATAAATATGCGTGTATATGTACACAGACTGCTGCGCGAGCGTCAGGCTGTGCCAGTATTACATATAATAATATAATGTATACAATACTGTCACAGCTGGCCAAGCGCAACACGTCATACTTATACTACTATAACATCATGTTGGTGACGCAAACTCTTAAGATTTTACCCATACAAAAATCGTCCAACGCCTCTAAAGAAGTTTTCAGTTCAAAATTATTTTTAAATGTACTCAAATGCTTTCTTAAATCAGGCATTTAATTAAAATGTTTTTCATAACATTGATAAGTGAGAAGTCAAATTTGCTCTTTATGAACACCTGTATTTTTTACACGGTTTATTGAAAAACCTACAAATTAATTATCCAACATAATAGAATGGTTCTCAAACTATGAAATAAATTTCATAACTTAATCACAAAGATCAAAGTTATGAGAGGGTAAACACATGTATCGAACAAATGTGTACGTTAGGCCAGGTGCAAAGTCGTGCTCCTTAAAATATAATCGACAAGTCAAACTGAATACAATTTTCGTGCCATAATATGTAATGTTTTCCTATATACTTAGGCCTACCGTTAGCTGAGATGATATTGATTAAAACATTAAACGAGAGGATATAATTAAATTTAACGAGAAAAAATTTAAGAATGTAGGCCGACTATTCAATGTTCAAAAAGGAATTAGTTTAGACCTTTGATACGGTTAACCTATCTGATACCAATATATGTAATGAAATATCCACATGATGGATACTTCTACCAAATTATTATACTAAATAGTGTGCAGGTTTTTATAGTGTGTGTACACGTAAATGACTACTTTTTATTTATAAATAACACGTTCTACATAAAATTTAGGTTAAAAAATTCAACTCACATCGTGCGAGCAAATTAATGAATAAAACCTCGTTTCTAATGTGCATAGAAATGCGTCAGTTCGATCAGCTGTTCGGTGTAACTTGTAATAATAGCTATATTAACTCCTTACTGGTTCCCAAACGTATAAAGATTGTGAAAACTGTTTTCATAGTTTAACTTGCACGATTAGGATTTGTAAAGTTGACGTTCACAAGGAGACACTGTAACCCACAATCAACGTCGTACAAAATCTACCTTTATACTTTATAATAAAACACTTTACGAAACTTTATTTAGCTTTAAATCTAGAAAATTACTTTAAGGGAATATTGAAGTGGTTTTCTGTTAAAAGAAGTCAGTTTCTTTCAGCAAAGACCAACTTTTTAATTATAGGAGACATAACTGGACAGTTTTCTCTTAACAAACTCTTCTTAAGTAAACAACCTTAAAGTTAAAGAAACAGAAAAGTTCGTCTTAAATCCTCGTCTTAAAATGTTTATCACATCTTAATCGATTTAAAGAATCTGTTCGAACGTTCATAAATTCATAGGTAATTTTAGAAACCACTCGCAAGGTTTTTGTACGATCAATAAAAACATATACACTACCTTGAGCGATACTTTAGTTTAAAACACCTACCTTCTATACCTTGCGTAAAACAGTAAAAATATGCACTTCGTATTACCGTGTTTCGGACGCCGTTTTTCAACCTAAAAAGTTGTGAAACATCTTAAATTGTTCTTAAAGGCTTTGTGCTTTTGTCTTATATCTCATAATTGAAAGAAATCGTCGGCAACTCCTTTTAATCAACAGTTTAAATGAGTAAAAATCGATTATTTTTATCAATTTTTTTTTGAGTTTTAAGCAATAATTTCCATATTTTAAGCTAACACGTAAAAAATATAAAGCCTTCTTTATAACTTAAAGTAGTTTCCCAGATTATTAATTTATAAACACGGAAACACGGTATTACGAATGCATGTTTCAACGATTTTGCGGCTTGAGTCAGGCCTTTTGCATTGAAATCATACTGTACACTCGGGAGTTTTCTTCAAGGTAAAGAAGAGCCTTAAGACATGTTTTTAAAGTCAAGTTAATAAACTAATCATAATCAAATAAAAATATTATAATATTTCCGTTTTCATTAAGAAATTTAAGATGAGTAATATTTAATAACTTATCTATGAAAAACAATCATACTGTTAAATAGTGTAGAATTTAAAAATTCAATATTCTAAGAGCATCTTGTCTGGATAACTGTGGTGTTTTTGTACATCAATATTTTTCACCGAGGGTTAGGTGGATACACTCCATAATTTTAATATTCTTGGTGTTTTTAGACTTGGTAACTATTTTCCCTCGAATGTGTGTAAAAATGTATAATTTTGCAAAGGAACAAGTGCAAACAGATTTTTTAAATACATAAACTATTCTTTGTACGTTACGCAAAATAATAAATAAACAAAATAAAGTAACGGCTGTAGTTCGTATCATACATAAGTTTAACGATTTCAATGTTTAACTGTTTTTATGTAATTCTGTCTCATCGAACGACGTTGCATAAATGCACCAGTTTATATGCGTTACTGTAACTAAAATGTCCCTTGTAAACACTTACATTCTTGCAAATATAGTTTTGTTTTAATTTTATCCAAATGTATTTAACGCTTAGTTTGCTTAGAAAACTAATGTATTAGGTACTCCTGGAAAATAAAAGTTAGACTAATCCTGTTCTGAACTAATGCAATTAAAATGTATGTTTATCGTGTTGTTTAAAAACACATTTTTTTGCATGCAACGAGTCATAGTTTAGATGTTCATAAACAAATACCAGCATATTACTAAAGTGTATTAAAATTCGATAAAAAAATCGAAATATTGCCGGAAAATAATATCTGTCCTACTGTTGCACACCATAACTTTCTTGAACGGGTTTTAGCCTAAGTAGTAACCATTTTTTTTGCAGAAAACTCCAATGTATAATTTGTAGAAAATTAAATTTCCTGTTCTCGAGAAATAAAAATAGCAATTTGTATTCAACCTTTAATTATTGATAAGTTTTAATTTTTGTTTGCAAATCATAGTTTCAATTTGTATGAACAATTTCTTGCATATGACTAAATAAAGTTTATGATCAAAACCCGATGAAAGATTAGTAAGATTGTATGTATCTTCCTGGTGTTGCACTCGCTTATGACAAACTATTTAAGTCGCCCGTGTTTAAAAAAGCAGTTTAACAAAACCTTTGATAAGTTTGTTGTAGCCTATACCAAAAACACCTATTTGTACAAGTGCACAAAGAAACTATTGCTGTACGAGAGAAATAGTTAACGCACAAGGCGAAGCCAAACATGTGGAATACAGCAAAGATTTTTTTACAAAATTGTCAACTTTCTGAAACTAATTGTCCATTTACAACCAGTTTTATATTTCATTTTAGCTCTAGACTTTTCACTAAATAGGCTTATTTCCGACAAACCAAAAAGTCAACGTTAGTTTACGAATAAATATTTAAAAATAACAATTTATCTTTAATGTATGTGACACTAATCAAGTACCGCTGTAGGTTCATTGTGAACTCGACTGAAAGGGGGTTGGGAGGTGTTCCGGTCGATAAATTAACATTTTCAAAGGTAGGTCAAGTTCTGTGTAGATTTAAAGGTGTCTTTCATTGTTAGGCGACTAATGACCGTATGGAATATTATCAGCAAACATCTGAGTACAAAGCAAGTTTGAAACCAACTTTAGATAAAGCTTTCGATTAGGACGAGGAACTAGCATAAACCGTACACCAGTAACTAGGATGGAACCTGGGAAGCTTTGTTCTAAGATGTTCCAACCATATCAAACCGAACTACTGAGCAAACCATCACTCAGCCGAAAAGTTTAAATATTGAGGACTAATAAATCAGTTAAATAAAAAGGTTTTACAATTGAAATAAGTGCAACAATCTAGTATTTCAATCTTCAACTTCAACAAATTTGAAATTCGCTCAAAATCAAATAGCCTATTTTAATTCAGTTGCCGTATTTACACGGTTACAAATCTTTATAAATTACCTACTAAAAATAAACAAAATCTCTAGAGCGTAATCTTACAAATCTATTAACATTCACCAAAATGGTGTTCGCAAAAGTCTTTAAATTTTATAACTGTATGTATCATCAACAAATTAGTTACTCCTAATTCGTAACTAGTTAAAAGTGATTGGTAAAAGTTGTCAGTGTAAATTAATAACAGGTTTATCTAAATACCTTTCTAGATCATATAGGCCTATGCAAAATTAAAAATTGTATAATTTATTGTTTATTCAAACACCTGTTGCATCGGTTTAGGTTTGAATCTTGGGAATACCATGAGTTTTTGTGTAGTTTAGTTTTCATGAAAAGGGTCGATTTTCAGTCGGTGACATTCACCTTAAAAAACCAAAACACACATTGTAGCAACTTTTTTTTTATCAAGCGAAAAATCAAATGTTAAGACAATTATAAAAACTGATTATCTTGCAGTTATGTTCGTTTTAAAAATATGCTATTCACTTTTATAAAACTTGATACATGTTCTCGAAACACCGTATAATAAAATTTTAAAATTCATTCTGACATGACTGTTATTCTAAGTAAACATATATAAGATAATATTTGTATACACTAAAAATGACTAATTATTTATTAACTTTGTAAACGAAGGCTAAGAATTTTATTTTAGTGTTACTTTACTTTCCCTTAGATAACAAATAACTGAAAATGTATTCAGAATTGGAAGAACAAATTAATTTTAGTCAAAGTCTTTGTTAAAAATAAACGCCAAGGAAAATTAATTATTCAACATTATAATTAAAATCGACTATTGTTTCGTTAAAACAGGGAAAAGGAAAGAGAAAAAATATGCAAAGAAGGAGCTGGTAAAACTGGAAAAAATAAATAAAACATGGGAATAATATTTAATAATTTGCAATCTCAGGCGAAGTGTACACAAGAAGAAAAGATCTCTGATTAAAAACGAGTGGTAGGGGGTGGAAAAGGGGAACGGGGTTAGAAGGGAGGGTGACTCAATTTTCTTTTTAAGACTTTTAATTGCTTCGGCCATCGTTTCCTCGCGGCGCTCGTCTTATTTTTTGCAACCCTCAGCTCGATTTTTCTCCCTCTCTCTCTCTCGAAGCACCCCTCTCTCTGATAACGTAGCATTCATTCAGCCTCGAGACAAACTTTTCTCTGCTCATGCGCGATGGAATCGCATTGCACAAAAAGAGGGAAATGTTTATTATTGATGTAAGAAGGCCGGCATCGCAATATCTCAGTTACTTTGCCGACTATGCAATATTAAGTAAGGTGAGTGCGGGTACTTAGAGTCCGATCAAACTTTCAGCGATGTCTGAGCTTTAAACAAAGCATCCTCTTTCAAATATCCATTATGCATATTCAATTATTTTACAATTGTTAACAACACGACTCTATTTTCATTAAATTGACAAAACGTAAATTTACGAATTGAAGTATTTCTTGAACTACTGGTATAAAAGATAGATCGAGATTTTATCACTTTCCCAACTTCGGGTCGTTCATTCAAAGGGAAAAAACATTTACATATTATATTGCCTAGATACGGCTGATTCCGTATGATGGTGGACATGCATTAAGAAGACTTTAACTGGAGTACTTGATAAATCTAACCTGTACAGACTAAATAAATAATAAATATTTAACCATCGACTGTTAATAAAAAATTTATGATATAATGATGAATGTATGGGGGTATGTACTCCTTATTTGATTAGTAAGGTATCATTAAGTCATCTAAAAAAAAACATATGTTAAGAAGTTTAAAAAAAATCTGTCTACCTATACAGTATGTATTTTAGTTAATACAGGCGTAGCCATAGCGTCTGGAATAAAAGTGTTGGCACAACTTTGTAAAAGGAAAGTTAGACCGGTTTTGAAAAACAAGGTGTAAAAATACTCGTGTGACACTGGTGTAAACGAAACACTGGGCACATACAAATTCTAAATAACAATACGGAAGAAGTAATTGGCATAGTGTTTGTGTAAGACATCCAAAGTTTTCATTGCGTAGGCCTATCGAGTGTGACATCAAATTATAAAGTTAGGACAGAGAATCTCAAGCATGCATAGTAGGACTATATAATATTGTGTTGGTTTACATTTTTATCTCAGTTTAATTTCTTGTCAATTTACTATAAACGTTTTAAAAAATCTCTACAACTGAAATAAATTTATTGCACGCTGAACTGTCGTGCATTTATTATTCCACATCACAGAGGAAAATAATAACTGTACATGCGCTAATATGAACATTTAAGCACTTCTGACGACAAAGCGTATTCAACACCTAGGGCCGGCAAAAACGTTGTGCCAATAAAAAACATAACAGTATCCCAAAAAGCAAGAAATATATGTAGGCCTACAATTATCACTCAAGTAAAAGATATAAACAAAATATTATTAACTGGAGGGCTCCGACCCCTGCTCGCTTCGTTCGCCAACCCCCGAGATGACTCGGGTCGAAGCAAATGCAAACTGGTTATTTTATATAAATAGGCCCTACTATTAAATTGTAATAATATGTCTCATTTATTTTAATTAGGAAGTTACATATATAGTGGTTTCTTTTTAAATTTTTTTAAATTTATTAAAAGTTTATTCTCTATCTTTAAGGAAAGTATAACAATCAACATTTTTAGTACATTTTTACCCTTTAATGTAATTCTATGATACTTTTGTTATGTATGTTGTAAGAAATAAATGTACAATTTTTCAGTTTAATAACTTTAAGGAAAATATAACAATTAATATTTATTGTTTCAGGGGTTGTTATCACATTTTCACCTCTTAGCCCCTTAGCAGCACGCGACAATATGCAAATCTAGTTTACTTTTTCTATGTATCTTGTAAGAAATAATTGTACAAAATTTCAGCTCTCTAGCTTTAAGGAAAGTATAACAATTAATATTTATTGTGTTAGGGGTTGTTTTAACCCTTAAATCAAAATTAATTCTAGCCTATGTTACTCAAGGATAGTGTAGCTTTTTATTGGTAAAACTATTTTTTTCAATCGGTTCAGTAGTTCCAGAGATACCCCCTATATACAAACAAATTTTACCTCTTTATAATATTATTAATAATAACCCCAAAGCTAAGATGGTAATTAATGTTAAATGTTTAAATCAAATTATTTCGCGTTTTGTATGACAGCAGTTATAATAAAGGATAAAAGTACCAGCAAGGCTCAGGTCTGCAGTTTAAAAAAAACCTAACCTAAAAGTTAGAAGTTTAAATAATTGATTCAAAGTTTGGAATCAGCTGTTAATGAAAACATCGGAGCAAACAGATGTTTTATCTGTTATTTTATTCAATTGGTTGCTATGGCAATAAATGTAAATACATGTGATGGTTCATCAGTCTAGGCTTAACCTAAGACTTCCTTCCGACGAAATATTTACAAATATTGAAATAAAAAAGATTTTTATAAAAAATTATTATTATAGCCTATGTTACTCAGGATAGTGTAGCTTTTTATTAGTAAAACTATTTTTTCAATCGATTCATTAGTTCCAGAGATTACACCCTACATACAAACAAACAAACAAACAAAACAAACAAATTTTACCCCTTTATAATATTATAGATTACCGTCTTAAATATTATAGTGACCTATATCTAAGAAAATCTATTCTCTGCGTAAGAAATGCAAGAAAACGAATTTAATACGATATAAAATTCGAAACAAAAGTACATACACAATTAAGAACTTTTTTTTATCAATGTTGGCTAAAGTCTGCATACATTGCAATATCTAAACTTCTAGTTGTAGTAGAAAATAAATACAAACATCAACGGAAAGCTCTTGACTTGGGCTTTCACAAGTGTGCAAATACACAGGACGTTTCAAAAAATATAAAACGCGTTTCCACTCTTTTATAAAAATGTAAGAATATCAATGTTCACCTCCCTACTTCTAAAAAATCCCTTTATTTTGGTGGAAATATAATTTTTTTAAGTTAAGAGGAATTATATTTCACAGGTTTATTTCATAACTACTCAGCCATTGAAAAAGAAAAATATGTATTCAACAACTTGTTGGAAACCTTATCAAGTAGCTCTTGAAGGACATTTTAATCTTGGCCTATAAACGTGGTTTATCCCAAGTTGTCTCTGGTTAACTTTGTTCAGATCACAAGTTTTAATACAGCTTATATTGATTTTTCTTAACGTTCTGCATTGTACACGAATTAAAGTAATTAAAATAGTGTCTTTTAAAAAAAATATTTTCTGGACAACTTTTGCACAAAAAAATATTTCCACAGCATCAGTCAGAAAACGTAAATACCTGAAGATAACGAGATGGAATTAAGACAATTTGTTTTCTCTCAAGTTTCGTGGTTTAAAAATCTTGTATTTGTACATCGAGTTCGATTTTGCTTACTTGGTCGTTGTTTTAATAATATGATTTTACTAGGTATCTTCAACGTAAGATTATTTGGAAATCACAATCACATTAATATGTGTAAATCTGTATTTGAAATATTTTAGCAGTTATTAACCTTGTAAAACAATTTTAAATATGTATGATGTATTTAATTTTTAATCGTTTAATTTGTTCAACTTATCATAACTTATCTAAATACTGTTCAGTGAGATAAAACTTTGTTTAATATCCTTGTAAGCTAATAACTTTAGTATACTCGATTTTTAGTATATAATTAGTAAAAAATAACTTTTGTAGACTTTTTAATATTTATAAGTTTTAATTTATTATTAGTAAGTATAAGAATAAGCAGTGTGTTTTTGTAATTACACCTACGACCATTGAAAATAAGAACAATAATGAACCAAACTCAGATAGTTAAACTATTTATCAGACGAAATATTAGAAAAATGTTTTTATTATCTGAGGAAAATTTGTGATACAGAGCTACTACGTATCCTGTACTTTGCGTTAGTACATTCCCAACTGCAATATGCAATTGAATGCTGGGATGGAGCAAACACAACAACATTGAAACCTTTGGTGACCACGCAGAAATGTTTTGTACGAATTATTTTATTTAAGGGTAAGCAAGAACCGTCTTTTCCTCTTATTGGACCTTTAAAAAATTTTACCTCTCAAACATTTATTTATTTTTAAGGTTTTAAAAATATTTTTCATTCGACGTGGCAATAATGACAATGACCTCACTTACTACGGTACTCGAAGTAGTTCTTTGTTGTATGTGAGAAGACCGAAGGCCTCCCGAAAAGTTTTTCAAAATTCTCTTTTGGTTATAGGACCAAAGGATTATAATTAAAAAAAAATAATAAAAAATAAAAAAAAACCTGCGCAACATTAAAAATGGTTTTACGTAAATAAAAAGATTGATTAACGAAAACAAATAACATAAATAATATAATCAACATTTTAAATTAACTGCCACGTATAATTATTTGCAGCGGTTTTTTTTTGTGCATAATGTTATTATTGTAGGCATATTGCACTTCTGATAATTTTCTTGAAGTGTTTCATCACAGATTTGGATGTATAGACTACTTATAAGAAATTGATGTGCTTAATTTTCCATTTCAAAGTTTAAGAGTTTTGTGATTTGTTATATTTTATTTTTTTGCACAGAGCAGGCATCATGGCAATGCCGCACTAAATTAAAAAATATATATTATTATTATTATTATTATTGCGGACTGTAAATTTTAGTTATGTAAGTTTTTTATGTATTTTTTTCATAATTCATGTTAGTGTCTAATCAACTATCGTGTAAAACATGTGGATGTGAATAAATAAATACAAAGTTAAAGACGTAACAAATTGTATTGGTCGATTATGACTCTGGCGATCTGCAGAGCATACAAAAAGTTAGTACCAAATATAAAGATTACAAAAATTCACAATACTTAGTTTTTAAATATGTTTTAAATGCAACAATGGTGATAACATTTCATATTCTAATTTTACTATTAAATTGGGGACATACAAAGTTTAAAAAAATATTAATAATCGTGAACCTATAACTATAAAAGTTACTGAATTTTAATGTAATTTCTTATCATTAATTCGATTTACGCAGCAGCAGTAAATTGTCAAATTGTTCAGGGAGGAGATTTCGAAATATTTACTTTGGGGAAATTACACAGAAACTTCGTTCATTGTTAGACTTTTATTTTTACAGTTTTATGACAGCTTGATAAGAAAGTAAGTTGCATTTTGAGAATAAAGTTCATGGAAAATAATTTCATTTAAATAAATAGTAATTTATTATTGTAGTCATTAGTTAAAATTAGTAGTTTTTGTTATGTTTTACTCAATTTCACACATATAATTCGACAGGCATGTGCTAAATGTGACAAAATATACAGGGCAACATCAAAACAAAATGTAATTTCAAAACTATCTGCATGTCTGTGTTTAATATATATTTTTTAGTATTTTGTGATATGTTGATCAGTAAAACATACAGCTGCTCTTTTTATTTTTGAAAATACTGGAGATAACTTATAAAAGATAGTTTTGTATAATAATTTACTACTGTACTCATTTAGTTAAAATTATTAGTTTTTGTAATTTTTACTAAATTTACTCATATAATTCGACAAGCTTGTGGTAAGTGGGACAAAATATTTTATTTTTGAAAATACTGGAGATAAATAATTATAAAAGATAGTTTTGTATAATAATTTATTACTGTACTCATTTCGTTAAAATTATTAGTTTTTGTAATTTTTACTAAATTCACTCATATAATTCGACAAGCTTGTGGTAAGAGGGACAAAATATTCAGGGTAACATTAAAAACAAAATGTAATTTAAAAAATAAATGCCTTTCTGAGTTTTTATAAATATATTATTTTCTTTACTAATTTGTGATATGTAGTTTCAAAATATGTTGCTCAGTAAAACATACAGCTCGTCTTTTTTTTTTTTGAAAATACTCGAGATAAAATATAAAAGATAGTTTTGTATTAGTGGTGCACATATAGCCTGCTTTACAGGAAAAACACAATATTAAAGGTTCTAACCTAATGATACAATTCATTTGCTGTAATTAATTAATCTATATCCTGTTTTGTACCATTATTTCAATCTCATATTTTTTTGATGTTCTTTAGGTTTACATTTTGATTCACTAAAGGCCAGTTTATTCAGAAATATAATAAAATGAATTTACTACGTGGTTGTAACATACGGAACTAAATGTTTTTATACTCATTAAGTGTTTGGGAGTAATCTACCATTTAAAAATAAATAGTAAATTCTTAATACAAGCAAAAATAGTATGCTATTATTAAACCGGATGAGGTTAACTCGAGTGCCAAGTCATTCTGAAATAGTTCAGGATTAAAAGAACTGTTGTGTGTATATTAATACAAACATGCTAAATATGTATAACTCTCAGTTTGTTCTATGTGATTTTCTTTCACTTTCGCATTTCGGGCGGCTAGATAGCTGAAGTGTTAGTGTAGGCCTACTTAACTTCAAAGCTCTAGGTCCTCGAATGCTTTGTCTAGTTATAAAGCATGAGTTGATTTCAGGCTGTGATTCATCGGTGCTTTTCTATCTTTTAAAATGACGAGTGTCTCATTTTCTCATCATATGTTTATTACAATAATGCCTCAACACTCATACAATCGATATATTGAAATAACCATCTAAACAATAACAATATCTACGATGAGGATCAGTGAACGCTTCTCAAACACCGTATTACCTATAACCAAATATATTATTCATCTCTTTTCAAAAAATTTGTATTTGCTATGCTTTTTCTGTAAACTGTATAATAGTATCTCTACAACACTTGCTTTTAGAAATGTTCGGAGCAGTAGTTTCGGAGAAAGTTGAGTAATGACATTTTTAGCAACACTTTCTGTAATTTCTTAATACGAAATTTTGAATCTATTTAATAAAATATTTCTATTAAAGCCCTTTCAAACAATATCTCACCAAACGTATTTATTTTAACAAACTTTATCCCCTCAAATTTATAGTACCGTATTTTGAGAATATATGCGGGTTAGCGTGTTTTATAACTGTTTCAAATTTCCACGCGGTTCCTTTATCAGTTCCTGAGTGATTCTGTTTTTTCCAATGTAAAGAACCCTAAAGTCAACAATATAAAGCAATTTTGATTAAAGAAACGTAGTGAGCGATTACACTGAAGATAAATCGTAACTATATCGCCGGGATTAAATGATAACGAAATATTCCAGCTAAATCTCTTCACTTTTGATTTATTCTTAAAGTCTGCAAGAGAAGAAAGGGTGGACTCCGAGGGTGGTGGGTGGTAAAGATTCTTCAAGGGGGATGACGATGCTGTCAAAATCAGTGGATCAGTAAAATAATTTCTATAAGGGTTGAGTTTTATGCCTGCAACCCTTTTAGAAGAAGCTCAGACTTAAAAATGGAAACAGCCCTCGAGAAAAGAAACGATGCCCCTACCCTCTCCTTCTTTCCCTTCCGGGCTTATAGTATAATTGAAAATGTTGACAGACCGAATGTCGGAATTTTGTATCGATAGAAGTATTGAATCGAATTTGTATTGCCGTTATATTTCAGTATTTTCGTTATGTTGAAGTAGGCTATAATACTAAGAACAATAAATTATATAATTATTATAATATTTTCAAAACATCTTTGGGCTATTTGTTACATTCAAAACTGATCCATTAACAAAAATAACATAGTTAATATGTAAATACAATAAAAAAATAATAATACTAATAACTTATACTGTTTTATGGCGATTGCAGAATTGTTAGGTTTAAAAAATACACGAGGAAACCTTCTTACTGATTACTTTGTATGGTTTTGTCGCAGCCTCAATAATGATTGAATGTTTATATGAATTTTGCGTGTATAATGGACTACAACATACACGGTGCCTCAGGAGAACACTAATAGTGAACATACTAAGGCCAAAATAATGAAAAAAATATATAAACATACTTACGTCAAGAAATATTTATATATTCTATTTTAACTTTAAAAGTATTTATCTCTTTGCGTTCAAATTTGGTTTAAGCATTTATAATGTATCAAGAGTGCCAAATTTTATTTGGCTTCATTTCAAAATTGCGACCATTAAAAATGTTTCACTTAAAGTAATTTGAAACAGTTAGGGGAGACCGGGGCAACATGACGAGCGGGGCAAGATGACTAATGTCGTGTTTTGAAAAATTGTTCATATGTAGCAGCGCCATACGTAGCATGGTGGCTCATCAGTCATCACATGACAGGGATATAAAATACTTGCTGATATCGGCTTTCATATTATGTGAAACAATCCAAGAAGGAAACTTGTTTTTGTTGATGTCTGATGTAATTTTTGTCGCTCAAGTAATACTTTTATTCAAGCAAAAGTAAGTTAAAGCAAGTAACGTTTACATCAATTTGAAGGAAGTTTCATATCCTACATTTATATGATATTATATTTTTAATAGCTTAGCTTTTTTAGATTGCATAACCTAAGCCATTTGTATAGTGTAACTTGGGGCAAGATGACGGGCTTATTTATTTTGTTTTTGAATTTATTGTTTTCCAAAGGATATAATTGATATTATTTTTTTCACTGTAGAAACTGATGAAGGAGAATCTCTTATGAAACCCATTGTTTCAAAGGTTGCATCCAAAAGTATTTTTGTAATGAAACCATTACAAAAGCGAAGAATGAAAAACAATGGCGTTAGGAAACCAGGAAAAAACTGTGTGCCGTTGTCATCACAAGCCTGTGAAAATGGAGGTGTTAAGACATTGACTGTTGCGCGTTTACAGTTTAGTTGATATCATGGGCAAGCATTCAAACGGAGACTTTACGCTAGTAGCCAGCATAAAAACATCACAACCTCATAAAACTCATTTAAACTAGTTATTAGGAATATGTAATGGGGTTTACTTAAACATGAGGTACGTTACTGAAATGAAGAAATTTGGATCTTGAATTAAACACTGAGATAAGGATATTATTAATTCAATGTTGTTGTGAATAGGAGCCGATGTTGTTAGGTTAGGCGGTAGCACGGCAAGCCTCTATAAGGCCAATGCTATCAACCAGATCAACTAAACTGTAAACGCGCAATAGAAAAGGAACAAAAAATAAAAGAAAAAGAAAGTAGAAAGAGAAAAGAGAAAAGAAAAATTGCAAAACAACTGACTCTTGCAACTGTCTCTGAAATTGGTTCGCAGACTCTTCTGGAAAGGTAGGGTTACAAAAAAAGAAAAAAAATATCTCTAAAGCCAATTTATAATTATGAAGGTCCTTCAATTTTCAAAGATTCGGAGATAAAATCCTAGGTTGTGATGGACTTTACAAAGACCCACCCACAGAAGACTGTGTTTAGTCAGGGCTATAGAATAGTGTTCTATAGCCCTGGTGTTTAGTGCTCTGCTTGCCTCTTATGGTGGCACCGAAAATGTTCAAATTATGATTGTGGAAAATTTGTTTGTGGTTACTGATAAAAATATACGAATAAACTAAGACATTCTAATTTAGTTCTAAATTGCATAAGACAAAACTTTAATTTTGCATCAAACTGATTAAAAAGCCTAAGATTTAAAATTAAATATAATTATTGGTATTGTCATGTATTTTTGAAAACAATTTAAAACTCGCCTACTCTCATGATAGGATTTTGTCATCATATATTTGTTAAATACACTAAAACATACGATACTGAATTTGGTATTAAGTTTAATTTCCTATTCCTTTTATGTGGCCCCATAGCAATGTCATCTTGCCTCTTATATAGGACAAGACGACTGATTTGTAGTAGTTTGTTTCAACGACTAAAAAAATGAAAAAATACATTGGGTATGTCAGGTTATTTTATGGTTTTTAGAAAGACTAGGAACTAACCTAACTGTTTATATTCTGTAGTTATACAAACTAAAACTAATTTAACAAAACATTTCAAAATAAAAATTCTTAACGTTGTCATCTTGCCCCGGTCTGCTTTAACTTAAAATATTATTCCTTTTAAAAGAATTAATATTTTCGTTATTCACAACGATTAAATTTGTTAAAACACGCTTTATTTAGCTTAAAAGAAATATTTTTGGTCGAGGCACATTTAAATGTTTAATGAAATCTACCAACTTAACTAGATTGTCATTCAGTAAAAATTGGATTGATTTCATTAACTATTAAAATTCGAAACTTATTTTGGTACAAAGCATTAAGTTGTCAGTTTATACCTGTCATACCCGGCTTCACCTTTGTCAAAAATATAGAAATCTTCTCAAATTTAACCGGAAAACTATTAATTTGTGAAAGTGAAACTTATTTTGTTTAAGTTAGGTGTAGGCTTCCGTTTGCTGTTTGACAATGTATAAACAGAGTATAACGTGCGGAATGCAATGCTGGCAAACTAATCAGTTTAAATACTTGGTTTCAACTGAAACTACTCACCCCCTCCCACCCCCCTTAAGTATTTAGTGTTCTGGTTTATCTTTACGGTCTAGCCTGTGACTGCGTAAAACCTTCCGCGGGATTAAACAAAAGTCTTCACTTTTTCAATCAGCCTACATTTTTGTAATAGGCCTAAAGCTTTATAAAACACTCGCTTTACCACGGCGTTAATGTTTATCGCATTAGGTTTTCTTAAAAATCGGATAAGTAGATTTTGAGATAAACCGCAGTAAACGAACACACTACACACTTTTCATATTCATAAATATAATTAAAATAGTTTTGAAATAAAATGTTTTATTTAGATTGACAACTTCCCCCGTTAGGTTTCATTTATTTAAAATAAGTTAACATTTGTTTTAACAGCTCAGCTAGACTAAAACGAAATAATATTCATTATGTTTATGAAACACATTTTTAACTAAGTAATTTGGAGTATATTTTGCAACCCTTATTTAAAATAAAAACTTTGCAATTTCCTTAAGAGAGTTTGTGTTCTTTTGAAATACAGTGTCTCCCCATTACAATGCCAATATGATACTGGAAAAAATATGATTCAAATGCGACAAAGAAAAAACAAACTAAATTAAACTATATAAGTTAAATAGGAATATAAATTTATTAATATTTCGTTTGTTCGAGGGATTTATCAAATGTAAAACAAGTATTATGAGTAAGAATAAAACGTAATAAATATTTATCACTTTCTAAAAAAATATACGTTTCGGTAATCTTAAGTATAGATTAATTTTCGAAGTTTTGGTAAACACACATTCAAGCCCTTTGCTTCTAAAACAGGCCAAAAGTAAACCAGGTTTCTGTATACACCTGTTTCTTAGGTTGAATGATTACTTAATCTTACAGAGAGTTAAAAACAAAACATTTTAACTGAGCGTAGGGTTTTAAAAGTTTTCAAATTTGATTGAAAGGTTTCGAACTTGGTCTACAGGTACTCGAATTGTAAAGCATCTTAGAAATAAAGATAGCTTTGCTAGTGAGAAATCAGTTTCCTTAAAGTAAAAGTAGAAAGCTATTTGCCTTACTGCGGTTTCAGAGAAGAAATCAACAGAGAAATACTCGAATTGAGTCGTCTAAGGGGTGGGAGGAACTGAATCAATAAAAATCTTGATTTTAAAATGGGGGTGGGCGAACGAAAGAGGGGTGGTCTTTTTATCTGTAGAGTTTTTTCCCTTGCAAATGGAAGGGTTGATGAAGAGGGCTGCTAAAAATGTAATCCGTGCCACCCCCTCTAAGACTCGCACCCTGCTATTTTCTTTTCTCTCACTTCCACCCCCTCCTCCCGTCTAGAGTTTTTCCATTTTAGTCGACTGATTTTTGTTCAAGGGTAGGCAACTGCAATGGCGGACAGGACGAATGGCCGCCACAGTTATAATTATTTAATATTAATGTTTGGTAGTAAATTTGTTGATGACTTGGTTAGTGGTATGGAGAACCTTGACCTAAAACTTCATCGACTTCCTTCACCAACTTCTGAAACATATGGAAAGTTTTACATTAAACGTTTAAATACAATTTGTACTTATTAATTTTATAAGCCAACAAGATACCTACTCAAAGTTTGAACGTTTATTGTACACATCAGTTGACTATGAATTAATTATAATAGTAAATTTCTTAGTTCAGAATATCTAAAGTAAATACAAATAACTTAACTTCTTTCATTTTCTTCAACTTTTTTAACCAATATTTTATTAATTTCATGATTGACCTAGGTAAAAAACAAATTGATACCGGTACATAATCTTTTCTGAATAATCCTCCTCAATAACTTTATAATAGATGTAACACGTTTACAGCTAATTTTCTTTTATATTCCTATTTTTTATTATAACATATGAAACCCAATATGCAAACTTAAAATAAACAGTAAACTTTTCATATATATAAGTAAAACACAAATTAATATAAATATAATCTTTTATGAATAATTAACCTCACAAACTTTATAATATAAGCAAAAAGTTGAAATATTATTTTTCTTCACGTGTTCCCTTTTTACTATAAAATATGAAACGAGATATAATAGGCTAACTACATACAAACTTCAAAATATAAAATTTGTCATGTCTATAAGTAAAAAAACAAACTAATAGGCCTACATAATCCTTTATGAATAATCCCACTCACAAACTTTATAATAGAAGCAAAAAGTCAACATCTTATTTTTCATTAAAGTTTCCCTTTTTACTATAACATATGAAACAAAACTACATATAAACTTAAAAAATTTAAAATAATATGTTTTTTTTATGTGTATAAGTAAAACACAAATGAATACATAATCTCCTCGCTAACTTTATAATCGAAGCAAAAGTTTACAACTAATTTTTCCTTTAGATTTACCTTTTTTTATTATAAAATATGAAAATAAATATAATTAATTACATAAAAACCTAAAATAAAAAGTTCATTTTTCACATATATAAGTAAAACACAAATTAATATAGTTATAATCTTTTATGAATAATCACCCATTACAAAATTTATAATATAAGCAAAAATTAAAAAAAAAAATCTATAAAATATTAAAACAAATATAACGATATAAAAACTTGAAATAAAAAGAGAATTTTTCATGTGTAGTAAAACACAAATAAATAATTATAACCTTTTATGAAGAATCCCCCCCTAATAAACTTTATAATATATGAAAAAAGAAAACTTTTAATTTTACAACTTAATTTTCCTTTAGAATTTCCCTTGTTTACTGTAAATTATGGAACCAAACATAACTATGACAAAACTATATGTATATATATGTTCTATTTACGCTTTGCACTTACTCCTCACGTAACCAATTCTCCTGCCATATTATTTACAAAGTTATAGATACATTTAAATACAAAAATCTACATTGAAAAATGCAAATGTTTTGATTATGTTTCGAATTAAAAACATTCCTAGTTTATGTTTAAATATAATGCAACATAATAGTAATAATCTTTGAATTATAATATTAAAAACATTTTTTTTGTAAATTTGTGTTGATTATTAAATGAAAAATATAAAATTATTTGGTTGGTAACAGTATAACATAATTTGTAAGTTGTTTGTTGAAACATTAATAGTTTCAAGGCAGTGCTTGCTAAAGTTGGAAATACAAAATATGAACGCTATGGTTATACAGATTACATGTTTATAATTTATAACAACTATACTAAACAGGATAAAAAGGATTTTACTGTAAATATTATGAAAGTGAAATAAACATTTTACTCTTATACAGAATAGGTTAGTTAAAAGTAAAGGTATAACAATAATAATGTTACACCAATAGATAGGCTACTGTGACGAATAATAAATTGGACTGATACTATATTCTGCAGGCTAATTAATAACAACAATTTTACTTTCTTACCGCCTGACATAATAAATGTTATGTCCTCTATGACAGCTATTTTGACTGTTAAGAGAGTTTACCAGTGAGTGTAAAATTGTATGTGATTATTTATACAGAGCGTGGTATACCTCGATATAATTAAATTAAATTGCTACGTCATCGTAAAACCTCTACCATACCTATTATAGCAATTTGTCCGGTGTTTAAGGCGGTTAAAAATTGTGCCCCTCTTCTGAAGGGGTGTAAAGGAGGCAACATTATTTTTTTTTAAATGGCAACTAATATTTTGTGACATATCATTTCTGTGATAAGAAAATAAAAATCTGCTAAAGTCGATTCGTTTGTTGCTCTTATAAATGTTATTTGGTAAATTATTTTCTAGAATTTTATAAAGATCGGTTATCGTACTATGAAAATAATAATTTATTTCAATGTTCAATATTTAAAATTGGACAAAGTTAACCCCATGAAATAAACAAGGACCAAGTTATCCTGATTACAGAATGATAACAACGAACTCCTTATTTTATGCGGTGATAAAACAAATGTAATCCTTTGATTGCATACTGCTCTTTCACTTTAATTTCTTTACTTGTAGCCTGAAAAAGAGGTTGATATTGTTCTCGGTTTAACGTAAAAACAGGTCAAGAATTTGTATTCTATTAACATAGTTAACAAGTCATACGTGTTCATTAAAAATTATTGACATGAGGGGATTTGAGTGGGGTTGGATTGATTTTGAAAATAGTTTTCCAAGGTTCTCATAAAAGGCGAAAAACTGTCCCGAGAACTGGTTTTGTATATTTCTTTCCGTCTTTTAAATAATATAAAATTATAACAGTAACTTAATAACATTTTTAAGCGTAGCGAACGAGTGAGTTTTCTTTTCTAATCGCAGAGATTCGTGGTTTTTAAAGGGCATAAATTTGAAGCCAAATTTTATCAAAATCGTTAGAGCCGTTTCTTTATTTGGGTTTTTGGCCAAAAAGAGGGTTGTTTTACAAAATGTTTCAAAACCTTTTTTCGTGCATCTATAAAGGCCTAATTGACATGTTTGGTGCAAATTTGTTCGAAGTCGATAGAATAGTTTTCTCTCTAGCTTTGTATACATATAGACATACAGACAGACATACAGCCAGACATAAAAACAGACATTTTGTAAAAACCACTTTTTTGGACTCAGGGGGTCCCAAAACAGATTTTTCCACAAAAATCTCAACAACGATTTTTTTGCGATCACTATACTATAGTATAGTAAGAAAGTAAACTTTTTACAAAACTGAAACAACTACGAAACCTTAATTTGGTGCGTAATCAGCACGCATTTGGTGGAAAAGCATACAGTTCCCAAATAACAACAGATAAGTATGAATACAGAGACTTTATTGCTTAGGTAGGCTTATAAGTTAAGTTTTAGTTGATACAGAATCTAAAATATTTTATGCACCCTCAACTAACACGTGATATTTAGTAAATATCCAACTAGTTATAAAATATGATTATAATTTATACCGTACATAAATCATATTAAGTATTATGATTTTCGTAGGATAAAAAGGCACTTGCAAATAAAATAAATTAGTAGTGTAATTAAAAACAGATAGTAAACTAACAATACTTTTCATTTTAAACTGATTTTTAACTAAACAAATAATCGTGTTCAATATTTTAATTTTATAAAATGTGGGAAAATCAACTAAAGCCAAATTCGTTAAGTTTACTGTAGATACATCGAAATAAAATTTTGAAGTTAAAAAAATAAAATATCAATAAAAACAAACAAAAAAACATAAAATAATTTAATTACACTGTAAGTTGGACTCTAGCTAAAAAAATAAAGTATTGTTTTCATAAGCTATATTTAAACAATTTAAATATGTTTTGTATTCTTTTTTTTAAATTATTCAGTTTTCCAGAGTAAGCGTACAATTTGCTAACACAATCATCTTCCCGCAATGTGTCAGTTTCAAATGGATATTGCAGCTAACCCATCCCACCTTTCTAATAAAACTAGAATAAATAAAACATATTCCTGAACTTAGACTATATTTATATTTCTTCTTTTAAAATAGTTTATACAATGTTCTATTAATTACAAATCGAAATTAGTTTATAGAAAGCAGATCTTAAAAATCGGAAATTGTTATTATTTAAATTTTTAACACTTTTTAGGGTACGATTCTGAATACAATAAAAAAAATGTACAACAAACAACATTATAAATGTTGGTTGACTTAATTTTTCTTTTTTTTTTTTTAATTCATGACAGTGATTATTTCTGATTATAATTTTTTATTTTTCGTAACTATAAGATATCTATTTTCTCCCTGCTTTCACTATTTTAATGGGGTAAAAAGTAGAATAATTGTTTTGACTGATATTTTGAAGTAGTGTTAGATACGACCAAAGTTTAAATACGAAAAATGTTCAACTTTAAGAACTCATTGATTAGATAAATATCCCACTCAATGTTTGTCATTTGAATGTTTCTAGGTGTAATCTGTTTCATTTCTAGGTAGTTGTATATTTTTTAAACGTAGGAAATTTGTCAAATATTGCGTAAGTTGGAAGTTGTTTGAAAGGATTAGCAAGTTTCGAAAAATGTTGGTTTGTGAGAATGATCCATTTATACTGTAGTAAATAAAACGACGAAATCAAAACATCGCACATTTAGGGCAGCCATCTAAAAGCCCTTTTCGACTTATGTTTACATTTAAATTTGTTTCGAAAACCACACCGCCCCTTGAATTATGACTTTTGTGGCATTTTAAATAGATTGCTTGTTATTATACACATAGGAGGTCTGCTCTCATCAAAATATATTTATGTTTCAAAGTGTACGTAAAACTCAAAAGCTCTATATTTTACAACTGTAATAGGAAAAGTTTCAAATAGATTTGATCAAATATTACAGTAAAGAACGATGATAATGTTTTGGCTATTTATAAAACTGAATGAACGATTAGCTGTTGTGCATTCCAGAAAACAGAACAATGAATCTTTGGTAAACGTGTTTTTAAAAGAAAGACACCGAGGGGTCTTAATTGTATACATTTACAGTCGAGTTGAACGTGAAATTGTATCCATTATCTAAGTGTACAAGCATTGACAGTGAAATATTGTCGAAATTAATAATATTTTGTAGAGAGATGTGCTTCATAATTCTTTTACAGAGTTAAAGAAAATTTATTTTATATTACGGGTTTGTTTGTGTCTTGCTTAAAAGTTCAAATAAATATTAATGAAACTAAATGCAAAATTATAAATTTAATATTTATTTAAAACAACCATAACACGTTCTTTTATTTGCTTAAGTTAGAGTCGTTAAATTTAAAGTATAATAATAATAATGTTTGTTTTAGATATATTTTTGAAATAATGAAATGTTATAAACTTTGCTGACTGGATATTCTAATAATATATATATTAGAGTAGGTTTATGGGTAAAATTTAAATCATTATAATGTAGTGATATATGTATCTGTGTCAATCAATTCTATGTTCGTTTACCTAAATAATTTATCATATTGTGTTGGTAAAATAGATTTTTGTTTTATATGGACCCAAAAATAATTATTTGTCGCGCGTTCATTAAAACAAATTATCGTCTTCTAAGGTTTGGTGTCATTCAGAAACTTAATGATATCTATAGCTGATAGCAGCTTTGTAATTAAGCTAATAAAAGCAATGGACAGACGAAGATGTATAGCCATGAATATTACAAAAATTCAGAACTTGTTGCAGACTTTTAAAAATATCATTCCATTTTACAAAACGTTGTACTTTAATATCTAATCCTAAAAAAGTGCAAAATATAAATCTCAATTAAACTATATCATTTTGGAAAAGAGTAATTTTTATTGGTCTTGTATTATATATTTTTCTTTGTTTTCTTCTCCACGTTTTTAAAAGCTTTTGAAACTATCTGTGATATTAAAGAAATTATATATATATAATTCAACATATGACTTTAATCTGTGAAACAATTTTTTATTTTAAAGAACGATAGACTTTTATTTCACATACTTTTAGTTACAATCTATAATACTAATTCTTCTGTAAAAGATAACATTTCATACTTCAGTTGTCGACGTGTACAACCATTTTAGCTTGTTTTGAAATTTAAGTAATACATAGTTTGTAAAATTTAATAATCTACTATACAATTTATCAGAATGCTAGTCAATTCATCTTATAGATTAGTTATCTGTTTGTAGTTAGGCCTATAATTTATTAACGATGGATGTTCAATTTTATTATTAATTATTCGGACATTTGCCATAATTTTTGTGTTAAAATCAATACACGACGTTTCGGGAATATAAATCAACTACCGTTATCAAGTGTCTGAAAACCAAGAGGACATACACTAGAGATCTATGTTAAAGAAAACAAGTAAAAGTAAAATATACCACCAACCTTAACCATCTACATAGTAGCCTAGATCACAGAACTGAAACTGAGAAGTCAAAAAAAAAAAAAAAAAAAAACATACACACACCTGAAGGCAAAACACGTATATATGGACTATCTAGTTCACCCAAGTTATTTGTAGTGAAACAAAATTAGTGTAATTCAATAAAAAAAGAGTATATCAGGGTTAATAAAGATTGATAATAATATTGATTTGTTTTAATACTGTACCAAACGCTCTCAACATTTTGGTAAACTTCGAAGTATTTATGGCTGTGTAGGCTTGACATTGCAAATTTCAATATAAGACTGTCATTCATGGCTAGTAGACCTATTTCATCTTAACTTAATCGTCGAATAATTTTTTTCCAAATAAAAAAAAACTAATAGACCTAATAACACCAAAATATAAAATTAATTATTAAATATCTACACATAGTAAAAATAATTATGTACTTTACGCTTTATAAAGTCACTATCGTGATAAAAAAACTTTCAGATACATTATGGACTATTTGTTAAGGGTCTTCTAACCTTGCGTAAAACAGCAAAAATATGCAGTTCGTACTAACGTGTTTCGGACGCCTTTTTTCAACCTAAAAAGTTGTGAAACATCTTAAATTGTTCTTAAAGGCTATGTGCTTTTGTCTTATATCACATAATTGAAATATATCGACGGCAACTCCATTTAATCAGCAGTTTAACTGAGTAAAAATTGATTATTTTTAACGCATTTTTTAGTAGTTTTAAGCAATAATTTCCATATTTTAAGGTAACACGTAAAAAATATAAAGCCTTTTTTATAACTTAAAGTAGTTTCCCAGATTATTAATTCATAAATAGAATCCGAAACACGTTATTACAAATGCATGTTTCAACGATTTTGCGGCTTGAGTCAGGCTTTTTTTTAAAATCATACTGTACACGCAGGAGTTTTCTTCAAGGTAAAGAAGAGCCTTAAGTACAAAAAAAAAAAAAAAAAAAAAAAAATACTGTGCTAGTTTGAAATAATGCAGGAAATTTATATTTTTAAAATTACAGTAAAGAGTTTGATTTATTTGTTAACTAAAGAAACCAAACAAAATTTAAAACTGTCCAAATGAAAGAAATTAGGTGATTCTTCATATTTTTACTAAAGAGGATTAAATGTCTTATCAGTATTTATGATGAGAAAAATAATAATGGTTATTTTGTCGTACAAATGTATAACCATTTACATTTATTTCCTATAATCAATTGTTTTTTACTATAATTAATTTAAATAAAATAATCACAGGATAATAAATTCTATAGCCGATAAATAGTAAATAACACATACCTTTACACAGAAGAGCCAACACGATTACTACTCGTGATGACTGCCGAAGAGAATTTGATTTTACCAGGAAGATGAACCTCATTAACCCTCGCACCCGGAAAGCCGGTTTTCGTATTTTTCTATCCTAAAACAATGAAACAAAGGCATTAACTAACCTGGTCATTTAACGACCTAGACAACCCTTCTCTGGTTGCTGAGAAATTTTCAATTGATTAAAAAATACGAAGGGTCAACATTTTTCCTTTCTGATCGACGTAGGGTAAACACAGGCACAGGGGGTAGTTGTACAGTCCCCGCCAAAAGGACTTCAGATTGACCTACCAAGTGGATGTTCTCACAAAAAGGTCTCATGAATATTCATAGCTTGGATTAACGGGCTAAAGATTTCATTTTGAACATAACACATAAACTTAACACAATTGCTGTTCAATGCTTATTTGTTTGCTATTTGCACCTAAAAAGTATAACCATACATTTAGTGGTGAATTTTTGTAGCGGTTTAATCGTATTAAATGTTTTGATTTCGACTAAAATTAGTTAAAATGTCTTGTTTCATAGTTAGTAATCATAAATGTACGCATTGTATTTGCCTCATACACAAGTCAACTGAACGCGAAACTGAGAAACTTTGTGAAAGTATTCTAATAAATATATACACAAAATTGCATTTAATATGCAAATCATTAAGTTTTCCTTCTGTCAGACAATTTGTTTTTTAATTTATAAATCATTTATAAAACGGATTTTCAGTATTAAAATGTATGCTATATTGAATAGTTATAAGTGACCGTTAAGCATGTTTAAAGTTAAAATTTAGGGAAACTATCCGTTTTACAAATAAACCGTAAGTGTGGTAAGGGTTTTGTATTTTCTACCGCCTCGTAAGTTTTACAAAAAAATATACTACAAACAACAACGTATCAACATTTCATATACTTGAGTAAAGAGTAAAATGTCATTGCGGTGGGTACGAGTCCCCAAACACAGTACGGTAGTCTATTACATTAGTAAAAGCATTAATAAAATTAATATTTTCCATAACATTTCTACAAAAGTTTTAATCCGTTGTTGTTTCTCTGTACCTCTACATCTCAGGATGTTTTTTTTTTCAAATTTTAGTTGCAATAACAACCGAAGTAGAGTAGGCTAGTGTATATTTCTATGCATATCTTGAAAATTACATACGAAAAGAATAAAACAAATCATTTTGATAAAATTATAATGTCTATGTGGTCACTCACTTACTGACATAAAATATCCAGTCTAAACCAAAAGTCCCTCGAGCATGAAATTTAACACAAATGTTGTTAGTGGAAGCATTTCAAAACTGAAAATTAAAAATATTTCCATTTTAAACCTCTAAAAAAATAACCGAATAAATAGCATTTTTTTTAAATGTATTAAAACTTGATGTAGTTCGGTAGGATTGTATTAGGGAATATGCCTCTTTATTTCATACACCGTGTTCTGCTCCGAGCAAAGCGATGCAGTCTTCGATTTGAAGACGAAGATTGTTTTGGAACACGCGAATCGTCCAGCGGTGTCCTTGAGTAAAGCCATTTCAAACGGTACTCCACTCCACGTTTGATAAAATAAAAAATTTGTGATTAGGAGGTACCAAGATTTGGTATTTCTAAGTGTATAAGTAGTAACATATATTTTTATTTCCATTATTGAATATTTACTGGTAAGCCTGTTTTATAACTGTTTAAATTAGACATAAACATGTAATTAAGTTTTACTCCTGACAGTGGTGTCTCTTAACCGAGATCGCTTTTAAAAAACTTACCATCAATTTGGTTTGGTGTAGGCTATCTTATTTTGTCTAAAGCGGATATTTCCTTTAACTTTAAACACTTTATATGACCGTCATTTCGGAACCATTTTATAGTTGAATATATTATAGTTTGTGGTGAAAAAATATATTTTCATATACTTTGGAGGTATATTTTGTAATTGAAAAAAATGTCGATAGGCGAAAGACCGTCGTTTTCGGACATACTTTCATATGATGTTGTCATTAATTTTAGAATTAGAACATTTCCTGAAAATGTCTACCATTACTCCCAGAATTACCCGTGTATTCACTTACAAAATGTCTAATAAATAATTTCGTTGGGTTGTTTAATATAATTATTAAATATTACTTTCATTTTATATATTTTATAGATTCATTTATACAAGAATATTTTAAAATTGTATACTTGATTTAGTATAATTTTGTTATTTAACATACATTTAAAGTTAAAAAAAAGTATAAGAAACATACTGATTTCGTTAGTTTTGTCTTTTCATAATATGATAATTATTCCATTGCCGCCGTAAGAATGCAAATACTTCTTACATTTACTAAGAGGAACAGTTACAGCCATTCGGAGTATGAGCGTTAAACCAATTCTCCGCCTTCCTTAGACTAAGTATCATATGTTAAAGACGTTAAGAAACAAATAAATAAAAGCTCACTAATTAATGACAGAAACTTCAAAAATTGTTTTTATTGTTTATTAAGTTTTTAAATCTAGCGATACTCTTAGTATACCAGGAGACAATTATTTTTAACAATTTTATTGAAATACTTAATTTCTGTTAAGCTTAAAGCTTTTATGATGATATTTTATTTTGAATCAATACCTTCGAATTTAATATCGAGTTGAACAGATTGAGAGTAACATTACATTTTGGTTGACTTCTACTTTAAGACCAATTGAAAACATTATTACGAAGTGTAATGATTTATTTTTTAATATTTTTAATGAGCGACAACTCGTTAACAAGACTACATATTAGAATAATAAATGAATACAATCCGACTGCTGTACTCCAGGTAAGAGTTGACGCAGACTGTACTTCAAAGTGGACACGTGGGGAAGATTCATCCCTTACACCTTTTCAACCCTTCCTGGACGTAACCCGTTCCCAGAACCCGTTTGTCCAGTTCACCCTTCTTGGCCATCTGGACTCACAAACAGGTTTTCCAGCTGTCCAGGATACCACGGTCAGAGTTGAAATTAATTCGCTATATATGTATACATCGCTGGAGTCTTTGAGTCGGAACCGTTACATCGACGCCCTTCTAAGGGTTAAGACAAAGACCGCACAGTGCTTTGTGACTGGCCAAGAAGTGAGGTTGGGAAACTTAATCCCTTCGTAAAAATTAACCATTTCAGTAACGACTATATAAGCAACAAATTATAATTTTAGTTTTTCAGTTAAATATAGTAAATTCATTTATTTAACCTAAATACAATTTTAAAACTACTAAAATAAAAAAGGCAAAACATCTTCAACTTTTCTGTGTTTTTAAACAAATTTGTATCATAGTCTTAAGGTTTTTTGTTGTTGTGAATATAACGAATTTCCATAGGAAAAATAAGCTATTGCAGTGACCCTTATGGTAAGACCTAAGGTCGGGAGTAGTAAATTAGCACCGATTATGGTCCCCAGAACACGTTTTAGTATGCCATTAAAAATTATGTATATATATATATTTGGGTGTGTGTTTGCACTCTAGCGGCCGAATTTTAAGTCCGATTTGGCCCAAATTTGGTACACACGTTGGTTGTCTACGTCGCTCAGACGAGTAAGTTAGCCAAAAAAATCCAACCACCGGAAGTAACTATTTTTTTGAAATTTTTCGTAAGAGAATGAAACTTTTTTAAAGTTTTATCTAAAAACTTAAATATAGGATATTATTCTGCACACTTTTTTTTACACGACCTTATAGTTCGCTTGGTTCCCCCAAAATCGATCAAAACGCAAAATACCATGAAAGTACCTGGTCCACTTGCTGGATTTTAAAGTGAATCTTCTAATCCGAGGTCGACGGCCGAGTTTGTACTCTGCGAGCTTAGCGAAGCTTATGACCCGAGGCCGCAAGGTCGTTCCGCTGCGAGTCGAACGAAGGAGCACGTGAGTGGAAGCTGGAGGCTTAGGTGCAAACAAATTTTACTAATATATTTCTTACACATAGGCAGCTATTCAACGCCGTCGTAGTAGACCGATTTCTTAAATTATTGGTTGAAACCCTAAAATATACAGACCTAAACTTAATTTTCGAAATTTGCCCAACTCACGTCAGCGGTTCAGTTGCGTGGTCGAATTATTTAATCTATCCTACTTACAGTGTCTCGAAATCTTACAATTTTACAAAAGTTTAGGAATAACTGGTTTTACTTTACGTGAGAGGGCCTATTGGAAGGTTCATATCTGGCGATTGAGGTGTCAAAAAAAAAAAAAAAAAAAAAGTTAAAGGCATTGGGCAGCATTTTTGTTTCCACTTTACGTATTAGGGGAGGAAAATTTTACCACGTTAAACAATATTTTTCAATTTTCTTATTTTAGGTTTCAGAAATATTCATCACAATAGTAGTAAAATGAAGATATGAGGCTGTATGGTCGAATAAGATAAAACTACGAGGATTCCTGTATCCTAAGTTGTATCCTGTATCCTACACTTTTAAGCCATATTTAAAATAATACAAATATTTTTGAAGTTTGTGATTTGTTCACCGTGAAAGAAACCCCCTAAATAATGATATTCTGAGTATTTAGTTTTAATGTATCAATAAAAATCCACAAATTTAATTAGAATTGATAATTAAAATTGTACATTTACTGGCTGCGTTATTTAATTATTGATATAAAGGTTTGGCTTCAAGTTTTAGAGTAAAATACTTTAACTTACAAATAATTTTAAGTAATTTAGACCTATACATTATAAAAAAACAACAATTATTTGTCTATTTAAATAAAATATATTATGGAATATTATCAGTGTTTGTACATTTGTCACCTGCTTACTCTAACACTAGCATTGTATAGGTTATTTCTCAGTAGGTAGCACTTATATTACTAGTTGATTTCATACTTCTCCTATACCTTTGTCGAATCAAATATATACAACGTCTCCCCTAATGTATAGTACTGTATATTATGTCCTCAATACAGATTAGAGACATTTTAGTTTTTTTATTTAATTACAGACAACCATTCATTTTATCAATTCTTTTTGTATTTTTAAGTAACTAAAACGAACATACAAAACAAAACTTCTAGAACATAAAAGTCTATACTTTCTAAGAATGTTCTTACGTAATTTTTATCTTGTATAAAGTTTGACTTCCAACCAATCACCTTTCATCATAATTAGAAATCCTTCCGAATTTAGGTATTGTCTTGTTAGTTCGTGGATTAGGAAAAGGGAGAGGATTTGCGCATTTTGTATTCTGATCGCGAGGGTGTGTTTCTTAGGCCTACTTCTTTAAGCGGCTCATCAATGTCCGACTTTGAATTAGCAATTTAAGAACAACCCCTTCCAAGGGGGAAGAATTGGAATTTAAATAAAATGGGTTTCGGATGGGGGTGAGGAGAAATGGTAAATCGGCTGAAAGGGTTGCTACTGTGTCCGCCTAATGGGCTAAAAAGGGATTAGGTTGGTTCGAAATAGGGATTTTCATGTTTTGTGGGGAATTCTGTTTAACGAACATATGCTGTGCGATGACCAAGAGAGAAGATGAGTAGACTTTAGTGGTTTATGCAAAAGTGTGTAAAACTGTTACTAATTTAAAAGTTTGATTAGATACGAGTAAAACTAATAACAATGGTAATTAAAATAATTAATTAAAACTAATCTAGTTTAAGAATCACGTCAATTCATTGCTATTTATCTTTATTTATGTTTACAAAACACTTATCTATTTTTACAGTTTGGCGCTCCTAGTTTGCACTAAGAAGACAGTTTATATCTCCGCGCTAGGATCATCCCCTTTTTGTCGTCACCAAATTTTTTGTTTGGAACAAACCTTTTCCCGCCTAACTCTTTGGGAAAGATTAATTAAAGTGAACGTGTAGCGAATAATTAGAAGAAGAATGGGTTGAAACTAGACGGTCTTTGTATAAAACGACATTTTCAAAGATTTTTACACCCCCTACTCCGTTTTCGAAACAACTTTTAAAACAATCCCTCACCCTTACGTCTTCCCTTCCTTTTAGAAGGAAATAATAGTCTAATCTTAATAATCGCGCAGGGTTGCCAGTTTTTGTTCGAGAATTTTGCATAGAAATACTAATAGCCTATTTAGACGCGGCGACAATGTCTCACTCCGGCTGTGAAATATCGACTCCTCCCTCTCCCCCTTCGCCCCTCCTTTCTTTTCTCTTTCTTGTGTCATCTTTGTCTTTTTCTCTTTTTATCTCAACATCATCATTAATTTCCATACGTGACATATTCTTTCATACCGTTCCCTTCCCATTCTGTTACGACACTTCTTAAGCCGAAGCTCGCTATCAATTAATCAATCTCTACAAAGTTTTATACATTATTTAATTCTAAAAACTTATTTCCCGTCAGGGATGAGCCAGAACTAGTAATGCCCTTCAATAATTTTTCAGTAAATGAAAATCTTACAATCTATATTAAAGAACAGAATAAAAAACAATTGAAGAAAACACCGATACGGTACAAAAAGTGTTTGTAAACTATTTTATATGATATACTTATTTTCATAAAGGTCTATGTAAGTATGTTCTTGGGCCTATAGTACAACTACGAATATTTTGGTGCATGCATATTGAAGCATGACACTACACAAACTTATTCATGAACACATAATTGACAATACGTGTACAATTAAACCAAGCTAACAATTTTATAATAAAATATTAACTCTAAACCTCGTTCACTTAAAGTTATGACATTAAAATAAACAGTCGACTTGATGCAACTTTGGATTTAAGGGTGAGTAAATCATCCTACGAAGTCGTATAAATCGACCAGTAGACCCGTTAGGTTAGGTAGAATATCGCTTGTAAACACTTACACTCTTGCAAATGGAAATCTTATTTTCTTCATATGTATATATATCGGCTAGTTGAAGGCCTATAATTCGCAGAAAACAAGATTTTTTTAGACAAGATGTTATCTAGTTTATAAGCATATATATTTAAGTAGTAATCATAGTGTAGATTGTTCATTACCCTTTATAAGTAAAACCTTTTGTTCAAAATTCGAATAAAGATCGTAACTTTGTTTAATTGGGGACTGTTTCGTTCTGTAGCTATTGCACGCCCTGACTGTTCCATTTCGAAAATTTAAAATTATTATTACTAGACGTAAGTCAGTTTTGTAGTCGACTATTGAAAGAAGTTGTTATTAAAAATAGTTATTTAGAGAGAATTACTTCAAAACGATTAAATTTATTTAACCAATAATTAATGAAACTATTTGAAGTAAATTTAATGTCGTTGTTGAAAATAATTATAAATTAATTGTTGTATTGAAATGTTGTGAAATATAACTAAGTGTGTATTTTTTTTTAGAACCCAGAAGAGTAATTAATTAGTGATAAATAAAAACATTTAGTTTATTTTGTAGAAAAACACTATTCCAACAATACAAATAATGTGGCACTAATTGTATAAATTATATATTTTCTAGATAAGTAACTTTGAAGGGAAGAATACAGAGAAAGAATTAAAGCTTGGACTTCAAGGGTGGGGATGAAGAGAAAAGTTATGTATTACTTTATATTTCGGACTTGGAGGGTAAAACGGAGAAAGGGGAGTTGGTAATTTCAAGACGTTAAAAAAGAACAAAGGGAAATAAAATGAAGAGATGTTAAGAAAGGAAGCGAGAAGAAGGGAGGGCTGCTTTCGTAGCCCCATAGCTTTTTATTGCCTTCTTTTTGTGCGTCTTATTATATATAATATAAAACCAGAGAAAATTTCCCATTTCTCTTAATAAGAAGGGAGATTCTGCTTTTCACAGACAAATAACAGAAGACTGTTTGCAACAAAGCTATGCCGGTCATTCCTTTTATTTAGTATTACTTTGTTTTTCTTTGAAATTATATATTACAAGAATTCTTATTGTTGTTCGTTTAAAATCTGCAGTTCTCAGACTAGAGTTATTTGTGTTTTAATTAGATTTATTCAAGATAGTTAAAAATTAAATTTACGAGTTTATTCTTATTATTATATTTTTTAATAGTAGATCTAATAATATTGAAAGTAAGAAAAGTTAAACATAAATTATGATAATTAATTAAATAACGATGGATAAGAGAATCATAAATAATTTTTTTGACTTTTTGAAAAATAAAGTATAAGTAGTCATATAAATAAGTATATTCTATCTCACCATCTATAACTAGTGAAATATTTGTTATCTGAAGGTCCTAAAGCAGAAATGTGCTGATTGACGTTTGGTGTCAAAAACAGAATTAAAAAATGTATCTGCATAGACAAAATGAGCTGCTACATTAGAAAAAAACTTCGAATTATCAAGACATTATTTTTTTACTGGAGGATGAAAACATTGTGTACCAAAAGTACACCAAGCTCTTTGGGACACAGACAACAGATATTCTACTTTCTGTTTTGTAGCCGTTGGATTAGTGTACAATTAATTGACTCTTTACTTTACCATGACTTAGTACATCAAACTAATTTCTTCTTTGTCGTAATCTTCAGTTAATATACGTCTCTGGTTTCGAACATTCACCCATCTTCAAGTTACAAAACATGAAAAACACTTAACACATTTTTGAAGTGAAAACTTCTATAGGCGCACCGCGTTCAACAAATTTTGCTGGCGGTGAATCGGATTTTATCGCCTTGCTGTAGTATATATAGTACACATGTGTACATAGCAGAGAATAGAGTTTACTTACCTCTGAAATTTACATTGTGCTTCCTCATTTTGTAAGTTGTGGTTAAATAGTTTACTTGGTAATACCGCTGAAATGGACATTGTGCTTCCCCATTTTGTAAGTTGTGTTAAAATAGTTGACTTGATAGTGTTAAAAATCAAATTCCAGATTAAACCAATATGACCAACGATTTATATTCATTACAGTTTTCACTTCTGTGGGCAGTCCCGCGACTGCTTTATTTTGTTCATCTATACCGCGCGGCGGTCGTCATAAGTTCAAACATTTTAGGCATATACATTGAGATCGACGTGCACGATCGCCTTGCTAGTTTTTACTGAAGTAAACTCTCTTGTTATCTTGTTTTGATGATGAACTTTGTCTCTTTCTTTCTATCTAAATGTCAGTATCGAAAAAGTAATATATGTCGGGCTGAAAGGACATTAAAATCATTTAGTAGAAACGATTATTTACTATTTAACGTTTTGTGTGTGCTATACTCTTCCAAAGCGTTCAAGAGACCGTCCCTTCTTACAAAAATGTAAGATGATTGTATTAAATTCTGTGTATGCGTGTAATACATTGATTAGAGGAATGCACAACTTGTTTTTGCGAAATTCACTTATTTAGAAGACAAAAGTGTTCATTAAACTATTTTTGAAAAGTTCGTCTTGTTTGACGATGGCTAAATTGTAATAATGAATTCGTTAAATTTTTTTTATAGATTAGCATTTTATGATTATAACTATTGACAGTTCTAATTTATAATATTTCCGAGTTTGCTGATTGATTTGTAAGAGACTGTAAAGTTATTTTTTGGCCATTACATTTTTAAGTGTATATGTATAATTTAATTTGTTTCCAGATTCACAAGTTATGTATTTTTATTTAGGCTTATGTGTTTAATTATATATAGTTAATTTTTTTTTTTTTGGAGAGAAGGGGTAAATCCTTCATGAGTTGTCTCACAACGCATACTGACTCATACTGAATAAAACCCCCTCCTCCTCCAGAGTTCCTGGTCTGGGACCGCTTGCGCACTACTTCGGTTCAGGGCTCTTCTTCTCATTTCTTCTCACTATTTATGTTCCTTCATTATAATAATTTATTATATTCCTTCTTGTTCATTATTCCAAGTCATTTTATCCTTTATTGCTTACTAAAACAGCTCTTACAAATTGAGAGATCGCGTTCCAGTTTTCATCCTTCGCTAGCATCATCTTACCTATGTTGCTCGCTGTCACCACCTTCGTGACGGTGAATAGTATTTGCATCTACACATCCCATCCATCTACTGCATTCGAAGAAGGTGTGGTCATCATCATCTCTTAGTACTCTACAGATCTTGCAGATTGGTCATGTAATTTTTCCAATCTTAAAGAGTAAGCTTCTAAAATAACCATGCCCTGTTAGCAGTTGAGTGATGTAGAAGTTTACGCCCCCATGCTTTCTCTCTGCTCAGTTTTTAAGGCCGAGAATGAAACGGTGTGTCCACCATCCTCTAGTCCCTCACTCCATCTTTTCTGCCAGCTATTCAGAGTCTGTGTTTTTTCGGTAAGGGCCGCAGTACTCCGCAGCTCTGTCGTATATCCTTTTCTTTTGTATAGTCAGAAAATCTAAGGGCACTCCCGTGAAGGATAAGACTGCTGCTTCAGACACTATACGGTAAGACGATATTGTAGATATTGCACCTCTTCTCTGGATGGATAGTAAACTATGTCTGTATTTCTTTTTAAGGACAACGTCCGCCAATATTTCTGCTCCATATAGCATGGTGGAGTGAGCTGTCTCCATCAGCAATCTCCTTCTGCTTTGTCTGGGTCCTCCGATATTGGCCATCAATCTGCTCAGGATTGCTACAGTGATTGATGCCTTTTCACTCACTTTCTGATGAGTTGCCAATATGATAGCCTAGAACCCAATTGTATTTAACGCTCTTTTAGTAGTAATGGTCTGGTTTCCTACGCACATATCCACTATTGTTGGTATTCTTCGTATAACAATTAGAAATACCAACATTTGTTTGTTTGTTTTTTGTTAGATTAAGTAACCCCGTTTTAGCAAGTGCCAACTGCAAGGCATGGTCACTCATCGACTTGCTGACTCTCCTCATCACCTGGTTGTATTTTACTGGGCTAGTTCTGTGCTGCCGGCCTCAATTACAATTGCCGCATCATCTGCGTAAGCCATGAGAAAGGTGTCCGCTGTCATCTCAATCCGCAACAGACTGTCGTACAGAGCATTACATAAGTCTGGTCCTATGATGAATCCCTGCGCTACTCCAGCAGTGATTTGTCTCCTACTGTTTCCAGACACAGTCTCATATTTGATTTCCCTGTCGCAGAGGTAGTCTTCAACCATTCTCATGAGGTAACCTGGGATCTTAAATGAATGTTCCAGCGCCCACAATATATCAAACCACCTGGCAGAATTAAAGGAATTCTTCACATCTAGATGATTTGCCGGGCGTGGTGACAGGCTTTTTCAGTCAGTTCCATTGATCGGACCACTTATCTAACTGATCCCATAGTGGAGTGACCCTTTCGAAAGCCTTACTGTCTATCAGAATAGTTCCCCACTGCCTGTATGGAGGTCAAAATCCTCAACCGAAGCAGTTTTTCCAACACCTTCCCTGCTGTGTCTAACAATGGTCTGTAAGATTATGGTTGAGCATTCCCATTTCCTTCCTCTATGAGGAGCAGCCTGGCTTTTTTCGATTGTCTGCTGAAAACTCCCTGTTCAATAATTTATTTATTACTATACTTTATAATTCATTTGTATGTTTTCTATGTTTTATTTCTTTATTTGTGTCGTAGTGTCGGTTAATAGTATGGAAATACAACTATTGTAGGGTGCTAGCTTTTGTTCCTGTTGGTATTGGAAAGTTCCAAATATGTTTGGTATGTAGTTGAAGGTTTTCTGAATATTTAAAAGTTGAGATTGTTTTGATTTTAGTTAGAATTAATTAAAACTGTCATTGTAACGTTAATTTAAGGGTTGCAGTGCATAATGTTGTTGAAATTGTTTACAAGTTTAAATTTTCTAATGTTGAAGTTTAGAATATAATAGTATTGTCTATATATACCCGAGGTAAACTATTTTTTATTTGCTTGAAACATTGAACGACTATTCCTCGGGAAGTCGTTGGCTTCTTTCTCCTTGTCTTAACGTTAACTTACCAACAGATCTCATTTGTAGTTGAGGGTATAGAGATGACTTTTAGCATTGCAGTGATGTCTCTTTGTATGTTATTTCTGTGGTTAGACGAACGCATATCAACCATGAAGCAAAGTAGACATCAAATTACTTTTAGTTTGTATGCCATATTTGTATTTTTCTGAAACCTTGTATATTCTAAAATAATTAAGAACTTTCAATTTCAGTAAAAAATATTTTAAATTGTTATTTTATCAAAGAAAGGATATCATTTTATATTATAGTAGCCTATCAAAAATCAATAATTTTGTTTAGAAATGGATATTCCAAAACACAAATAATAAAGCGTGTTTAAATTAAGGAGGCATGTAAAGATGGATGCAATCAAACGGTAACAGAATAGAAAGTACTTGAATTCCCATGAAATTGTGTAGAAGTAAATTACAGTTTGAATTTATAAGAAATGAGTAGAAGTAAGGATATCAGAGTGGAAGTCTTATAGAAACAGATTCTGTTAATTTTCTTCCCGTCCAGTAGACTCCCCCAAGCATCGCGTCATTTGGCCGAGACGGATAAGAAAATGAAGCAATTGCATAAGAATGAGAAAAAGGGGGAAAGGGGGAATCGAGATGAAGTAGAAAAATGGAAAAAGAGAAATTATAGGAGCAGGGAAACAACCCTTCTCTGAAAAAACAGAGGGTAGATTCTTCGGTGAGCAGGGGCGCCTCCATTATTGACTTAAGCGTCCCAAGGGAAGTCACTTATCCAGACCAATAACTCACGTGGAGCGATCAAAAACTTATTACCTCCTCTTGCTCTTCCGCGAAACTCTAATCGCACATAGTTTACTTTAAGTCAAAGAATCGTCCATTAACATCTTCTAATAGTAGGAAATATTATAAACTGATGTAAGTTTTATATTTAATAAATTAATAGAGATTTTAAAAGGCAATTTGTACAGAGAATGGTTTGAAATCATTTTATCGTAATACTCACGTAAACTTAGATGAAAACTGTATAGGCCTACTCTAACTACCTAGGCTACTAGTGACAGCATAGTGCACATTTATTTTTTTACAACTACATTCTTGGGCTAGTATATATATATCAAGATGTGTGCAAGTAAAACAGAAATGACTTTACTATGCATCTGTGTTTTGTTAAGGTGTATAATATTAAATACTAAAGGTTATACCTTAAAGTTAAAATTTGATAAGTTTTTGTTTGAGTTCTGTCAAATATAATTAAATAAATGGCGCATTTATTATTTCTTTTATTAACGTGAGTTCAAAATTATGAGATTGAAGAGAATTGAGCTTATTATGTATTTTTGGACTTAAATGTTTTACCTGATCTTTTAGTTTATTGAATAATTCTTGTAAAACAGGATCATATTTCCCTGTTACAAACATTATTAACGATGTTATTAACAATACAAACATGCGAATTCTAAATAATTAGGCTCTGTACATTTACCATGTTGAAAATCCGTAAAGGCATAGACCCGGTTATTTGTAGTTTCTTTTAAAGTACGAAGTAAACAAAAAATATTGATACATGTTTCGCTGCCGCAGGCAGCATCATCAGGCCAGCCAACAACACTAATACTAGTCCATTGTTCACATAAACATCACATACATAACAACACAATAAACATAAATAATTGTGCAGATCTGGCACTTGTCAAAAATAAAAAATTGTTTCTGTTCACAATACTTAGGCCACATGTTTCTTCACTGAGTTGTACTGGGAGACTGCTACCTCAGGTATTCCTTATCAGATTTGTACCTTTGGCCTTATTCTGAAGTTCAAAAATTAAGTCATATATACAATTGGAAGTGAAATTTAATTTATCATTTAAAATGTTTGAAGGATTAAACTTTTGGTGCTTATAAATTTCCAATTCTTCCATTATGTTCAATTTGTGTCCTTTTCTCATTTTGTTCAATATGGTCAAGTTATTCTGTATGTTGGTGTAATTGTGGCGGCTATCTATTAGATGTTCTGCATATGACGAATGGATTGAATCTATATTTCTGCCATTGGGTAAATGTTCCTTAAAGCGAGTTTTAAAAGATCTACCTGTCTGACCGATATATTGTTTCTCACAATCATCACAGTGGAGTTTGTATACGCCTCCATCTAAGTACTTATCTTGGGTAGGTTTAAGGTGTTTTAAAAAACGCTGTAGACTGTTATTGGTTTTGTGTGAGATATTAAAAAATATTGTTCAAAAATATACATTTTCAGGGACTTCTAACTTCAAAACATGCCATATCCTACATTAGTTATATAACTGTTTGAAAAGATCTAAACGTGTTCAACATTAGTAGGGACAATAAATTAATTTTTGTGTTACTAAAATGGTATCATTATAATATATTATTTCTTAAATGTGTTTTCTTTATCGCTAACGATATCTTCCTTCGTTCTTTCTTCATAACAATTAATTATTTAAACATCATTTTAAAGCTTATGTTCCCGCTATTGAAAAAAAAATAGACAAAAACCTTAAAATTCATGTTTTCGTTACAAAAATGGATTAAAAACTTTTATATTATACTAATATGGTTACTTAATAAAGGCGCGATCTATTAACAAACTGTTAACTAACATGACAGCCAGCTGTTAGTTTGATTGTTTACATTCTATATGCAAGTGTTATAAACTGTTATTATTTTAAAAACCAATGTAAATAAATAAACGCAATTAACTGAACTAAATCAACTTATTATATCAGATAAGCACTCCTAACTTCTGAAATATTCGCACTGGTCATCTAGTAACCTTAAAAACCCATATTTAGACAATTTGTATGTGCGCTACTATAGCAACCAACTGAATACAGTAACATCTGGTTAAGTTTGTTATCATAATTATTTAAAACAGATTTAGATTATGCCCAGCCAGGACTAATTTATATGATTTAAAACAGTATTTTAAACTAGGATTTCTCCTAAGTTTGACAAGGAAACATTAAACAATTATAACTGATTTAGAAATATAGTAGAATTTTTTTAACAAAATGTGCGATTGATTAATTCGTCCGTCTTCGGAACGCCAGTTTTGTAATTATCATATTATAAATAATTTATTCTCACGTCGATTGATACTCGTCCCGCCAGCCTCGACATACCTATTTTCGTATTTTTGTCGGTGTGTTTGTGAACCTAAACGACCTTTAAAAGGATCGTGTTCTATGTGTTGTGTTCATTGATTGTAACTTTTAGGCTATATAACCTGATTCTATTCGAATGTCCGAAATTGCAACAGTTTAGAGGAAACACTAGTTGAGGATCAATCGACTTGAGTATACATCTCTTATAAAATAATAATTTTCATTATTATCATCATTAATAATGTTAATTTATGTCATACTGGGAAGTTGATCATGTAATGTGTTTCTCATGGATCGCACTTCTGTCTATCCCACGGAAAAAAAAAATTACTCATTGAAAGGATCAGAGTCACAAGTAATAGTTTTGGTTTACTGTAGCAGATTTTAATATTAAACAATTTTTCTTGATTATTTCGTTCTTTCAACAATCAAAATAATTAAAAAAACGTAATTTTAAGGCTAATTTTTTATTTTTTCCGGGTGAAATAATGACACTTCACTATGACTTTTTGATTTTGTGGCTTCATAGTTGCTCCGGATGTTCACTAATACTCTCACTTTAAGTCCCATTGATGTTTTCACGTTTGTAGCATTGTTCATTTGAACCTTCGTCGTTTGTATCGAAGAAGTCACTTATTTTAGGCAGCTTTTTATTTTCGATCTTCTTACTTTCTCGTACTTGTTTCATTATCACTCGGAAACTTTCCACAGTACATTCAGCGAGTGTTTTCAGTAAATAGCTGTGTTCTATGGCCATTTTGAAGCTTTAAATTTAGACTTTTAATGCGTTTTTTTAGTTAAATTTTAAATTTATACACATGAGACTTAATAAAACATTTATTAAGAGGTTTTAATTGTTCATGTCTTTCCCTGTCATACGTCATAGGTAGCGATTTACTGCAAACACTCGCTGAACGTACTATAGTAGACATTTTTTTAATTACAAACTTTTGCGGTCAACATTTTACAAACAACACAGCAAACAGTACAACTTCACATTAGTTGTAACGTGTAAGTTTCTAAAACAAACTTGGCAACGATCTAACCAAGTATTGTCGGAATCTGGCTGCTAACCAAAGGCGAGACAAATGATTTCATGTATTTGGTAACGTATTTTAACTTTTGGTAGAAATAAAGTGGCCATTGGCGTGCAAGGGAAATTCAAAGTTTTATTCAAGATTTATTACATAACAATAATAATAAAAGAATCTTTGAATGGGACAGAAAGGTAAGAACATCTTGATTTTCTCTGAAGGCCAAGCAGCGATTAAAGCGCTAAATTCATATAGAGTAAAATCTAAAGTGGTGTGGCACTGCTTCTCGGCATTGATGAAGCTTAGTAAGGGGAACGTGGTTTCTGTGTGCTGGGTCCCTGTGTATTCAGTTATTGATGGAAATGAGAGAGCATATGAACTAGCCAGGAAAGGGTTTGAGTCTCCTCTTGTGGACCCTAAGCCGGTGCTTGGGATTTCCTATGGGCATGCCAGAGCATCGGTTGAGATGTGCATGCAGGAGGGCAAAGGCAGAGCTGGAGGGATTCAGGAACGAGTAGACTTGCCAGGAAGTTGTTTAAGCAAGGCAGGAAACATGCTGAAGAGCTTATCTCACAAGGATGGGAAAACAGGAGATGTGCATGCAGGAGGGCAAAGGCAGAGCTGGAGGGATTCAGGAACGAGTAGACTTGCCAGGAAGTTGTTTAAGCAAGGCAGGAAACATGCTGAAGAGCTTATCTCACAAGCATGGGAAAACAGGAGATGTGCATGCAGGAGGGCAAAGGCAGAGCTGGAGGGATTCAGGAACGAGTAGACTTGCCAGGAAGTTGTTTAAGCAAGGCAGGAAACATGCTGAAGAGCTTATCTCACAAGGATGGGAAAACAGGAGATGGGTGGTTGGCCTATTAAAGGGTCACTGTCACCTCAGGAAACACCTTCATAGAATTGGGATTGCCGAGGAGAGTATATGTTGGAATTGTGGACTGGCTGAAGAATCGGCGGAACACATCCTATTAGGATGAGATGCTTTCGGTAGACCCAAAACTTTTACCCTAGGCCCCCCAGGGCAGGAAAGGGGAACCATCCTAGGAAACCCAATAGGTAGTGTCTGTGCCTTTATGAGGAAGATGGACATTACTAGGTGGGAATAACTTTGAATTTCAGAGTAGCAAAAGATCTATTTGGACGACGCCAGCGTGGTTCTTTTGAACTTTGCAACCCATGTAGGAAAAACACATAACCTATAATTAATAACGTATAACGTACGTTACACAACGCCAATAAATGTAGTCAAGAGGCGTAAGGTACTTTATGCTTTAAGGTTTGAGAGGTAATGCTGTACTTTATGTCCGTAAGGACTACACAGACATTTTACAACACAAATGGTTTTGTGCATTACAAATACATAAATTGAGTTTATAACAGTATTAAAAAAAACTCTTAATATAATCTATATATATAAAAGCCAAAACCCACTGACTCACAGACTCACTCATCACGATTTCTCAAAAACTACCGAACGGATTGGAATGAAATTTGGCATGTAGCTTCCTCTAGAGCCATAGGTGCTCACTAAGAAAGGGTTTTTGAAAATTGGAGATTTTAGGGGTTTTTTGGGGGGATAAAGTTATTAAATCACGATTTCTTCAAAACTACCGAACGGATTGAAATGAAATTTGGTATGTAGCTTCCTCTAGGGCCATAAGTGTTCACTAAAAAAGGGTTTTAAAAAATTGGAAATTTTATGGTGGTTTGGGAGGTAAAAATGACTAAATCACGATTTCTCCAAAATTACTGAACAGATTGGAATGAAATTTAGTATGTAGCTTCCTTTAGAGCCATAGGTGCTCACTAAGAAAGGGTATGAAAAATGTCGAAATTTTAGGAGGGGTTTGGGGGATCAAAGTTACTAAAATCATAATTTCAGATCTTTTATTATTATGAGAATAGTGCTTTTATTATTTAAGATCTATATATATAAAAGCCAAATACCACTCACTGACTGAACACTTAAAAAGAATACAATTACGTTAAAAAGACAGAAAATACCAACCCCCACGGGCAACTCCGTACGGGTCAGCTAGTTTTATTATAAAATAAAATAAAAAATCTTACCACGAGACGGGACTCTAGGGTGCCCTTGACATTTTGCCAGTTCTGCTACCCTAATTACCTACTCTAGTGAAAGACAGTTTAGGCCTATAAATAGTTCGAAAAGGTTATTTGTTCTTATAAATTACGCAACCAGCTGATTGAAGATGCACTGCTTTGGTAATAAATAATCTTCCGTTTACTCTAATATTTTAATTAATATTTTAATAGTTTCATAATTTAAAACAATTATTTGTATTTTTTTCTAATTTGTCGGTTTTTGTTTTGGAGTAGGCCACTTGTTTAAACAGATGGAAACCAAACGAGAAAATGTAACACAAGAATTAAAGGGATAATATTTCGTGATTTTAAGACAAAAATTACATATAGGCAATCATCTCTTGAACTCTTTTCTTTTTGTATTTCATCTGCAAACATCCGTGGTCTTTACCCGGATACGAACCCGGGACCTTGAACTTTGACGTAAGGTAGCCAACTACCCTCAGCTACTAGGCTGCCTAGTTTCACAAAAAGAGAGTCTTGTAAATAAATGATGTAAACTCTTGTAAAGCAAGCTATTTGATTAATTTTTAAAAGTATCATGCAACAGCAAAATCGTAATAGTTCGGACCATGGAAGAAGAAGAACTACTTCGGATTGCTCAAAATCAATATTAACATAAATAAAAATTGTCATTTTAAGAACATTTTCTGCTCACAGTTGTCCCAGCTCCCTGCTGTATAAATTCCATTTAAAATGCCTAGAAAAAAATAAAAATAATAGGTTGTCTAATTTAATTTTAGCCATTTAAAACATTATTACTTTAACTATATATCATTTAACATTTTTGTTTTAGATCTCACGTTTTACAACGCTTTATGGTATTTAATTAAGTGTCAGAATACCAAATTGTCAGTTGAATAAAATAATCTAGTGGTTGAAATAAATTTTAATATTAACTTAAATCAAACTTAGTCTCTAAGGGCGAAAAAGTTTCAATTTCAAATCAATTGTATGATTATTGTTTTAAAATTTGAAGTTGAAGAACTCGTTATGTCAACTAATTGGATAAATGTAAAGAGTCATTTCGGTTTGATTTAGTAACAGCTTTTAAAATAATCATATCTTAATGCATTAAAATTAAAACTCTAATAACAATATGATAAATTGAAACCATGAAAAAATAACTTTTTTAAACTTAGGTTTTGTCGTACACTACTTACTTATATTTAAGAATCGTAAGCGATTAAAATATTCTGTTTCAGTATTTCGCCATTTGGCATTCCTACATGCCAAATTTAATATTTAAAAAAAATATATGGACCTGCTACAGAAAACAAGATTGAAACTGCGGAAAATCTGATTTTAATTTACTTATACGGGTAATTTCATTTTATTTTCAACACATATTGAAATTCAACTAAACAAGTTATTTAGGTTAAAATTGATATAAAGGATTCAAACAGATCATGTAGAAATTTGTATCATGCGGTTTCGTCTATTGTCAAAACAAGTTAATCTGTTAGTGCATATTGCAACTTTCAAACCTTCTTTTTAATTTAATAACAGAACTGATTGTTGGTTCTCTTATCTGCATTCTAACAAATATAAAGTAAGTTTTGTTGAATTAAATTCACAAATAATATCAACATTTGCATTTTCGTAGTAATTTTTAAGAACGTTTCACTGAGAGAAGTTGAATTTGACATATTATTTAATAGAAATCTATATAATTTAAACGGAACAAATTGTAATTTCTTTCCATTTTTTAAGTAGAGATTACAAAAAAAAAAAAAAATAAAAGCATCATATTTGGGTGGTTCCAATGG
>JAGFPH010000016.1:931388-1009624 GCA_018207615.1 Philaenus spumarius
CAATCTTCCTCAAGTATGTTAATAATCTTCCCTGACTACTTCTTACAGGTAGTGATCCTGCTAGTTTCCCTCTACAGACTGGTCCATAGGCGTAACCAATACCACATGGGGGCGGGGGTATAAAAAAGCTGGGGTTCTGGGGGATATGGATAATTTTTGAATATTAAGATGCAAAATAACACGAGGCTTCCCAAAAGTACTTTAAAATGAAAGGTAAGTATACTTTTTCCACTTCCAATTGTGATTCAGGCCTATTTTATAATAATTTGACCTGCTCTTAACTAGGAATGTAGCTTATTATAGTGTAAAATGTTTTAAACAAACTCCTTTTATACAAACTGGCGTTAAAATCAGTTTGGACGTATGGACTGCAGCTTTGGGGATGCACTAAGAAGAATGAACAGTGTGCACGTGCACTAAGAAGAAGATTATGGAGCGCAAGTGTGGGGAAGTCAGTGGTATGAAGAAGTAGAAAAACTGATCAAAGACGTTACTTTGATTACCTAATTATATACAAAACTCGTTTATACATACTGAGACAGGAATCGAATCTACCTTTTTATTTACAAATTAAATTGCATCATAAGTATATAGGCAGTAGCGGATACAGGGGGGGGGGGGGGGGGATAGTGGTCATGACCCCTCCTCTCAAACATTTTTTTAAGGTCTGATTTCTACGCTTGATTTAACTATACAAGCGCCAGACAACGCTGTAGGTCGTCTCAACGCGCCGAGCAAGTGGTAGACAGAACTATTGTATCGTCTGATTGTATTGAATATTTCACCCACTAAAAATCATTCAATCTCAATAAAACAAAAACCATTGGAAGGGAAATGTTTGAAATATCAATTTTTGGATTTAAAAATTGGTTCTAAAACGTATATTTTATAAATGTAATCATCGTTTCAAAATTGTAGTTGTCTAAAAAGCTGACGCTGCGTCAGAAAAAACAAAGAGAAAATCTATGAAGTTTGCTGTAAACCCTTACAATTGGGCAGTTTTTCAACCAATGAGCAAGCGATAATCGATATATTATCTAGTACAAATCGATATACTTGTAAATTGACGTTTAAATGGATTTTAGTGTAAATTCTATATTTTCGTTTGATATAAGGTAAATCTGATTTAGTGTTCATGGGCTGTAGCTATAGAACTTGTCGGTGATATATATACCATTGCGCCGAGTGTCTTAGCCCATAAGATGAACGGTACAAAACTGTATTATTGTATGCGATTAATTACCTATTTATAAAAAGTTAGATGTTGATTGATAATATGTTAAAAATTGACTAAAATCATAGAATTATACTGGTTAACAAAACGTTCAAGCAATTAGCCTATCTTTTAATTAGCATAAGGTTAAAAAAAGACAGACATTTTGGTAATTAAAATTGTTTATTTAAAATAAATTATAAACATGATTGTCAAAAAAGTACTTTCAATAGCGGTATAATGGTAGTCCACAACTCACTGGTAAACAGTAAACCTCAATTTGTAGCAATGCGATATATTTTAATTATTCTTTTTCTATCAATATTGTTGATAAAAACCAAAGTTGTAAAATTTATCAATTTAGTAGGCCTATGTGGTCTATGGAAGTATATTTGATTAATATACTGTTAAAGTTAGGACACACTTGCGTGCATGTCGCACTTTGTGCGTGCCGCTTACGGCTTAATTAGTTAGTTGGAATTGTTGATTTCAACGAACCTGCGGCGATCCATAAGAAACTCATGAACATTTTGCAGAGAAGTTGTGAAAATGTTGTAAATAATATTCCAAAATAGGTTTAATTTTGTTAGCGGTCTTGTAGTAGGAACATAAAAACTGGTGTTTTCTGAAAAATGTTTTTGAAATTGATATTTATTTTTATACACGTCTAGGTATGTAAAACTAAATTAAAAAACTTTTGTATATTTTGAAAAAATTACAAAAAATGTTTACTACGTTTTATGTAGGTTGTTTTTCCCGTTACTGGAAATGTTTTGCTTCTTAAGCTAATAATTTTAAAAATTTTACAACAATCAATTTTTTAGTTGCATATATGAATTCTTTGGACCTTTTCCTATAAAAAAGCTACTGAACACTTTTTAATTGGGATATTGTTATTATATTTGGCGAATTTTCAAAAAAAATGCTTGCTAAACGCAAAAAATCCGGGCGAATTTACAAGGCCAGTTCTGCCACTACCAGGATTAACTTAAAATAATTAAATAATAATAATCTATTCTGATAGTGACAATTAAGATAGATTTACATAATATTTTATTTGATTCACAACTTATCTTATCCTGTTCCCAGTCTGCTTTTCAACTTTCTCTTCTCCCATCTGTATGAAGACAGCAAAGATATTATTTCCGCGGATATTGCTCGCCAAGCATCTGTTGTCATATTTAAAAAAAAATGATCCTTATGAAGAGGATCTCAAAGAATGATTTGATTTCTGTAGGAATCTATAATTTAATTTAATTCACTTCTGAAAAAACCATATTTAATTACTGGAAAATTAATATCTTGAAAAACAATAATCACATGCGCTGAAAACAAAAACCTTTAACGTTCCCTTCCATATATGAACGGCAAATTGTTTGTTGGAAAAACCGAGAGGAGATGGATCGCCATGAGTGTGCGCGCAAGTGTGTACGTACCTTTATATTTCATGGATAAAATACTTTACTGCGCGATGCTAGAGCAGACGACAAGCAGTGGGTTTGCATTTGCAATACTATATTGTACAAACTGCGGGTAGAGGCCAGGATGTTGGAGTGTGGTGGTCCGGCCAGTCGTAAGTCAACTACTCTGTAGCAACCATGACTCATTCCCCGCCAAATCTTTCTGACCAGTTCGAGAGTCAGATTATTATAATTTATAGTACCTTGACATTAGTTACTCTTAAGGGTCTGTTGTAGTGGGTGCCATCTTGGATTTTTATCACATAAGAGCAATGTTAAATTTCAAACTATTTATTTTGTTTACTTTTTATCATAAAATTGTTTGCAAGGTCTTATTATAAGCACAGTCACAATGCGCATCCGTTTTGCATTTCACGTATAAAAAAATGTTTTCATTTGTCACGTAATTGACATTTTTGAAGTACCAAGTTTAAATTTTTTTCTTTACACAATAAACAATGTATAATTAAAAGTGAAAAGCAAGCCGGGTCCGCAATTTTATAAAGAATAATCAGTTTTTTTCAGCACTCAATTACAAAAGATGTATTTATAAAATGGTTTGAAATGAGGCAATGTCAAGAAATTGCACTGTTTAGATACGGCTATAGAGAGAAGTGCTTGCGTTTCCGGTTGCTTTCTCGTTTACTGGAGCAGACTCTTAAGAGCGTATTTTTAAAGTGCGAAATATTTGTTTACAAAGGGAGGGTTATAATCTCCAAATCCTCTCCTGGTTACGCCTATGGGCTGGTCTTCTCCTCTTATCTCATGACCTGGTCATCTCAATTTTCTGCTTCTTATAACCGCTATTATTTCCTTCTTCAGGTGCTTTACCTCCTTCTCGCTTTAGTTCATATTGTAAAATAAAAATCTTTCTAGAAGTTAATTTTTACAACTTTGCCGCGTTCTTTCAAAAATAGAGGGGAATTTGTTTTTTAGAAATATTTTCGGAAATATATAAGCAGTCATAATACATAATCCTAACAAACAGTTTTGATATGCTTAAATTAAACTCTTTTAAAGGATATCCCACACGGTAGTATCATAAAATATTTATTTTTCGAGATACCAAAATATTTGCATTAAAGTTCATAGTAAAATATTCTTTGAGTTTTTATTATTGGAAAAAAAAACTAGAGCTTTAACTATTTCGTTTTTCTCTTTGTTTAGTGGTACATAACTCTAACACTTTTTGCACTTTGTTGCCAATTGTGCATACACCGAGTGGGAAAGACGTATTGCAGTTAGGCCTCAGGCTATTTAGATTTAGAGTTAATAATTCAGGAAAGTTGAATAAATTTCTAGTTTCAACAAAAAATTTCAGCCATTATGCATAGGTTTAAAATAATTTTCTAAACGCTGTTTTTCTTGCCTGAACTTAAAAATAAGTTAGGCCTTCCACACAAGTCACTTACGCTGTCCGCTCCAACAAAAAAGCAGAACAACTATTACAAAATTGCCTGGTAAATTATGTTGAAATTTGACATATTTATGTTTTATCCTTTATGAATCATATTTTATTGAAGAAGGAAACCCATTTTTGAAGAAGTCATATTTATTTGCAAGGAAACAAAGATGTATTCATGTATCGTAGTAAATGAAACCGTAACTACAATTAAACGTTGAAACGTACAAACTCAGCAGATTTTGAATCGCGCATGTGCGAGTATTTGACAAAAGTTTGGTTCCAAAAGTTTAAAATCATTAACGATATCTAGTTCTTAAAAGGATATCCCTGTCTAAAAGAAATTTAATTTGTTTAACAATTCAAAAGTCGGTATGAAGTCACCCTGCCTCGCTGTTCACTGTTCTCTTGCCCTTTCTTGTCTTTCCAATTAAACGATTTCCAATTAGGGAAGGTCTCAAAACAAAACAGGAACGTAAACGAAAGGTTTCACTTCTTACAGTTTTTAGTAGAGTGCACCATTCCAAAAACTAATTACTAGGCCAGTGTTGTCCTTCTAATTCAACTCGATACACCCTTTCTTCAGGTATCGACTTTAAAATTACACATCCTACAACCTTACTGTACCCCCCTCCCCTTCCTCGTTTTTCTAACGAGGATCTTCCAATTTCTGAGTAAATTGAACCTTTGTATTTTAAACCACCCCCTTCTCGCCCTGCAGTCCCTCACTCTCTTTTCTCCGACGTATTTTTAATCTCCACGTTTTCCTAATTAAAAGTTTTTCGTTCAAAACACTAAGCGCAGAGAGGCTAAAAAATCCATAAAAATCTATAGAAAAGACAACTCTGTGATCGGCCTTAATTCCACCTTCCGTCTTTCTCTTTTATCATTATCTCTATAATATTATCTATTAACCAGTTGGAAAACAAATCTAACTTTAAAACTTGACTTTTACTTACAATGTAATTTCAGACAAAAACTATTAATTAACATTTTAATTAAAATACTTTAACGAGAGACAAAAAAAAGTTGAAACGATAAATAAATAGCGAATAGAAATAAAAACATTATAATTAATTGCAAACTGTGACAAAGGCAAGCATGAAGTTAAATTACGAATTATTTCTTAGTTAAAAAAACATGATTAACTTATATACTTTTATAAAATTTAATATTATAAGTGTTATTTTAAATTATGTGCCCGAGTCTGACGTTTAGTTTTTCTTAAGTTTTAGGAATTACAATTCGTTATAGATTAAACATACTATTTAGTAGACTATTTTAAAGATATGATACATTCTTAATGTTTTAGGTTTATTTTCGATAGTTTAATGTAATTTGATAAAAATCTTTATATGACGTGACCGCATGGTGTTCAATCTGGCGATCGTTTAAATAATGAACCGTTATAAGACAAGCGCGGACATCCAGATGGAAATGTGGTGATCATCCTGGTGTAGTGGAGGCAAGCATGAATGACGACAAGGAATTGTTTTCGCTGTAAAAATACGACACCGTAAACTTATAGCTTGCTTTTACTTTTAACTTCCACGTTTAGCTTGGAAAAGTGTAAAACAATGCTTGACTTGAACGGGTATACAAGTTCAGTGTAAAAGTCTTGGGATTTAGGTTATATGTTTCAATTCTTGCATCAGTTGTATGGCTTCAAGGATAGGCTGACACTTGTAGTTTTAGATTTACAGCTTTTTTTATACTTTTCTGGATAGCGAACAAAGACTTCTTGAATGTCTTCACTGTCTTTTGTCGTGTTTGGGGCCTGCCTGAACTTTTACTGAGGCGTAAACAGTTCGAAAGTTTGGCAGCATAGACTCATACAATCCATTCTTGCAAATTCCGAAATACAAAACGCATTTTCTTGATTTCGCAACACTATTTTTTGCAGTTTACACAACTGTCACACAGAATATTTGCTCCGACAAAATATGACATCAAGGACATTGTTGCTAGCATCGGATACAGTAGATGTTACTTCTGCACCATTTTTTAAATAATCTTATATACATACATTTTTTATAATTAGGCTAGTGATACTCATAGAGAAAAATGTTCGAAATATCAACAGTACACTAAATATGTGTTTATAGGTTAGTAGGTGAAATACCATTTCTTTACAAGTTTTATATCTTGTACAAGTGTGCACTTCCTGACAAATCCCATTTCCTAACTTATCTAGGACAACAATTACGTTCCTGATTGAGAAATTGCACATCCCATAAACTTACGAAGCGTCGAGATGTAGTAACTGTTAATCTGTAAGTTTCTCACCTCGTAAAAGTCAAAAACAGATAAAAAGAGAAGTAGACAGACGTTGTATTTTATAACTTTTGCTTTTCACTTCTCGAATTATTTTTAGTTACGTTTTACTTACGCTATTAATCAAGTTTATCTAATGTTTATATAACTTTAGTCTGTTTGTTTGATAATATTATCAAATAATTAAATTTACAAAAATGAATTTTATGTTGTACGAGTCTCGATTTTATGAATGCAACACAAGATATGCTAAGCTATTTACAAATAAATTATAGTTTAAACGTTTCTTCAAATTACAAACGTTTGTTTAATATAAATAAAATTACAAAAGTTTATAATAATTTTCCTAGAGAATTCTTTTATCTGAGCTCTTTAATGATAGTATTCAGATATTATATTGTTTGTCTATTTATGAAATCTCGATTAAATAAGTCGATTTCTTGTAAGGATTAACTTTTCTTTGACTATTCAATTGATTTAATTCACAATTTACCTTGTATTTGATCATCGTATGATATCGTGTTACCGCTTCTTACGCATTTTACAATGTTATTCTATTTTCAGATTTTACTTCGCTCTTCTATGTCTGTCAATATATTATACAATTTATGTTGATTTAATATTTTAATATTATTTACGATATGGAAATAAATAAAATTATAATAAAATAATAATTTAAATTGCCATGTGTACTTCAGCCGGATGTATGAGTCATAAATATAAAAAGTAACAGTCCGAACTTGTGATTACTTTGTTGCTAAAACGCTTAGCCTTGTATAAGGAGCTAATATCGGCAAATATTATTTAAACATTTTAAAGATTTGCCTTTATTTAAAATGAAACAAGTTTCGGCTGTAAGAGATACCTCCATAAAAGCACAACTGAGTTAGACCTAGTACGGAAGCAATTTAACCCCGATATAAATGCAGAATATGTTAAGCGCGGAAAGTGCGAAGTAGAATGTTATAAAACACAACATCTGCCTTCATCAGTTTTTATTTGCTTTTACAGTTTACGAGATGAGAATTTACAAATTAACAGAAACTCGTCTCTACGCCGACGTCTGAGAGGTTTATGTGTATTGCTAGCACTCAATCAGTTATCTTCTAGACTTTCCTAGGCCTAAGAATACAGTTTTACGGCAAGATGTTATATTGTATAACATAACAAAGATTGGCAGACCTACAATATGTGCAAGCTGTATTGTACTGGTACTGTGATATTTTGCTAATTAAAATACTTAAAGTTCTTTGTACATTTACTGCTGAGTCAGTAACACTATTATGAGATATATTTCTTAGGTAGTTTACGATGTTGTAGTTAAATTGGAATCGAATAAATATACTATAAAATTTTTATAAAATAAAATACTTAGCATAAGTTTATAACTTGCCAAATGTTGTACTCGGTTTGTTCATAAATAATCCTTAAAGAGCTGTTTCAGGAAGTCCAAATAATTATCAAAGTAAAAACAATTTAAACCAAGGACCTGATCTACCTTAACGATAACAAAGAAAGATTGAAATCACTTTAACTTCGACTTCTATTTTCTTGTCTCGATTACAATAATTATAATTACCTTGTAGCATATCGTAAGTCTGAACAGTACTGATAACAATTCTTTCTCTTACTGTTGTGGTTTATTTTTAACGGATTAGCCGTACACGGTATATAGACCAGCTGAGAGGGGCTTAACGTCCTTTGCAGTCCCGAGCCAATCATACATATTACTTCTTACAACACTTACACAAAAAATAAATATATAATATTATGTACACACACGTCACGTAGTCCTAAATTTAAAAAATCTTCTAATTTCACTTTCATTCAGAGCAAATTTGTAAGCACTATTAAGAAATACAAACGCTTACCAACTAAATAAACCTAGTTAATTTATGTTGTGGTTTTGTTTTTGCTGTTGTTGTTTTACTGTAAGAACTTTATTTATGGTTCTTATATTTTACACCAAAGTTATTAATAATTAGTTTAAAGTTTATTGTGCTTGTAGTTTTTCTTAACTAATTTTAAGATTTAAAATAGGCCTAGTTTTACTTCTTTGGTAGATATATTTTTTTCGTAGTTGTTATAGGTAAATGTGTTTTAATTGTTCTATTCAATTTTATCTTTTCTGTTAGCTAGTTTTAGTCATGTCCTGTGATTTGTTTTGGTTATGTTTCAAAGATGCTCAAGATTCTCAGGCGAAGATGACCATCCAAGTTTGTTTACCTAAAAAATGTTTAACAGATCAATAAGTGTAAGGAAAACACAGAAAATAATAAGTTTATTAAAACCTTTTCAATCACTACTTAGTTTTATTTTTCAAAACAAAACTACGAAAAATAATCAGTGTAACCCTGGCGGAAATACTTAAATACATTAATAAAAATGTCGTCAAAATCGTATAGGTACTTTTAATGTTAAATGGGAATAAGCAAACATAAATGAGAGTTAAGTATATATAGTTAACGGTTGGCTTGTTACATTAGGCTATACGCGAACAATTAAAGGCTTCGATTCTTTTTGGCAAGTTTGAAGTTGAGCACTGTTTACGCATAGTGGGTGGTGGGTGAGTGAATACATTGAAATATTTCGCTGCCTAAGTAACTAATGCAGGAGATATTAAATGATTTGCTATCATATTTGCTGTTAACTTTCAGTCTATCGCAGAAAAACGTTCTTGTACATTTTATTAACCTTCAGTTTCTTTTATGTGTAAGAAATTGCCAATTGGAAATGTTTCATCCAATCGTAACTGTGGGTAAACTATAAAGTTAACTTCAATGTATTTTTAACTGGAAATAACAATTCTAACTTTTTTTAGTTTTATGTTTTCCGTGATTAGCATAATATGGTTGTACGGAAGTAGTTTCTAAATTCATCTGTAGATTACTATATTTTTAAAACCAACAGTTTTTACACTTAACAAAAAAAAAATAAAAATAAAAATAAATAAATAAAACAAACTTTTGTGCCACCTCAGTTACTTTGATTATGTTTTAGATGCTTTTTTCTAATGGATTTGATAAGTGATAAAAAAAATGAAATCTGACGTTTACTGGCTATTTATGATCTACGCTGCCCCAAATACTACTAGGTAATATATTAAAAGAAAATGTTTTTAAGCTGAAAACCCTTGGCGGTCATCATTGCCTGATAAGAACTTTTAATTAACAAGTTTCATTTCAATATGGCTTATACGATTTAAATGAAATATTAATATATTGCTGTTTAATTCGATAAACATTACGTTGTGTTTAAATAATACGATTTTATTGTAAGGAGAATGTTAACAAAGTCGATATCCTGGGAGGAAATGATTGTAAATTAAACTGTTAAGTTTGTTTATTTTTTATTGGAACGCTGATTGCGGTAGGTGTTGACAAATAGAAAATGTAACCCGTAACGAAAATGAATTGGTTTCTATGGCAATGACAAATAGAAAATACGAGTAACGAAATTTAACTATATTTACCAATTTAGCTTTGATGTTATAATTACTTTAATTCTAAAACTTTATTATAGTACAGTAACACAAACCTATGAAAACAGTAAATACTCGTATAAAAAACCAACTAATAATAAACGGCAATTGAAAGATTAAAATAATATCATTAATATAATATGTATCTTATTATAGTAACCATAATCCAATAACTAACACGATACAATATGACGATAAAACTGAAAAAAATTGTATCTAATTTATAATTCACTATTTTTTCAATAAATTATATTCTTCCAAAAATATTAATTGAACTCTGTGATTTTGTTCCTTACTTTGCATTATTTTTATTGGAAAAATGATTAAATATATATATATATATATATTATGTACGAATTACAGAGAGGAGGAGAGAGAAAGAGAAAGTAGCATAGAAGGGACATATGACGCTTTTTCATCAAGTCATGAAAATTTATAAATATCAATACCTAATCAAAATATCCATATTAAATTACATTAGAATTTGAAGAAAAGGCGTGATGAACTTCGTTCCTGACGGAGGTCCAACGACCGCACACATTGTTTAGTTATAAATGAATTACTTATAGACAGACATTGACTTGGATTCTAAGAAATACACATAGGCTTGCCATTTTCTGCTCTAAATTCCAATGTATACTATTTCTTTCTGTATCCATTAAAAACACACAATATCATCTTCACTGAAATTAATTGGTTATTTACTATGCAGCTTTGTTTGATAATTTTATGAATTAAAAATATGAAACAAATAAATATTATTTTAATAAATTCAATGCATCTATACTACAGGTATGTTGTAAAGTGTTTGTATTTATGTTTGTTATTTTTTTATGATTTAACCCAAAAACTATTTATTATATTGTGCTGAAACTTTGACTTTGCGTGATGCATTGCCGTGAGGAGAAAATTATGATTGATGTTTCATTTAATCATGTATTTTTCATTATAAAGCAGAGCAGTAATTAAAAAAAGTAAACATTTGTGGTTTAAATCCGACGTTTTAGTAGTTTTTTTTGCTTTACGTTGGCTAAACAGTAAGCGGGAGAAGTTGGCTAAAAATATCTACGAAAAGTCCGGAGGAACACAATTATATTATTGTGTATCTTTCAATATCATAGTTTTTATTGCCACTAAAACATTAGTAGAGTACATACAGCCTGAACTTCGTCGTGTTAACAGTATACTTAGTGACATTTTGTGATTGTAGGACTACTCGTATTTGAGACAGCAATATAATAATGTAAAATTAACTTGATTTCTACTTATTTTTTGTCGTATTTCAAAGGTCGTAAGGTACTTTTATTTATTTTGTACCGTGGTTTCTAACTGTATAATTTAGTTGTTCAATTTAGTTCAATTTAGTTGTATCAATATTTATATTGATAATAAAAGGTTGTACTTATGTTCATTTTATAACCTCAAAGTAAATATTATAACGTATTACAGCCCACATTAGTTTTTTAACTTATATTTTAAGAAAATCAACTTTACAAGACGTATGTTATTGAAGTTGTAAACATAACCCCAAAGTATAATCTAGGCTAGGTTTTGTTTTAGTTTTACAGATGATGGGTGAAATCAGCTGTTATATTATATTGTTACCCACGTACGTATGTATGTACGTACGTGCGGACGTACACTCGCTTTTATATGAGTTGATCACTGCATTGACTAATGTGCCCCATTCTAAGGCTAACAACCGATGTACGGTACACTGGTAGCGGTCGGTGTCCGTGGTCGGTATAGTAGCCGCCTCAGTACCTGCTGAGACACCGGTGTCTCTGACGTCACAGCCACATTCTATTTATTTTCGAAACATTCACAATGTTCATAGTTCCTGTCAGTAGGCTTAGGCTAATATAGCTTATACATGTACAGAAGACTTCAATCCAGCAATGTTTTTTCAAAGTTTTATTAGAATATTCATTGCTTGTTACGTCCCACAAGCGAAACACAAGGTCGATTACGGATAATTTCTATAAATGACTCGGTGTACAAATTTTCTACTGACATTTTTATAATAAATACCAATGATTAATTGTTGTAAATTTGTAAAAATATAAATGATAAGCCTAATTAAAATACATAGTGTAATACTTGAACAATTTAATAAAACGCCAATTAAATCAGTTTCCACACGTAAATAATTTACTAATTTTTAAATGATGGCGTGCTACTTGGGTCTCGTCTGATAGTCTCAATTCAAATGAATCCTCTTGCGGAATCCCGTTCACTGTCCGGTGTCCCAGATTCTCTCAAAGAGAGACAGTAGAGCCACAGAATCTGGTAGCGCGCTACTCAGTGTATCGTCTGTCGACACACATTTAACTGGTACTGGTAGTACATAGTGTCCCGTACACTTGTATCCCCCTACACCGGTGTCTCGTCTGTTGTTAGCCCAAGATTAAAGCAGGTAATTTCACCGCTGTAACTTGGTTGACGTTTAATAGCACGGTACATACTCCCTTTAAACTGATTTAGTTGAATTTCGTTAACATTACTAATTTATAATTGCCTATTATATATTTCCGGTTCATGTATTATATAACAAGTTAATGTTTTGAAACAAATTTATACATATGCAAATATCGTTTTATGTTCTGAAGCTTTGTCTAGGCTATAAGTACATAAATTGTTGTTAAAGAGAGAAAATTAACGTTTACGATTGAACTTAATAATTTGTTTTTGTTGAAACATATATCAATGTGTTTAAGGTTAAACCTTAAGGGTTAACCTTTACATTGTTAAGGTTAAATGGGATTGAAACGTGGAAATTATATTATAAATAACAAATTTGTAATAGTTAATATATCGACAAAGAAAATATCGTTTGAAATTTTCCTTCAAAAAATGTTCATTTTGGGTTATAACGTTAAAATAATAACTTGCGCAGTAGCAGTACACTTTTAAATTCTAACTTCCATAATTTATTCAGTTGTAACAAATAAAAATATTAAAATAAATATTGTTGTGTTTTATGTAACAACTATAACATGTAATTTTCATTGAAAATTTAATACGAACTTTAAAAATTGTAAGTTTTGATTAAGAATATGATTCTACAAACGTTATACAGAGAAAAGTTAGAGTTCAGTTAATCGAATGTAATATTTTTGTAGAAAGAAGACACGAAGTCTGGACATAAAAATATAACTGAAGACACTTCCAGAAGTAACGATTATTCCATTCCTTCTTTCCGTCGTTTAATGAGGTTATTATTTTGAAACAGATAAAAAGCAAAGGCGCCACGAAGCGCAATCGATGCGCCCTCTGCGTTTGATATTTAATTACTGAAGTCTACGACGTCCATAAAAAAGACGCCATAACATTGTATCTTGGCTTGCGATTAAAAGTGGCCTACATTTTAACAGTGGAAACTTTTTAATGCGGATTCTCCTTTCAGCCATTAGACGAACAAAATGAAATAAGAAAGAGACGAAAACAATATGGCCGCTTTTCTGAACAGAGCCAAGTTTTATATCGTATCTCAGTCAAAACATCTTTTGTTTTTCTGTAACGTTCAACCTCCTTCTCCTGTTTTATACGGTAATCCTTCATTTCAATATAGTTCAAACAGGGAAATGTGTAAATTGCAATCTCTAAATCATGTAATCGTAAATTTATTGTCTCATCTTAAAACTATTGTTACCAAGTATATTAAATATGTAGTAGCTGAAACTAATATTTACAAAAGACAAATCTACATAGATTTTAATTATCAAATTTGAAAGCCACAGTATGTTTTAGAATAATGTAAAAAACTTAAAAATTGCCCTACTTATTTTCTATAGTTACCAGCAGTAGAAGATTCGATCTTTCAGACTTGGTCTTCGAAATAATTAAGACTAATACTGCTTTTAGAGTCTTTTGCAAAATCTAGTTAGAAAAAAGATCTGTTACAATAAGTATAATATTTGTATTCAGGAAAAATTAATTCAGTTAATTGCTTTTTATCCTTACAAGTCAAGAATACTACTTGGAGTGCAAATCGTGAATAGGCTAATAACTTCCATATTGATTTGTTTCTATTATTTTCAAAATTGTATAAAATTTAGTTTTTGACCACATATTTTTATTCCATTCATTTTGTTTCAATATTTTCATTTAAAATTAAATGTGGTTTTAGAGACCAATCGACATTAATTTGATTTAAAACAAACTTTTGACATAAAAATACTACATACATTGTATTAAAAACATGTTAGCAGACACGCAGGAAACATTCACATTAATTTTACATTGTGAGTGTTTTAAAACTGGGTAATATGTATTAATTAAAAATATACGACAGTCCTGCTCTTGGTCTTTGTGCAGTATTTCTCTGAGCAACACTAGATCAACAGTACAAATCTTGTAAGTCTTGTTTTTGCATTTGCTCATCACCCATTTTCTAGAAAAAGTTGACATTTATTACAAAAGAACATTAGTTCATCTAAGCCAAACACTCAAAATAGTTTGTATTCTTTGTTTTAAATGTTTTTGTTTATGCACAGAGTAAACTCTATTACCACTTAACAACATAATTGTTAGAATCGGTGTGTGGTCTACGGCACGAGAAGCCCATTCAGTTGTTTCTTTCTTTCTGATAAATTCTTCAAACGTTGTTTTCCAATATTTCATAATTTGTTCCATAGTGTGGTGGTGGACCATCTTTCAGGAATATAAGTTTTTAATGAAAAGGTTGGAGTTGTTCAAAGAAAGTATAATTTTTCAAAAAAGAAATTGAGGAATTGTATTTCCTTCCATACAGTCCTCTCAAAGAAGAAAGAAAAAGAAAACACTAGTACACACAGTTACTCCAGGAACATGTCTTAAATTGGCAGTTGAAGATTAATATAGATTAATACCTAAATGTATTTTGATCACATAATGTTTTTTTGCCAGGTACTATCGGCTTAAGGACGGTTGCTCAACGAATTTAGCCATGCACCTCTCATAATAACTCAATGCAATTAAACGCATTCATGTAAACTAAGCCTAAATGTTTTCCGATTTAACTTTTTCTGCATATTCGGAGATTTCTTAAAAATATGTCATAATCCAGGAACGCTTTTTTTGTGGAATTTGCAAGTCACTGACTGTGCAAAGAATTGAGTTAGAACTTTTAAGTTTTCTTTTATAGCAACAGAAGCATGAATGCTATAACCCACTTGGTTCATGTTTATTTTCTATACATAATGACCATCAATTTAAGTAATGCCGAAGTTTTCCAAAAATAGTTTTAGAAAAAAAGTATCGTGATTAAAAACGCATTAATTACCTGACCTTTCGGGTTTAGGTTTTCTAAAGTGAAGAAAAATAAATAATTTGCCTGTAAATATATGGCTGTTATCAATTTCGTCTAAAAACGTGAGTTGAGTTAAAAAATTGTAGTAAAAATTACATATTTACCGTTGTATATCCGTCGAGTGACTTCGTATTTATATTCTGGCTACGCGTTTCGGAATTTATGTTCCATCATCTGGCTTCTCTGAAGGTCCAGGTCGTCATGAATTACATTAAAAACACTTCACAAACACACATATGGTTTAGTTGCGTTGAAAACAAGGTGTGGATTGAAATAAAAAACTAGCAATACTTATTTTTTATATTATGCCTAATAGTGCACGTGTGTAATAGTTCATAGTTTAAAATGTTGAATACATCATTAATATAATAATTTAAGAAATTAAAATAGTATTAAAGAAAACATTATTTAAATCTCTTTTATACACAAGAAGGCAAATCAAACATAATTTAAGGAAATGTATTTTAAATCTAATAATCAATAAGTATTGAAAGTAATAAATACATATTCTGTTTAACTTGTGAGATGATATACTTTATAGAGTTAAACTGAACACAGATTCTTACAAATACGTTTATTAACTCAAACGCGTTTATTAACATATTTATGTAACGACAAACCTGCCTCCTGAAGTCAAAGTTGCATTACCGATAACGTACAATCGACTTTCTGCAATACGTTGGCCAGTAAATATACAAAATAATAACATTATTTTTAGTAAATTATTGAACAGATTATTAAATTCCTAAAATTTTTAATGTAGATGTTATTTTTTACTTTAGTCTTAGTGGTTTGTGGGGTTGTATTTAACCACTTTGCGTTAAAATATGGTTAAATATTATTAGTGTATATCCCAGTGTTCCTCCACTTGTAAATTATAGATTTATGCACCATATACTAAATTTATAACTAATTCAAAAAACCACTATGCAAGTCGGATTAGCACCAAATTCTGGTTCTTTATCTGCTGCTAAATCGTGCTCGTAAGAGCGATAAATTACATCAAATTAAAATTTGTAAATAAATACATCATCTAAACTTACTGTTGCAGCAAGGTTATGTAGGAAAACATTTTGCATAATTGCAATTTGTGCTATAGATTTTACACATGATCAGTAAAGGTGAGGGCTGGACATAAATAATTGGTATATAAATTTATTTAAAAACAAAAAATTATTTAAAATTTTTCGAAATTTTTAAAGACATATTGGCTAGACATTTGCAAAGAGGTTACATTTTTAATGACTTTTAAGGCTAATATTTTGCTACAAAGTTTCCAAAAATAAAACAAAATTTATTGAGATGTAATTGAATTAAAAACATCAAATTTAGATTAAACTGTATCAAATTGGATGGAATAGAAAATACAGCACACTAAAACGTTATTATTTTTTATTTCCCCTTAGTTATGAATTTTGGGTTTAGGATACTAAAACCGGTCAATGTATTATGACTACAGAACCCGAAGATCATAATGAATATAATTATACAATAAATGCTTATTTTAATTTTACTAGCCCATTGCATAATATTCAAACGTAACTTTACCAGTTTAATGTGACTGGTAGATGTCTTGCTTATGCTTGCATTGCTTATCAGTTACCAGAAGCTGCCATGACTCATTAATATAATATTGGCAATACATCGTCGCATACCCCTAAATTTGAACCCTTATCCCAATTTGAAAAGCACTGGATTGCGTGGGTATTAACATAATTTGCCACAGTTCTATTAATTAAACTTGGAGAATTTGTAGTTCATACTGTTGGTATGTAGGCCTAATCTTTCAGCTTGTAAAACACCGCTCGGAGATGCAGGCTATTTTCGTGATAGTAATCAATGTGCTACATTTAACCTATGCTATCTGTGTCTGTCACCTAACAGCTGTACTCAAAAAGTACTTTATGTATTTGACAAAGGTTTTCTTTCACTGGACCTTCCTATTAACTAAATAGTTTTAACAACATTAAATTACAAATTTAAAAAAATAACACCTCAAAATGATATAAAACATCATGAAAAAGTCCATCAGATAAATAAAATATTTTTGTATCACGATTTATTTTCTTAGCTTTATATAATAAATAAGGCAAACAACTTTTACTTAATCGAATTTATTAACATCCCAAGAGTTTTATCATTTTATAGTAATAATTCTACATCATTCTTTTCCCAACTTAGAAAAATAATTTCTACATGCTAAATAGTTAGTTTTGCCTTAAAGTCAATTCATTCACAATAGTCCACACTAATGCCACAAGGGAGGGAGCGCTGTAAAACTACAAGAGTAGCATATTTACAATAATGCATTTAAGTGTAAGTCATGCAGATAATTTAATGTTACAAACTACAGTGCAGTAATATAATTTGTTATCTTTTGATTTATATTATTTATACTATTTCAGCAATGACATAACCAGCCTATACCGATGAATTTATGTACGAGTATTTTAGTTGGAGAACCTTAGATCATCTGAAACTTTCTAAGAGAAAAAACAAATTCTATGTTTAGTATTTTAATTTGTATTCATTATTCATTTGTCTTTACATTATCTTCTATGAAAATGAAAAGACGAGATAGTTAACGAAAAAGCTAATGAAAATATTTTTTAAATAAATAATTATATTATGTATTGTTTTGGAGAGATGTGTGGTATGTACAATTCGATATCTCATTATATCAATTACTAAGGCAAAAATAAATTACCGCAGTGTAAAACTAATTACATCTATTGTTAGCACTCTAAAAAATGAAACGAATTGTTTACTCTGAAGGAACAGTTTTGGTTCCTTGTCCAAGCTCATGCTTTGAAATTTGACAGAGCTCTGACTGATGACCTATAGCTTAACCGTCAAGGGCCATCGGTTCCTCTGAGGCATTTCCTACGTACTAACAAAAATATTTCATAACATAATTATATATTTGACTTTTATGTTTCTTTAATGATAACATTTTAATAATATTGATCAGTTTAGACAAATTTTAACTACAACTAAATTGAGTAGCCCACTGAGTAGAGAATCCGTTTCCTGAGTTCAGTGCAGGAGACTCAGCGAGATACAAGCCACCAGTTTAGCAGTTACAATTATTCGTTTTCTACCAAACTTGGTTGACGATTGAGACTGGCGGTACATGTATCCCATCCATCCAAAAGGATATTTTTACAGCAAAACCAGAAGTTCGAGAAGATCAGGCAGACCTAAATTAAGGTAGAGTGGATTGACAGTGACCAAAGACGAATAGGACTTTGCAGGATAAGAGGATCGTGGCAGGGGGAAGGACATTTTGGAGGTGACCAATACTCACTCCGGCTATTAAATATGAGCCAACAGCGCTGCTGAATATGAGATGCAATTTGTTGTTTTCCCTGCAGACATCAGCTGACTGAGCAATAATGCTATCTTTGTCATCCTCACAAGGAAAATACGCATATTAGTCCAATATGTCTATAGGCATTCAAGAAAATTTGTAGTCAATGATGGTACACTACAATCTCAGAATATAGGTTCTGATAAAGTAACAATATAAATTTATTTCTATCAAGCTAAATATATTGTTTTTATTTCTTTATTAATTTTAAGTGTATAAACTATAAAATGTAATTATTTGTTCGTCAATGTAGAGTTGTGGGGAAAGTTCACATAAATCCGTCACTAATTGTATACAATGTGTTGTATTAGAGAACCTCTTTCTAAACTAAAGAAACTATCACCTGTTTTCGTGAAAACTTATTTGGAGGAGACAATGATAAGCTTAATGATATAAAAGTATCAAACATCAATAACAGCTGTTTCTAAATCATTACGTTGCGATATAATGTTAACTTATATGGTTAAATATTTCCCCCGGTTGTTCCATGATTGCATACTTTAAGAAAAGTGTCCGAACAAAAAGTAATAAAAATAAGGCGCTTTACATTAGGACGAGGCAAAAGAAAAAGAAAGAAGGGGAGAGTTTAAAGGCATTTTATCGTTCGAGAAGGAATTTTCAAAAGACTGCAATGGAAAGGGTATAAAAAGGCAAACGGTAGTTTTTTCTTAAAAGAGATCTTGGAGGGGGTATCAGGCTGGCAATTAGTTCTAAGATAAATGAATCTTCTTACTTTGAAAAGGAAGGTTTGAAGAGCGGGGTTCGGGGGCGAGGGGAGAGCTGCTTTTACACTGCAGTATTCTTGTTCGTTTTGTGTGTGTTCATTTTTCTTGTCCTTTATATCATAGTAATAAAATATATTAAGTATTAAGTTGTTTTCTCGTTTAACGGTTTTTGTAATATCTTTTACGTTTGGTTTAACTTATATACAGCAAATTTGAATTTAGGCTTTATACAGAATAGTAAATTCATAACACAAAATGAGAGCTATTCAGTATAATGTACCGTATTAATAAAATATGTATTTATAGTCAACGAATTTAAAACATTTTTTAAAATTCCCAGATACCAATGTTCTTATTTTCAATATTTGGATAATATTTATCTTTCTGACTGTCTGTTAATGTACTATTGGGGAACCAGTTATGCTATCAGATTTTCGTGCAATTTTCTGTACTTGTAGATATGGCAAGTGGGGAGGTTTTGGGCAACTTTTTATCAAACTCGGTTCGATACTTCCCCGTTTCAACACTATTTTTCCAAGCGTGTACTAAATTCCCGGACTTCCTACTTATTTTACGTAATATTTTAAAATTTTTTGAGACAACATACTTTTTTATAAATGGCATTGCTACTAAATGGTGTGGATGGTATTCGGATTACAAATATTTTGCAATTGTTGAAGTTGATTTCAAGTTATATCCGTTATTGTGCTGTAAGAAAACACTCGAGATTTTAACATTTTAAATTATATTTTAGTCGTAAAATATCTTTTGTTAGATGAAACTCGCAACCCTAGTTTGAGTTAATATTTGTATTATTTAAGTTAATATTAATAATAACTGAGTTAATATTAATTCATTTTCTATATAATTTTACTGTTTTTCGTAAAGTTTTTGGTAGTTTTGATGTTTACTGTTTTACTGTTACAGTACTCATCATTGTACTGTAACCAATAATTGAGTTTGATTATTTATTAGATAAAAATTGTCTCCATGATACTCTATTCTAATCAGATAATTATATTAAATCGAACCGATCGGCAGGCACAGCTACAAAAGTTAGTAAGCCATATTTTTAATGTGACGGCGTGGACTATACTATTTACATAACATGGACTTTGCGTTGTTTATGGACAGTAGCCCATGCCAGCTTATTGTGGAGTACTGTGTACCAACTGTATCTTTAGTAAAGTATGGTTGTCGATACAAATTGTTAGAAAATGCCTAGAATAGTATATTTAATAGCTTCTGATTTTTGAATTTTGGTGGAGACTAATACGTGGTAACCAATTTTGATTTAACAAATACTAGAACTTGATCAGATAAGATATATCACGTGAACATGTGAAATCAGACATGTTTCTCGAGTTATAAATACACAGCCAGACAGCAAAGAAACTAATTACTCAAAATAATCCATAAACAAATCTGACTGCTATTTATTAGAAAGTTTATTTTGCACAAATCTTAAGTAAATATGGTTTGACTCATGCAGCAATACTTTGTCAACACATTCACAGATATTTTAATTTTCAGAAAAATATTGCAAGGAAATTCAACTTCTATATCTTTTAAATTGTCTAACAATCGCCTTTTCTATAAAACACATTATCGTTCTAATATATCTTATTTCTTATAATGTGTAATACAATTAATTAATTGTTTTTAAAGTTCTAAAGCTTGTTGCTAGAAAATAAAATAAAGCTTTAAATAACCAATTTTATGTCAATGTACGAGTTTGAAATGGTTGTTTCACGAACCTGTCATCTACATAACCGTTCTGTAATACCATACTTAGACTGTATAGTTCAGTTCAACTACTTCCTATTACTCTTTTCCGTAGGTATAAACAGAATTCAAAATCCCTTTAAATTTAAAGTTTTGAAACGTGTCAAAAGTTTAAATATTTGTGATTTGTTTTCACCTAATGTAATAAGTGAACAATTCTGTGAAATAATGACACCTAGTTCTCTTCATAAATGTTTCCTTCACGAGTTTTAAATATTTATACGAAGTAGGTAGTGTATTGCGATTTATTTTGGATGGGTTTATACGGAGATAATAATTATTCAGAACGAAAGGATTTCCTTTAAACAAGTGCTGGATAATGTAATGCCTTTCAGTAGTAGTATGGCGACAACATGGTGTTTTCTTTACTAAGTTTCTTTTATATTCCAAGGATTCTTGGCACTTGTTCGTTCTGAAAAGGATCCTCTATTAATTTCCATAAGCATTATGAAGTCCTTAATTTATTGAATTCGAGTGCAAAAACTGTGAATATTTAAATAACCAGAGTTTCTGTGTTAGTATTACACAATATGGAATAGTATGTTTGAGTTGTGTAATTTTTAATTTCAGTTTGAAATAGAAGTCAATGTTATTTGATTATTTTCTGTTGATTGTAAACTCTTATTTACATCAAAGCTCGAACTCATAAAAATGATTGCATAAATGGCTACTCTTTGTTTGTAACCATAATTACTTTTCAGGCATAGTATAATAGTAAATTAATATTTTTGTAAAAAATGTATGAATTTATGAAAAATGCGTTTTTGTTTGTGCAATGGTAATGCTGTGTGGCGGAAGCCCCGCCTTCTTTTACTGGACCCATGAACCAATTATTTATTTTTCCTAGATGGTTATCGTTATTGGTTTAATGGTTAACTGAAGCGTTTAGAATAAAAATGTAATTTAAATCAAATCGCTGCTAGTGTGGACAATTTGGTGCTTGAGAGTCTTGATCTCGGACATTTTATTAGAGCTGATTAGAAATAACTGAATTTGAATCTATATCTATTACCTATTGTGCTTCAGAATTTAATAAAACTGATATGAAATTGACTCACTTTATCGAAATCTAAGATAAAATATTAATATATAAATTTATTTTAAATTCAGGAGCATTTTGAATTATAAATGGTAAGTTTGCTACAGCAGATGCTTAATTTAATTTCTCCAAGAAAACCATATATACAATAGTACTTGCTTTAAAGTTTGTACACTTTAATACGACCGACCTGCGATCTCTGAGCAACTCTTGTAAACAATCTGGCCATAATAGATACGGTGTAGTGAGGAATTGTCGTTGTAGAATGAACATAAATTTCTTTAAATTTAAAACACTAATAAATAATGGACTACACGTATTATTTCTGACATTAAAAGTTAAAAAGGAAAAGTAAAGTTATAGGAAATAACTTTAAATATTAACAAAGTGGTGCTAATGGTGCCTTAAATATTGTATATAAGTGGACTATTCTTATTGAACACAATAATCCAAACCTTTCACTTTTGTATATTTTGCCAAAATATTCAACTAAGAAAACTAAATGACAAACATAAATTACTTTAGGTATGGTATACAACTTAATTATATGTTACAATAAAATTCCGTACAATGTATTAGGATTTAACAACGATTATTATTGCGTAAATGCCAGAAATATTGCAAAAATAAATGTTTATTGTGGATATAAAATGTTAGAATTTGCATTTAGACCTGTAGTTATCGTGTATCCTTAGCAATATTACAGAAAAATATAAATGTCTATGTAGGCTATAGTCTTTAAACAATGATATTTGACCGTACGTGTGTGTCCATTTGAGCCTAGGAACGCATGGACCAATTTCAACCAAACTTGGTACACATAACTTACTGCAAGGGAAAAATACTGTGTGCGTTAATAGACATTTTAAAAATAGCAGAAAACGACGATTACTAGAGTAAATTTTGAGTACAAATACTTTTATCAAGCACCAGTTGTAAATCTTAACTTTAAAACAAAACGTAGTAATAGTTTGCAAAGTTAAGATTTGTTTAACTACTTGTTGGTAAATCTAAAGATATTTCGGCAAATGGTAACATTTTCCAGTGTTTAAAATAGGTCCAAGATCGATATTACAGTAGTTTTTCTGGAAAGAGAATGTGCGATGTTGAAATGGCTAAGGCTCATAAAATTACAGATCTAAGCTAAATAATCTTGATAAAGTTTAAAAACTTTAGTGATACTTTACAAGCACTTTAGTGTTCAAAAAGTTACGAAAACTAATTTCTAAAACTTAAAAATATTCCGTTTTGAACAATGCAAATACATAACTTAGTGTAGGCTTTACAAGAGCAGACGTCATCAGATAAAGACCATTACTACTTTTAATTTTAGGTTTTAGAGCAGACAAAGACATCTGTTAGAAGAGGGGTGCACCGGGGGTAATCTCGGGTTGGCACGGAGCTACAATAAAAAACAACAACCGAGGCGCACAAGTTTTTACTCCTCTTATCAGTGTACCTGATGTTCCCCGAGAATATAAAACAGGAAATTAAAGATAAGACAACAATGTGTGCGCGGACTTTTGTTTCATTTCCGTTGTAGCTTTTTGTAGACTCGTTTTATCGCAAAATGTCCGTGTTTGACAGTTACGTATTGTATTTTTAAATACAATTTCGAGAAAAACTTTGATTAAACAATGTTAATGCGGTATGTATGTTTGCATGCACGGTTTTATTTTTTACATCATCTCTTACAGAATATATAAAAATAAAGTTAAACTTTAACAAGTTTACCAATAATTATAATATCAAATTTATAATTAGCCCATTAAATAAATAATCAAACATTCTAGGTTATGGATGTTTTTAAATCTAAAGAATTAAAGAAGTGGAATTTTATTTACACTAATTTACTCTGTGAAAACTAAGATCATTCATACAAAACAATAGCAAGTCATTACGGATAAACGAGTTTCTTCAATAAGTTATTAAATTGATGATATGGAGGTGAAAAATTAGCCTACAGTACTAGAATTATTTGTTAATTAAACTATTCTTAGTAACTAATCACTATGTTTTTGGATTTATTGTACATACTGCTAACAGTTTATTTTTAAATTTGTACTAAAGGAAAAACTCCTTTGAGACTTCGATCACCAGGGCATCAAGTAAAAATAATTAAGAATAGAAATAAAACTATTTCAAAACTACCTATTTTTAAATTAGTTAATAAACAAAAAATAGAAAGCACCTTAAACTTAAAACCATAATTATACATTTTGGAGATAAAACAAGACACAAATAAAACAATTTCTTACAGTAAAAACGTTATTAAAACTCAACACAAAATAAACTGACTCAGTAGTTTGATTCGGGACAGCGAGGTCCTCAAACCGTTAACGTCTTCACTAGCCCCCCCCCCCACACCCCCGTGCTTGTTTATGCTTTGCCTTATTAAAACCCATTTAGTTGTGTGTATTTTATTTATTGGCATGCAAAATATTTAAACGCATTTATTTTTTCCTGTCTGAAATTGACGTATGCTGAATGTTCCTAATGAACCATTATAATTAACTATATAAATAACGATTTGAAAATTACGAGGCTAGTAAATAAAAAAAAGTACTTCAACATAAATTTGAGGAAAATACCAACGAGTGTTATTTACTTTGAAAGCATTAAAATGTGCTTAAAAAAAACACACACACAAAACCGACTGTGACCTTCAAATAAATAAACAAAGATATGTTTTGTTGTTGTTGATAAAGTGAATGTGTGAATTTCACAATCGAAATATTTATTTTATTTCGAGGCGGTTTTAAAATGGGGAGTTTATTATAATTTTAGAGAAACTAAAACTGTAGAAACTATAGCTGAGCGCGTGTGTTTAATAAGGAATACGAGTTTATTCATGAGTTTATAACTGGAAGATATCTGAATGATTTAATTAAATGATTATATAATAAAATATTGTATTATACTTATATATAATACTCTAAATGAACTATTTTGGTGTTCTATTTTGTTGGTAGTTTGTTTCTTGAAAATGATGGCCTACATTTGTATTTTTTTAATTTATTGTAAGTTTAGGGGGTATTTTTGTTACGTATTCTACAGTTTAGGAAGTAGAGTGGTGTTGTAGTTAGCGCTGTCTTTCAGCTTCCAACTCAGTTGCGTAGGTTCGAACCTAGTGACTGGCGTTCGGCTTACGCGTGCTTACATTACTCTCTCTACTTTATTAATTTAGCCGGAATAAAGTTTTTAGCATTTTATGAAATAATGACATATTTATTTTACAAAATAGTTTTTAAAGACGTTAAATTTAAATTTATCCTTTTTCAAACAGCTTACGTTATCAACAAAGCCTTTAAGAAGACAAGATAAAAGTTATTTTCTAAGAGCTCAAAAGTGAGTCGGGCTCGCGATATAAGTGTGCGTACAATAATTTGAATACGTAAATTAATGTTGTATGCTTAAAAAAGTAAATTTATCTCCAAAATTGTGAATGATATGTTAATGTGTTTAATTAAGTTTGTGTTTGATTTATTATTAACTAAATATGAGCTCTTTAAGTACGTAACACTTTTGTCTGAGAAAAAAGGTGTGACTCATCGATGCTTGTTGTTACTTAAGCTTTTTAAATAGTTATTATTCCGTATTACCAAATTGTGTGCAGAAAGAATTTTTTATTGAATAACAGATTTATTTATATTAGACCTACGAATTTTTGGATATAACTGTACATATATAATTAATTTCAATACAAATACCTCAAACATGCTAGAGGAATAATTAATTCCATGCATAATTAAAATCATTTATTATTTTGCATTGTGTTTGAATGTAATAGAACAAAACACACATTAATTGTATATTATGATTGTGTTTATGTTATATAGCTACAAGTGTAAAATATATATGCAAATGTATTGCACATTTATATTGCGTTTGAATTTAATAGAATACGTTATACACTTCCGTTTTGAAGAGGTCGACTGAAATAGCGCTGCAGGAGCGAAATAAAATGTAAGGTTTGACATCAAGGATATTACTGTAGGCCTATGCATTTATGTGCATAGCAATGTGCAAGCAAGCATGTGATATCTTTGCTTATTTTATTAGATACGAACATCTGGAATGAGTTCTTTTAACAAGAAATTATTAATGAAGTTTTATTTACAAAATTATGTAACTTGGGGACTTACTTATATAATGAAGATAATGTCAACTTCGAAAGCACTGCAGATAAATGTAAAAAAAAATACAAACGAACAACCTTTAGGTGAACTTTAAAATATTAAAACAATTATAATAACAAGGCGCGTTATAGAGACAACTTAAAATTTGCACCATAGTTTCTGATAGTAGATCTAATAATACATAGACCTATCATACTCGATGAGAAGCTAAACATCGATATTTATAATTTATTTATTATTAAGTATGTTTAGAATACAAGAAAAAAATAAATACGTCCGGTACAAAAGTGTATAGGCTAAATGAGGAAGAAGAAGTTATGTTTACATAGGCCTTGTACCTTTCATGTAGACTACTGAATTTAATTTTACTTTGTAACCTATGGAACTACACAAAATGTTTTTATCGCGAATTTGGAAAATGTATAACGTATTTTTACTCGTATTTCCTTGAGTTTGTTATCAATACTAAAATATCCAGAGCAAATGATAGTGCAATTTACAACCTTAAACAGCAAAAAGTTCTTAGAGTCCGTAACACAGGAATAAGTTAAACGTAAGTAGGCCTATACATTTAAAGTTATAAGTAAGATATATTTAACTTGAGTAGGCTAAGTTTAATATAGGCCTAAAACTCTATTAGCACGATATCTGTTTATTACTAGGTCTTAAATTTACGTAATACTATAGAAATAATATTCAAATGATGTTAAAACTGTCATACTTATTCGCAATTATTTATTACAATTTACCCAAAAATCTATAAATTACAAAGAAGGCTATATTTAATTTACAAGTCACATTTGAAATGTTATAAAAATGTTGTTGTTAATCAGAACATTTTAATTTCGTTTTCCACTTCGAGTTTTGTATGATGAAATAAACATGTATAGTACTTTTTGTATTTATTAAAATTAATTAAAGACATTTCAATATTACCTAATCATAGCCAATATAAGAAAATGACTGTTGTGCATATTATGAAGAATTCATTTTCCCTTGGCGTGTGCTGTCACCTGGTAGAGAACTCTGAAACCTCGACGTACAGAGTATTGATTTCCAACAAAATGCCATATTAGTTTAAAGTTTGCCGCTAGAATGCGAGAAAAGCTCGTCTTGCTGGTTCATCTTTATATTAAATTTTTGTATAGGTATTGAAAAATCTCCCGTTTTCTCTAGTGGATTCTCCGTTTAAGTGATTGGACATGTATGGCTCATATTTTATTAAAAATTGTATTTTTTTAAATGAAAATATATCTTATGCAATGCACGTTGCCGGTGCTGCTTAATTGCAGGCGCGAACTTTATTACATGACTGTTCGTCGACTTGTCAATAGAAGTAATATTATGCAAATTTTATCGACAGTCTAATTATGTTTTTGCTTTACTTAAAAACTGTTAAAAGTACATATCCATGGTGAAGTTGGAAAATTAGTTAACCAAGCTGATTTTCTATGCACTGCAAAGACCTTGTTTTTTAATTCTCATGATAATGACAGCGCAAAAAGTGTTGTAGTTTTCCTTGTATGAAAACCTCCAAGTAAAATCCGCTTTACCTGAAGATTCCCATCAGTTTGATGTCAATATTCCACACTAAGGCTTAAATAATGTTGTTATAAATAAGTAAATAAGACATTGATAAAACTTGGCTCTTAATGTTATTATTTGTTCACCTATTTATGTTAACTTGCAGAAAAAATTATAAATTCGGATAAAAAAACATAAGTATTTTACAAGCAACGTCAATTTCATTAAATGTGTCAATATGTCCTTTATCAATTTGAATGCTTCTTAAGTCCATTTTCTATTTTAATTAATAACTAAATGCATAATATATAACGTACAATATTTAAAATGTGTATATTAATTTAAATTTCATTTAGTATTTTGAAGAAATTAAAATTTGAAGATGACCGTAAAACAGGATTAAATGAAATAATAGCAAATTTATCAGTTCGGATTGTTGTAATAACAAAAAACTGTAAAAAGAGTTATACTGATTTCTTTTTGGAACTGCCCAAAATGCGCAGTTATTTAGGGCAAAACATTGAAATTTATTAAAAAACTCATTATTATAATGCAAAACATCGAATGTAAAATAAATAAATAATTAAATAGACGTTTCTGGAAAAGTGACTTTTGTGACATAATAGTTTTTGCAACTACACCATAGATATAGGTTTCTTTGAAAAATTTAAAAAGTAATTTTGTTTAAAAAAAATATCAGTTAATCAAAATGAAAAATTTTTTGTAAATACCTTTGCGAATTAAATAATAGACATATCGAACTCGTGATTCCTATGTTTATTTCTGGGTGACTTGTTTTATTTGTGATACTAATTACTTAGTCAATGACTTTCTTAAACTGTCTTTGGATTAATGATGAAATTATTATACACTAGAGGGCTCCGCCCCCTGCTCGCTTCGCTCGCTAACCCCCGCGATGGCTCGCGTATGTAAATGGCTCGCGTACTATTAAATTCTAATATGTATTATTTATTTTAATTAGAATGCAATATAGGGGTGTCTTATTTTTAAATTCCTTTGTTTATTAAGGGTTTATTATCTAGCTTTAAGGAAAGTATAATAATCAACATTCTTTATAGGGGTTGTTACTACATTTTCACCCCTTAACAACACGCGACAAAATGTTAATATATGATAATTTTTTATGTATCTTGTAAGAAATAAATGTACAAATTTTCAGCTCACTATCTTTAAGTAAAATATAACAATTAATTTGTATTGTTTAGGGGTTGTTATTACATTTTCACCACTAAGAAGCACGCTACAAAATGCAAATCTAGTTTACTTTTTCTTTGTATCTTGTAAGAAATAAATGTACAAAATTTCAGCTCTCTAGCTTTAAGTAAAATATAACAATTAATTAATATTTATTGTTTTATGGGTTGTTTTAAATCTTAAATCAAAATTAATTCTACCCTATGTTACTCAAGGATAGTGTAGCTTTTTATTAGTAAAACTATTTTTTCAACCGGTTTAGTAGTTCCAGAGATTACCCCCTACATACAAACAAATTTTATTTTTTATAATATTATTAATAATAACCTTAAAACTAAGATGGTAAATAATGTTAAATGTTCAAATCAAACTATTTCGTATATTTTATAACAGCAGTCATAATAAAGGTTAAAAGAACCAGCAAGGTTCAGGTTTACACTTTAATAAAAACCTAACCTAAAAGTTAGAAATTTAAATAATTGCTTCAAAGGAAATATTGGAGCAAACAGCTGTTTTATCTGTTATTTTATTCAATTAATTGGTTGCTATGGTAATAAATGTAAATACATGTGATGATTCATCAGTCTAGGCCTAAACTAAGATTTTGTTCGACTAAATTTACAAATATTGAAATAAAAAAGGTTTTTATCAAAATTAATAATTACAGCCTATGTTACTCAGAGAGAGTGTAGCTTTTTATTAGTAAAACTATTTTTTTAATCGGTTCAGTAGTTCCAGAGATTCCCCCCCCCCCCTACAAACAAACAAATTTTACCTCTTTGTAATATTAGTATAGATATAAAAAAAAACATGCTCTTTCTTGGATCGGTTATTATTTGATGTACTTATTTCTTATTACTTATTTATGCTAAAATAATATCGTAATATGTTGTCATTAAGAAAAACGCTTTTTTACATACCATTAAATGCCCAGCTCAGTTAAATATTACGAGTAAAATCACAATTGAAATGAACATTTCCAAAGACGTATACATTCAGAACACCCCCAGTCAAAAATATTTTAAAAAGAAAATGTTGGAATTATTTTTGTTTGATTCAAAGTACTGCAGTAGTAGGCCTAAATATAAAACCCCACACATAATATCAGTTAATTGAGTAGAACGAAATATAAAGAGTAGTAAGGTAATGTGGACAGTATTTTTATTAACAAAAAATCTTTTGAATGGTGAATGATGAGGCACGCTTTCGAGGGACGAGTTAGATAGTACAACCCGTAACTTATCGAGCACAATTCCAGTGTTTGGTTCTGAAAAGTAAAACAGTCTCTCAATTTTCCCATACTGCACTCTATATGGCGAATGCTAGTAAAACAAAATTCGGTTGTGAAAAACCAACAACAGGTAAGTTGTAGGCCTATTGTTACGTTTATAAACGGTAGCAAAGTCTACGTAAGTACATTAATGCAAATTAAACTTTAATAGAATAGTCTAATAATCTAATAAAAATAAGCCCTATACGAAAAGTGATTTTAATAGTTCATGTAACTAATAATAAAGTTAACTGTGAAATAAGTATTTATTTCATTAATCATTCAGTCCTTTTATCAGCTAGGTAGGCCTATACAGGAAACACGCTATTATCGATATATACAGGATGTCCCCGAACTCTCTGTTCCCCTTTTGTGGATTTGTTCCTGGGATTGAGGCATACATATTTCACAATATATAAACATGGGGCTATGGTGCTTACTTTTTCATCTGTCTGTCTGTGTTTTTTTACAAAATAATTAATATTTAGAGAGCAGTGTGACAGATTGAGTTCGAACTTGACATGAAGTTCAAAATAACAATGATCTATTGTCTGAAAAATAAACGATTTCCAATCATACGTTTCAAAATGACGGCTGTTTAAGAATTTCAAACCTGTGTTACCCAAAAACCATACATTTTAACAAATAATGTCATGAGACCTTTTTTGTAGCCCTTTTAATTCTCTATCAGTTGGTGTAATTTTAAAAACATTCGAGTTTAGGGTAATAGTTAAGTTATGGATAATAACAGCATACGTACACAACAATTTGTTATGTTTGTTGAAGAAACCAATTATTGGACATAATTTAACTATAATCCTTCATGCGATTGATTTAAACATTACACCATTCGATAAGGAATTAAAATGGCTACAAAGAAGGTTTCTTGAGGTTGTTTGTTAAAATGTACAGTTTTGGGGAAATTTAGGTTTAAAATTTTCTAACAGTCGCAATTTTGAAACGCATGATTGGATAAAATCTATTATTTGACTTAAAATAGATAATGTTTAGGTATAACTTCATGTCAAGTTTCAACTCAATCGGTCAAACCGTTCTCTTGATATGAATTATTTTGTAAGAAACATATACAGACAGACAGACGAAAAAGTAAGTACCGTAGACCCATGTTTATATTGTGAAATATACCTTTTTCCCGTCCCCAGGAACAAATTCATCATCAGAGAGTTCGGGGCATCCTGTATAGGCTTATTTCATTAGGCTACTGTAACTACTATTGTCAATTAAAGTTAACTGATTTTAATTTCGTAAGAATTTGTCATTACTTCGTGGCATGAATACTGATGTAAGTGAAGTGTTTTGTTCTCTCACAGGTCACCAATAGCCTTTTCCTCTTTTTTCGAGGAAAGCGATTCATTAAAAAAATAGTAAACTATTTACATAGGATTGACACTCAGGTGAATTTACACTGAATACTAAGCTAAGCCAATGCTAATGTTTGCCCCGATTCACTGCCGGTGAATTTTTCATCTCCCAGCTCGAGTTACGCAGTCCACAACCCTATTTGGGCCACGAATTAGAGTACAGGTTTTAATTTAGTTAGTTTTACGTTCAATAATTCCGAATTTAACGAGGTAAAACGAGATCCACTTTTGGGACATACAAGAATACTAACTTAAGGAGGATACTTTAAGCGGCTGGTTTAGCTTGCTCTATAAATGCTATTTACTTAATTTGAAAAACGTACTGAAATGGACATTTCACAACCAACCTACAAACATTGTATATTACGTTCGTTTTCAGAGGTGGTAAAAACAACAAAAGTATAAAGTTATTTACTTTTTGGAAGAAACGATCTTTCATTAAACAATTGGAACAGAAAGACAATACATTAAACAATTGCCCTTCTGTTAGTTCTTACGTGATTAAAAATAGTTATTTTACATACAGTATTAAATAAAATAAAATTTTATAAATTATCGTTTTTACAGTAAATTAACTAAAGAATTTACAATTTATTAAATTTTATAAATTGTTTTGTATAAATGTATTTAATTTTTTTTTTTTTAAAGGCGAAAAACCTAGGTGGTTATCATCGCCTGGAAAACTAAGAGCATTCGTATAATGCTCATACTATTGCTATTTTAAATACTATTTTAAATGTATTTAAAAAGAATCATGTTTAGAAAATGTAATAAATAAAGAACCTACTTATCTCTTGATTGTAGTTCTCACTATAAAATAAATTATTACTAACAACATCTACAAACTTTGAAGTTTAGTCTTAATAGTTTTTACTATCGGATAATTTGTTAACAGCAAATAAAAATATTTTTGTAGGAAATCAGAGTTAAAGTTGTATCATTATTATTGGTTTTCGCTTATTCGAAACGGCCGTCGTTCTAAACGACGAACAAATTAATGCAATATTGAAGACGGTAGGGCCTAAGTCTAATATTTGATTTTATTTATTAAAGTTGTATGTTTAATTTATTTATAAAAGTGATCCAAGAATCCATGTCATATGGGGATGAGGATCGGGATGTTAAAAAGTTAACTGACAGATCTGTAATACATAGCCTACTTTATCTTTTTATTTATTAAACGCTATCTTACTATACATTTAACACTAATTGAAAATAAGTATCAGCTTCTAAACGAAAATATTTTGTGTAGGGAAATTATTATACTAATATCACTAAATACTTAATAGGGACATTAGAAACTTCAATTTCGAAATCATTGTTAAATACGAAACAGAACTGATAAAACCCTAGCATTCCTTGAAATACGCCTTCCTGTACATATACGCCTGGTAGATTTTAACTGAACCCAAACACTTGTTTCTGGCAAGGTTCAGTATGGAGCACTCAAAAACTTTACTGGAGAACTTATCCTTTCTGACCTAAATAACTATGGTATTTATTTCTTGGTCAGTTTATCTGTCATGACACCACCGCCATGAAACTTACAGTGTTCCATAAAATGTGCTAACAGTATTTTCTGGAATGACTTCTGCTACCACTTCAGCTAACTTTTCTGTTTTTTACTCATCGTAAATAAATATACTAATGTGTGTTGCGACTTGTATTGGATCCATGTGGAGTTATCGCTCTGGGTCATCAAGAAAAAATAATATTAGACACAAATTTGGTCACTAAGTAATGTGCATAATAACAGTTTGCCTTTATTTAACATTGCGGGGATCTTGTTTTTACATTTCCTTGCATCACACTGCCCTCCTTGCCAATGTCGTTGGTCGGGCGATATCTTGTGGTTATTCTTTATCTCCTTTGGTCTGCGGGAAATGACTATCGTCTAAGATATTTTTAATTAGTTCTATTACCAACATATTTTTTCGCTATAAAGGTCATAACGAAAAGCAAAGAACATTTTTTACTTAAAACATTTACTTAGGCCATTAATTTTATTACAGTCTAAATATTTGTATTTATTTTCTGAAACATTTTCCATTCATTTGCTGATACTTCCAAACATTATTTAATATAATGTAATAAAAGAAATTAAATTAAATCGCTTGGGATCTAAAGAACAAGTTGAATATGAAAACACTAACGGCATTAATGGCACATACTAATATTACCTTCCAAAATCTAATTTCACATTACTAAGAAATACATCTGTTTGAAATCCAATAGAACACACACTTCCGTAATATTATACAAATATTGTACATAATGCATTTGATTGACTTTAAAAATTCAGAATTGTTCAGCACAAAAATTCTGATATGGAAATGATTTAAGAGATAATCCAGCATCCAATGAATTTTTTTAGGTTGTCATCTAATTGTCAAACACGGTATCATCCTACTCAGTTCTGCCACGTCTGCTGAAATTGCCAGTCAAAACATTCTGCTAAAACCACAAGAGACCGTTGCTGCACATGTAGGGTCACCTTGTATCTGATCGATGTCTTGTGTCACTTGTTGTCTAGGCCTAATCCGACTGACTGACTTGTGGCCTAGATTACTGGTATTATTTATCATCGACACGGCTGTTTGCTTTTTGTTCCATACACTTCATAATTGAAAAAGTTCTTTACTAAATAGATTTTAAATTATATCTTACTAGATACTGAAATATTTGCTAAAGTTGGAAACAAATACAAATAAAAGATTGCAGTAATGTTTAAAGAAATGTTTTTCTGCCAATTTGCATCTTAACATGTGCATTCCTAAATGATATACTTTTTAATTTAGAAATTAAAGTATATTTCAGTTTTCACTAGAGTTCAGGAGTTGGTGGGTTGTGTTTTCATAAATTGAATCCATGGGGTAACTCATATACACGCGTTATCCACTCGCCACCTATTTTTAAATTACACCACTCAGTTATTTTTATTTTTTAATCAGTTATACCTACTCTTTTAGAATATTGATGGGAGAATAAGGGGGAATATTGACGTGGGGGAATAAGGTAATGTCATACAATAATAAAAACACTTTGATTGAATATACTACCGAAACCTATCACAAAGTAGCATTCTACAGATTTTTAAATCATTATAAACAATACTAAAGTATAATTAAGTTAATTAAGTATCTGTAAGTTAAAATATATTTTGTGGCCCAGATATTGGTTTTATTTACCATGATGTCCAGAAAAAAGTAATTGGTATGTAAATTAGATTTATTTTATTACTCATGTAAAGTTAAATATAAATACATAATAATTACCGTATTTATCTTGTTTAGGTAATTAAAATCATTAGGTCTAACAATTAGGTTGTAGTATTGTTTGAATTCAAGTGCAATAAAAGACTATAAAAACGTTGTTTCAAGGGCGGATGTAAGGAAGACTGAATAGGAAGATTCATTTTGTAGCTTTTTGTTCTGCTTAAACAATTGTCACTATTTGATTTTTCTGCAAATCTATGCAAAATATATTATCCAGGTTGATCACTTCTGGATAAACCATTTCTGGACAAACAAATTGTGATCTTTAAAATCCCTACAGATATCATTACTTTTGTGAACTATTGTAGTATCTTTTTTATTTCACATAGTAACTAGTAAACCCATTTTATTTATAAACTACAACATAGCTACCAAGTTATCTTTTAAGAACTATTTTTTTGATGTCCTTCCTCATGTTTGTTGTAAAATGGGTGCCGGTTTGCTTAAGGTATTTTACCAACAGTTGAAGAAGGCAGTTGTGTTCTGTTTGTAAGTATATGGTTTTTCATTTCCGGTTGGATCTACGTCAAATTAGATTAGGTGAATTTTGTTATTTAAGAAAACAACGTTGATATCATTATTCTTTTAATTTTAAAAATTATTGTTTTAGGATAAAATAAAGGTTAAAACGACTTCCTCTTATCACGAGAAGATACATTAAATGTATTACTTCACCAAAGTAGATTCTTCTTCCTAAAAAAGTATAAATCACAAGAAAATACGAAGATTTCATTTACTGTTCGTTAAAAATTTGGATCTAAAAATAATTATAATGAAATAATTATACCTTTTTGGACTTGTGCTTAAAACATCAGATATTTATGAAAGAGCTCCGGGTTTTTTTGTTCTTACCAGTTTTAGTTTTCAACTACTACCGTTATAGGATACGAACTACATTCTATTTAAAATGGTAACATTCTCTAGACAGCGAATTTTCGTTTAGATAATTTTTGCTGAAATCATAGTACAAATTTGATTTATATATCGGAATAGTCAACTTATCGAAATACAGCAAATTTGTAAATTGTATGCGAATACTGTGTCTTAAGTTTGATTTACAACGAATTGAAACCTGTCTTAAAAAATGAAGTAGTAATAATAGCTGCCCCCTACTTATAAATGAATTTCAGTTAGTTATTACGATTTCAGATATACTTATTACTTTAAAGAAATTATCAATTTATAAAATTCCGAGTGAAAAAACATAGACCCTAGACGGGATTTGAACCCAGGACCTTTGAATTTACGCCAACATTCTACCATTTATTGAGCTTTCCAAGTCATGCCGGTTTAGTCCGATTCGGTAAAGGTTTACACCAAGGATTTATGGGTGTAAATCCTGCTTAGGTAGTTTATTTTTTCTCTTGGCATTTTGTTATCTGACACAACCCATGAAGTCTTGGTCAGGAATGTGTATAAAAAGTATTATAATTGGTCAATATATTTGAATTTAGTCGGCTGGTTATTTTTTTAAATAATTACTCTGAACTTGTGGATCTCCAATAAGCTCTAACTGCACAAGTATATATTTTATGTTACGTTCAGAATGGTTAAGCTACGTTTTCTTATAAATAGCGTAGGCCTACTACAGTATAATTAGTAAATTACAGTGACAGTAAAACTTTAAAAAGTTTTAAGATGGCAAAACAAGTTTAAGCTTCAACAGGTTTTTGTTGAATTATTTATTAAACAGATAAAAATAATTTTCCGCCATAAGTATTAAAATTATTCACTTTTTCCATACCGGTACTTGAAAGAGAAAAACTTTACCACTATGTGATACTTTGACTTTCTGTCATAATCGATATCTCCCGGAAAGAAGTATCACAATGACATTTTACATAGTTAGGGATAAAGTAAGCTAAGCAGTATATTTATTACGATAGCAACAAAAATATTTCACTAAGAATGTGCTTGATAAACGAAACGTAAATTTTGTACTGAAGGAACTTTATTTAAATGAAATAAAAAACATTTTTTAAACGTGAGAAGCTGTTTTCAATATATTTACAAAATACTGCTAAAGGCTTCATCCCCACCTCTTTTATTGAAAGTTCTTTCACTCAAACTTAATAAAGACTATGTTTTTATTCATCGGTGAATCGTAACATTAGGTTTGGGATCTCCACCTCCAGTCACTGGTATAACTTACCCAACATCAATGTATAATTTTATTCACATTATGGTTATTGTCGTAGGGGTTATATAGTATAATGAGTGTAGAAAGTATTGAAATGTTATTTTTATCATTTACATAAAATGGTTGAGTCGTATAAGGGTACGAAACTAATCAACTGATTAATTTAAACAACTAAAAACTAACTTTTAACATAAAAGTCACCCTCATTGGTTATTATTGAAATGAAGGGCTATAAAATGTGTTTAATTTATTTGTGAAGAATATACTTGATAGGCTAAGATTCTACTAAGGTCGTGGAAAAATGTATATTATAATTTTATTTTCTTAAGTCGTACGTATCATTGTGCTCGTTGGTTAACTCTTAATAAATCCCCCATAGCAAACACTGTCAAGGGCTAAATCTGTTCATCGCAGACTCCTTCCAATCATCAAGGCCAATATAGCCCACTACCATTCAAATCAGGATGACCATGTACTAGAATGACATCCACCCAGTACTCACGAACGCATCTAACAAGTCACACTATATTCTGTTGTTACACAATTATTTTAAAAGTTAGCCAGCTGATAGGCAGTACTGTCAATTGCTAATACAAGGTTATCCCGTAAGCAGCTACTTCCATATTGCTGTTTAGGGAATTTAATATATTTGTAGGTACTTTTTGCAAACTATTATACATTTTTGTTTGCTCTAACCTATCAATTTGTTTACTTTTCCTGCAGGTATATAAAATGTCCAGGCTATTGATGTACTGTGTGTTTTTGGCTAGTATTAGCCCGTGTGGTCGGAGGATAGGGAGTTTTTGAGGAACTTTATATATGTTCTTGATATAATTTCTTAAAACTGAGTCCTTCTGGCCTATGCAAAACAAATCGCTTTCGCCACACTAGTTTGTACACACAGGTTCTTTTAGTGAAGGTGAGATCTTAAGGTCCTTTGTATTGTTTACCAAGAGATGTTTTTTAGACTGTTATTAGGTTTGATAGCTAAAGTATATCCTTGATTACTGAATGTGCTATGTCGGCCTAGCAATGGTTCCCCTCTATTTTCCATATTAGCTATGTTTTTTTGGACAATTTATAAAATTGAAGGAGGTTTTAAGTAATTAACTTTTGTAACTCCTGGTCTATACCTATTAAGGTCAATACTTAACTTTGTATAAGTAACACGAGAATAAAAATGAAAAACATCAGATGGAAGGAGGGAACTATTTTATTTACTAATTTAGGCATTACTAGGACTTTTATCAGACTAAACATTTTTTAGTAAATTTTTGAAGGTTTTCAGTATTTTTGTTCTTACTAAATGAAATCACATATATTGAACTTAATAAATTATATTGTTAACTATAGGTCTACACTTTAAAAGTATTTAATTGTACGAAGTTGTAATTTGTTTCAAATATTTCTTTAGTTGACCTAATTTCATTAGCTCTATTTGAGATGACAAATTTAAATTTGAAACTCCATTATCTGTAAACATTACATAAATAGCCTTATAATACTAATGATTTAAAATGTATTAAACAATTTAGGAACACATAAATATTCATATATTTCAATTCAAATCTTCGATCTTCATATATTTTTACTCAAATAATTATAGCTTTAGGTTAACGTAGATTGTTTAGTTTTACTGTTCCACTTAGATTACAAATTTGCAATATTTCAATTGCAAATGTTTTTGTTTTGACATAAATTAGTTAAATGTGTTGTTTTGAAATCAGAAGCGAGACAGATGTTATTGAACGAAACGTAAATCGAATATAGCAAAACAATATCAATAGTATGTTGTTTTCAAAAGAGGAAACAATAATAGTCGTCACATATTTAGTTCTGTTGTAAAATCTTGGAATTTTGTTAGAACAAGTAATCTCGAGACATTATCCTACAACAATATATTATCCTGTTACAGTAATATAGATATAAATACTGTTTATTAAAAAAAGTGAGTCTAAAAAAAAATAACTGTGAGTCAGAGTAAATAGATGTTTGTTGTTCAATCATTCCACTTTAAAGTTAAAACATTGCTGATAAATAGCTTTCAAGAACGAATTATAAGCTCTTGTAATTGACAAAATTCATACATTTAACTGACGAACTTACATCATGCCACAAGTAATAAGATTATGTTACTAAAAACCATAAAATAATAATAATAATTAAAAAAATACTTATTCTGTGTTAATAAAAAATGTAGTGTAGTATCAAAGAATTTTATATGTAATAACTAAAGACGTAACTCTATTAAAGTAATTTAAAACTATATAATATGTTTTTACAGAGGGTTGCATTTGAAACTAGTTTTGAATGAGTTTGAACTAGTTTAGAATTAATTGTGCACTGCAGTTGTAAGCTGAAATGGTTAACAACTGAAAGTAACACGAAACAAAAACATAGCTACACATGACATTAATATAACACCATTAACAGTCGTGGTCGTATTATTGATCATACGTTTTAAATTAATAACTGTAATATAGAACTTAAACAATTTTTGTCGAAATAATAATAAGATTTATATTTTTTTGAATCTCTAATCTGGTTTGTCTTACAAGAAAAGTGGTTATTGAAAGCAGATGACCGAGCTAATCTACAATGAGGAACATTGGTTTGTTTCACTTGAAAAACTTACTTGTCAGTTTTTAATAAAATGTTATATCCATTGTCAACTAGAATGACAGATAATGTATCGGAAAGCAACGAATTCGTCAGCCGATTATTTTTCTTACCACATAAATGTATGGTTTTTAAATGACCTCAATTTGATGTATCACATGTCGTATGTGATCATTAGGCTACAAATTGTTAACATGGGGTGGTAGTAGTGGGATTGGTGAATTTTGCAAATAGTTTTTCTAAGGTTATAAAAGATGAATAAATGTCCAGAGAACAGATTTTGTATATCTCTTTCCACCATTTAAATAATATAAAATTGTAAAAATAACTTACAAAATAACATTTTTGATTGTAGAGAACGAATTCAAAGCAGGTTATTATTTTTTTACCATAAAAATTTATGGTTTTTAATGGGCTTTAATTTGATGTATCACAAGCCATAAGTGTCCATTAAAAATGTTTAAGATGTAGTAGGAGTTGTACGGAGTTTTGGAATTATGTAAATAGGTTTTATAAGGTTCCCCCTGATGCTGAATAACTGTTCCCAGAATAGATGCACTATCCGTCTTTTAAATGATATAAACTTATACAGTATAAATAACGTTCAAAATAACAGTTTTAATCTTAGTGAACGAATGTGTTACCCGATTTTTATTTTCTTACTACAAAAACTCTTGGTTTTTAAAGTAATATCCTGTATATAAATAAACTATACACTTCACTGATGGCGGGAAACCAAATATTATCAATCTAAAACAAATATTACAGAACAAACAACAGAATAGTAGAATTAACATAGGGAACTACATTATTTTAGAAAGCTAAGAAATGTTACCAACTTATATACGTTTACAAACTGGAAACATACTGTAACTAGAGACTGTAATTTAGTACTTCATGTGTTCTTTAGGGGTTGTAATGATGTTTTTAAAAAAAAAAAAAACGTAATTGGTAACAATATATAAAGAACCCTTATTTTGTTTGGTGGGTAAAGTTTCGCCGCAGCCTACCAGATGTTATGTATCCTGTTATAACCGAAATATTTATATATTATTTAATATATATGTTTTATTTATATATAATACAACTGGTACATTTCAATTGATTGTATCCAATGTTGATTTAAACGTTTCAGTGTTGATGTTTTTCTATTCCAAGTTTTGTAAGATTTAAAACACTTTTGACGTATTTTATTATTTTATTTTATTCATTTTGTTTAGTAGGCCTACAGTTTATCTATTGTTTACCATTTTCGTGTCAGAGAAGTGTTTACTTTTTATGCTTTAGAGCAAACACAGCGAAAGTGGCTGAACTTTACTTGTATTGTTTTGAGTTTTCTTTTTGTCGTAGGCCTAATTTCTATAAAATTTTTTTTGTTCGAAAATCCTTTTTATTTTTATTGTTAGTTTCACGTGTACTTTCAGAATATATAAAAACTGTCCCAACACCTCTAGGCACACTCATCTACACAGTTACCGATAGAAGTTTCTATTCACTTTCTAAGTAAAATAGTCAATTATGTTCAACTGTTGTCGGAATGTCTCAAATTCTATTGTATGGATCAACTATTAGTAAACTGTATTATTAGGTCTATTGAAAGAACATTTAAAAATAGATTTAATTTAATGTAAGTACAGTCAGTTCTCGAAGAAAATATACAATTTTGTATTTCCTCTTATTTGCATTGAACTTGCAATATTTTTTTAAATTTAATTTACACGATATTCACAAATATAAGTTTTTGTTATTTAAAAGTAGAAAAAAAATAGCAAAATGTTATCATACATTATTAAAGTAAAATATTTGTACCTTTGCAAAACTATACCATACATCCTATATCTACTATTATTATTACTAAAATATTTCTTAATACAAATCCTTCGTTTTATGAACATAATTGAAAGTAAACATGGATGGGCCTGTAACTTGACCTTCCTGAAAAACATAATTTCTTAGAAATCTAGTAAATTAATTCACTTGCAGAAAGTATATCCTTACATTTAAAAATACAGTGAAATATACAGAAATATATACTGTACATACTTACAGAATGAACCTTAGCTTATTCACCCCTCCCCAAAAACATCCACTTTATTAGATTGTTAGGTATTAGGTGTATAAATAAAGTCTTGCTTTCCTTTATATCTTGTGTATCCAAATTAAAAACTTAAAGACCAAGAAATTTCATAGAGTTTTTAATCTGTATTACTGAAAAAAAGCCTGAACAAATTTCACTATATGTTATAACTTATAGCTTTATATGGTACGGATCTGGTAGTTTCGTAACATTTTTTGTAAAAAAATTGGTTAATTTCTAACCCAGAGAGCTCTTATTACGAGCTTCAAAAAAGTGGAAATACATGTTAAAGTATTAAATTATTGAGGATCATACATTCAGTTTCAAATTACTATCTTTTTAAACTACATAATGTTGGGCATCGTCAAGCATATGTGATTTATTTGTTTTTATTAATTTAATTCCTGAGAGTCCACGACCAATGAAAACGTTTATTACTAGTCGAGTTAACTACTCAACTTAATTCAACTATCGATACTTACTGAAATCAATTCGAGTGAATAGAACAAGTGAAACCGGAATATTGAACAGTGTTAAGAACTCCGTGTGACCGACTGCTATTCAAACAAGTTCAATACAATAAGTACATTGTCCAGCACTGGTATAAAGGGTACAATCAAACGCGTATTGTTAGCAGAGCGGTTTAATACTGCCAGATTGATACTCGATACAGACTTTATTTTATCTTCGATTGACTCAGTTTTGGATTTGTAAAAATTTATTTGTTCGTATGTTCGTTCCGGTGTTCAGCTTCGTAGTTTCTTCTTTTTACCACTTTTAATTTTATTTGGAGGTGCTTGTAGTAAAACCAAATGCAACAAACCAACCAAACCTGATTTTTGATTATACACTCCTGACTTTGTAACGCTTTTAAGGGCATAAGGAACACGTTTAGAAAACATTAACATTAACTGGGTTCATTATTTTGATCTGTAGCCTATCTAGTTATCTAACAAACTAATTTGAATCAGTTATTTATTTACATAACAGATCAATCAGTTAAAAACAAATTTTGAAACCTTTTAAGAAAAGTTTGCCTCTATTATTTTATTGAGTAAAAACCATAAAATGTCAGTGATAAGTAAACTTTTCTTGAATGTTAACAATATTAAAGATTTCAGATTTATTTTTATAATATTAAATGATTTTTGGAGAAACATTTCCCCTACTTTAGCACTCCAGATATTTTTAAATTTTTAATGTTAATTAATAAAATTATTATTACACCAATATTTTTTACAGAAAAAATTAAATTTGAACATTTCAGAATCAACTTTTTTTTTAAACGAGTTTTATTGATTCTTTTGGGCAGTGTCAGGTGCTAGTGCTAGTGCGCGACTATAATATAGCACTTCTTTTATTTTTTATTTGAGCTTTTGTGAGACCAATTTTACAAAAGACTATTGTTTAATAATTTCCTCAACTAATTCAACCGAAAATCGTGTTTTTCGTCTCAATTTATAAGCAAATATCTCAAGAAAATGCATACAACTTTATTTTTTCAATAAACACATCATAGTTTAGATGTTTATCGACTGCAGGCTCGACAGGAGCGAAAAATACTTCCGAGTTGACCGGAACTCTTCCAAGTGACAGAAATATACTCTACTTACATTGAGTTTGTGTGCATTTCATTCTTGCGCTAACAAATATAGGACAGCTTCATAAAGGCGAAACATATAGGGTTACAGACGTAACCCTGACTGTAATCGTACTGAAATACACATGCGTGACAGTATATGTAAGTATGTGTTATTAAACACAGCTTTCTCCCTCACATTCAAAATTAATGGATAAATTATTTTTGTAGTATTCCTCCGCGAAAAACAAGTTCATCTGATAACCACCAGAGTGCAGGCTAAACACTCGAGTAGAAACACAAATTCGGCGTGTGCTTGCTTCCACAATAAAGTGGATTTTTTCATAAATTATCCATATTTATTGAAATTACTTAGATTTTAAATATAATTAAACCTTGAATGTGGTCAGCTAGCAAATAGCTCTATATACCTGTTTCACGCAGGTATTACACAACTTTAATCCAACCAGTTTTTGAAATATCTTAAAATATTGTTAATGATAATTAATACTAAATGTACGTTAAAGAGATCAATATAAAATATTTGGACAATAAGTCTAGCTATTGCTCAGATTTACTTCATATTAGTTACCAACTGGATCACATACATGTAGCTGCTTCCATTTTTAAACCAAGTATAAAATTCATCACGGAGCGGAGCAGAATGGGGCCTAACTTTATAAGGTGTGGAGCTTTAAAAAGAGCTATCGTACAGCATTTACAAACGGACCTTTGCAAGTCTTGATAAATATATTCAAATTTATGAAAGTATTACTTATTATTAATATATTACATATTTAAATATATATCTCTATATTTACCAGGATAAAAATGTTTACTATTTTCGTGCTGCTTTTCCTTTGATCTGAATTTTACTCACTTATAAAAACTCAAGCTTTTAAGTATTGTTTTTAATTCGATATTTTCTAAGATAACTTGTTAAAGTACAGATATTTGAAGGAAATGTTCGCAGATTTTATTGAATTTATGATTTAACAGTGATATTTATTTTACAATAGTATGATATTTTACTGTATGATAAATTTATATTACATTTATCCTGTTCAAATTCAAGTCGTAATTTTCAGGAAAAAAGAAATGAATTTCACTTGTTTAGTTTTAGTGTAAAACATGTAAACTCTTACAAAGATTTTAAATAAAACGATATATTTAACTTATAGATGAACTAATAAATGTTCGAATTTAAAACAAAAGGAATTGGAATATATTTTGTTAAACTAAATAAGTTCATTTGTTTCCACGAGTGATTCCAATAAATTAGATTTTTCATGTATTTCGGAATTCAAACGCAGAACGTTAGATTCAATAAAACGTGCTTATAATATAAATCTTTAACCCATACTTATACCAATGACGCAGCGTATACAATGCTTAGCCGAGCGTGGGTACACTCACATTTTACGCAGCACGTTAGATTCAATAAAACATTCTTATAATATAAATCTTAAACCCATACTTATACCAATGACGCAGCGTATACAATGCTTAGCTGAGCGTGGGTACACTCACATTTTACACAACACGTTAGATTCAATAAAACGTGCTTATAATATAAATCTTTAACCCATACTTATACCAATGGCAAATATCACAAGCTTGTCTGTGTAATAGGCCAAATTTTATATATGCCTATATTTCACACAAAAACGAATAACTGACTAAATAATAGAAGCAGACCTAACATTTTGAACTAAATTAATAATAATAATTTATATACAAGTAATTATTTACTAAAATGGTAGCTTACTAAAAGAGCAGAAAGTTCCGAAAAGGCTGTTAATCAATGTTTGTTACTCGATTGAATTGTTTTAAAATTGAAAAATAATTTATGATCATAGTTTGTTTGCATGAATCACTTCCGAACTTAAGGCTCGGCTCCCTTCATTCAAAACGGCGAAGTTGGGTACCAATTTCAATGTTAAATAACCAAAACATACCTTCACTATTAAGCATATGTTTGTGTTATTTTTGTCAAAAAACGAAAGATGTATTTTTTTTCTTAAAGTAGGCCCTAAAATAGATTGTGGGTGTTGATTGCTAAGGTTTTTTGCAATATCTCTTTTTGCAACTGAGTAAAAAATTTATAAAGTTTACTATTTTTTACTATTTATATCATACGTTTATGAAAACAATAAAACGGTTTTTGAAAATGTATTCGGCAATCAACATCCGCATATGACAGTACTTTAAAATGAAACCAAATTTTTAAATTTATTCCACGAATTAACGGAAAAAAATGACCTATTCTATAGCATTGTTCTTATGGGAATGAGATTCAATATGGCGGACAGGGTAGCGATTTCTTTTGTCAACTCTAATCCACTGCATTGCAGAGTTTGCGGTCTGAAATACAATAATCCGATTGGTGAATGTTTAAAGAATTATTTCTAAACATAGCCAACTGTTCAGAACTTTCTTGTAAATACTGTACCAACTATTGTATATAAAACCAAACACCTTTCTGAAAAGGATTACAATTTGCATATTAGAAGTAGATATTAGCTTGGTGTAATCAATTCTATTCAAATATAACAATTAGAACCGGAAAATTGATATTTAAGGGATATGCCAGGCCCAGGTCAGCGTGCGAACGAATAGTGTACAAACATAAGTTACATGTTAGAGGGGAAGAGCATAGATTACCTGTAACTCCTGTACTCTGTGGTGGCCATGAATTTTATCTTAATTCGAAGGGTAGATTGGTGAAGACAGTTTACTTTTTCTACTTTGTAGATTCATAAATTTGTGTCCCATTCATCAAACAATCTTACAATATTGTAAATTTTATTTAAAAAAAGCATAGATTACCTGCAATTCCTGTACTCTCTATGGTAGTGATGTATTTTATCTATTCCAAGAGTAAGGTGGTGAAGACAATTAGCTTTTTATATTTTGTTGAATAGACAAAATACAAACAATCTTACAATATTGTTAATTTAATTGAAAAAAAGAACATAGATTACAAGTAAGTCCTGTACTCTCTGTGGATGAGGTGTATTTTATCTTAATTCCATAGGTAAGATGGTACAGACAATTTTCTTTGTAAATTTTATTGATTTATAAATATGTATTCTGTTCATACAAACTATCTTACAATATTGTTTATTTTATTTATGTTCTCTCCAACTATTAATTAAGTTTTGTAAACATAAATTAGTTCTTAGTTTACATATTTTACAAAAAGTAGGCCTATATTCCAATATATATAAAATAATATTGTTGGAGTACATAACCAATGAAAATTATGACTTTTACATATCCCAAACTTATATAAGTTTATATAATCATATTAAATTTACGTTTATAATCATTAGTTTTTTATTATAAGAATGTTAAATAATATATTTGTATGTGTTTAATAAAAATTAACACATAAACAATGCCAGATTTTCAACACCTACTATATCAAAATTTGACAAAATAAATATGAGTCCCACACTCTAAGTATATGCATATTTTAGTTCATTTAAATTACTGAACAATATTTTGAGAAAATCACTTGACATTGTTTTGAACTATTAAACAATTTATAAACTATTTCTTAAATTCAATTGAATAAAACATTTTATATAACTGCATATATTTTATATTTTATAAACCCAGAGATAAAACTATGTGTTAATTGATTTCGTGCTAACCAGAAATTATTTTTTCTTCCTATAAAATGTGCAAAGCCGTCCTTTGAAATTGTAGACTTAAGTATCATTTATATATTTGGTTGTTTGTTGAATTACTGTATGTTATTATATTAGTGTTGCTAATATTTATTTATACACTTTAATTTACATATATGTATACACTTGTGATTTAAAAAGTTATGGATTACATTTATGAATTACTTTTTTTACATTTATTTTCTTAATTCATTGTTTATTTATGGTTTCGAGTGTATAACTAGAAAGATCTACGTTGCTTACCTTTATATGATTGTAGTTTGTGTTGTTTTACCATCAATTAATAATTGTCCTTTGCCATTTACTGCTATGTTGTATTCGTTGTATCATTTCTTTGGATGTAACTTGCAAATATGTAAATAGACTTCCACAAAAACACGGCGTACTTAAATTTCGTTTTTGTTTCATATTTTTACCAGTTAAATAACTTACTAAATGTATTAAAACAATTTTATTTAAATATCGATTTATTAATGGAGTAATAGTTTATTCACAAGTACCAACATTGAACAAGGACACATCAAAACTGATCATAATTTGTAAAAAAAAGGAAAAAAACTGTAAAACTTTTTTATCAATAATGCAGTTATTTATTTGTTTAGTAAGTTTTAGTATTAATGTACTAAATGTGTATTAATGTGCTGAGCATTGTAGGGGGGGGGGGGGGCGTTAATCTGGTGTCGGGAAAGCTAATCCTAATCTACGAAGTCATCTCATGGTCTAAAGATGTTTTTATAAATAAGCAAGAAAATCTACAATTAATTGTTTAAACCACTCCCAAGCTATAATTGTTTAAACCACTCCCAAGCTACAATTGTTTAAACCACTCCCAAGCTACAATTGTTTAAACCACTCCCAAGCTACAATTGTTTAAATCACTCCCAAGCTACAATTGTTTAAACCACTCCCAAGCTACAATTGTTTAAACCACTCCCAAGCTACAATTGTTTAAACCTACCAATTGTTTAAATATCGTCCCAAGCTACGAGGATCACCCTAAACTTTAAAAATAACTACGTACCTACACAAACTTTATTTACATACATTTATGTTTAACATAAAAAGTATTGTATATTTGGGATTATTATTGAACCATTACTATCTTCCAATGGAAGGAAGGAACCAATGGAAGCACTTAAACTTGACGTTACATCTCTAATCTTAATGTATTCAAATTAAGGTCTTGTGGTGCAGCCATGTGTAGATTTCCTGAAATGCAAGATTATTATTTGTTGAGCACGATGTGTTGGATCCATTTAATTTACAAAACCTTTACACTTTGATCATTTGTCTTGAGTAAGTGTTATTCAGATAAACAGATTTTAGTAAAAAACTATTACTAATATAAACAACTACAATATGGCATTTAAAGAGAAAACACAGATATTTCTGAGCTATAGCTAGATTTATTGTCCAAATATTTTATGATATTTGTTCTCTTTAACGTACATTCAGTATTAATTATCATTAACAATATTTTAAGATATTTCAAAAACTCGTTGGATTAAAGTTGTGTAATACCTGTGTGAAACAGGTATATAGAGCTATTTGCAAGCTTACCACATTCTAAGTTTAATTATCTTTGAAAACAGAGTAATTTCAATAAATATGGATAATTTATGAAAAAATCTAGAAAAATAATTTATCCATTAATTTTGAATGTGAGGGAGAAAGCTGTGTTTAATAACACATACTTACATATATTGTCACGCATGTGTATTTTAGTACGATTACAGTCAGGGTTACGTCTGTAACCTATATTTTTCGCCTTTATGAAGCTGCCCTATATTTGTTAGCGGCAGAATGAAACGCACACAAACTCAATGCCAGAGTATATTTCTAAAACTTGGAAAGTTCCGGTCGATTCGGAAGTATTTTTCGCTCCTTTCGAGCCTTAATTTGCGGAAAGTAGTCCATAAACATCTAAACTATGATGTGTTTATTCCAAAAATAAAATTGTATGCATTTTCTTGAGATATTTGCTTATAAATTGTGACGAAAAACACGATTTTCGGTTGAATTAGTTGAAGAAAGGATTAAACAATAGTCTTTTGTAAAATTGGTCTTATAAAAGCTAAAATAAAAAATAAAACCGCTGTTAGAAGTGCGATATTATAGTCGCGCAATAGCATTTTACTAAGGAAATAGCATACGACCAGCCTTTTAAAGGTTGATTTAGCTCACACAGTTCCATGACTTTAACCCTGCACTGGGTGCAGATTAGCTCTAATAAGAGTCAAACAACACCTTATACATAAAAATCCTATATAACACACACATTCAATTGCATACATACATCAAACACAAAAGCTACATATATATATTCTTCTTTTAAGATTTTTGACTGTGCAGACGCATTGTGCAGATGCGTAACGAATTGGCCAGAACAGAGCATGACAATTTTTTTTCTGTAATGTCTGATGTGAGCTTGTTCCTTCGAGACGTATGCGAGGTATCTGTTCTAGAACGAGTGAGTCACTTCCATTTCTGACCAGGTAGTGTTCAGGGTACCGAAATAAATTGGATCCTTATTCACATTAGTGTCTAGTTCCCGACTGATGCCCGTACAGTCTGGCAAACGAGATTGCTTTGGGTCTTGTGGAACTGGGGAAGGGAAATCACCATTTATCAGAGTCTTATTAGACAACGCCTAACAGAATTTACTAGCCAAACAACTATGGAAAATAATAACGTTCATCCAATTAGTTTGAAGAGACATCGTTCTGATTCGCTTGAAAACGTGTCTGAAAACGGTTCCGAAAACGTGGAGACTAAGTAGGTGGCTCCTCATGTAAAGAAACATTTGTGGACAAATGTATAGTTCCAGTAAAGTGATTTAATATTGACCTAAGCAGATAAGATTAGAGTAATATTAGATAATCAATAATTAGTGTAAGTGTAGTGAGAGACAGCCACTATATAAGGAGCAGTGTTCAGCTCCAAGATCCTTCCTTCCTTCCACAAGGTCCTTCCTTCCCTTCAGGTACGGGAGCGAGCTGAGCTCCCTCTGAAACTCACTCTACCCCCCCTCTCGGGTACGGAAGCGTGTTGAGATCCCTCCGAGTTCTCGATATATCCCCCTCAGGTACGGGAGCGAGTTGTGCTCCCTCTGAGTCCTAGCTCTATCCCCTCAGCAACGGGAGGGTGTTGAGCTCCCTCTGAGACCTCCCTCAATCCCTCTCAGGTACGGGAGCGTGTTGAGCTCCCTCTGAGTTCTCGATCTATCCCCCTCAGGGACGGGAGCGTGTTGAGCTTCCTCTGAGTCCTCATCTTCCCCATACATTTCCCCAAAGGACCACCTCCAAATCAGTGTGGGAATACCACTAGGTAAATTTTCTGTAAGAAGGCTTTTGAGAAGCGATTTAATTGAACATACCAGAGGCAATAATAAACTATTTGTAACCAACCAGTGTATTTATTTGGCACCCAAACCCTGGGTTATTTCTTCGACAGAGCATCATGGGCACATTTGCCTCATTAGGAAGTAAGCGTTTCAAATTTGGCGCCCAAATACTGGGTTATTTCTTTGACAGAGCATCCTGGGCATATTTGCCTCATTAGGAAGTAAACGTTGCAAATTTTGAGCCCGAACAGGGATCCATAACCCGTCTAATACAGCTGACCCTCCACCTGCTGGTGATGTCAGGGTAGGATGGGTGTATTACTTAAAGAGTGATGAACTCTCGAATGAGTTACAGAAGTTCAAGCTAGACCATCGGGGAAAAGTAGAAGAGAAACAGGCTCGGTTAGTATCATTCCTTCGAGATGGAGGCCCCTCTCTAGAAGGAAGCTCAGCAGGACTAACAGTAGAGGAGATGCCTCCAGTGACTACCGACCAACCAGCTACGATTCCCGAAGGGACCATCTGGGATATAGTGCGCAAATGGAATATAAATTTTGATGGTCAGAATAATGTGATTTCTTTCTTGGAAAGGCTCCACGAGCTACAGGAAAGCTACAATATTTCGGGATCACAGCTATTGAAGGCTTTACCGGAATTATTACGTGGAAATGCTATTTTGTGGTACAGAAACAATCGGTTGGATTGGCTGACGTGGACAGATTTCCTAAAGGATTTCCATTTACAATATCTACCCAAACGATATTTCGAGAACTTGAAACGAGAAATAAAATGCCAAACTCAAGGAGAGAGAGAAGGCTTTAAAGATTTTGTCGTGGCCCTTAGGACATTAATGAGAAGGCGAGGTGGAATATCGCGTGCTGACCAATTAGATCAGATATATAGAAATATGCTGCCTTCTTATAAACTATATGTACGTCAACAGGAAATAGCGTCACTGGCTGATTTGATTCAAAAGGCAGAAGAATATGAAGAAATTCAGAGAGAGTTGAAAACCTTCTGCCCCCCACCAAATGCAGTGCAAGCGTACTGTCCTGAAACAGCGTATAAACCTCCCCACAGGCGAAGATATCCAGAGAGGACCATGGAAGCGCAAAGAGACCAAAAGTATGTTGGAATTATCGACAAAAGGAGCTCACACCCCTGCAATGTATTAGACCAGAGGCGATGTTTTGCAATATGTGCGGTACAAAGGGTGTAAAAGCCCAAGATTGTAGATGTAGAAGAATGAAATATCCTACACAAGCGTGGCCACCAACGGGCCAGTTGAGTTCAGTTCTGCAGCAAGATGTAGGGGCATCAATGCCATCAACTCGACCTCCAGACAGGCTCATGAATATTATACAGCGCAATCAGACTCATGACTCTATTATATTCATCGATGTTGAACTATGTGGAAAAAGCTACCAGACCCTCGCAGGTACCGGTTCCACCCGAACCTATATTGGACGGAATCTGGCCTCTGGTTGTGAAAAGGCCGGTTTTAAACTAATAAAGGATTACGGCCCAGGAGCCCAGTTAGCCGATGGTACTATTGCAGTAGTGCCAGGAAAGTACCAATTCGATTGTAAAATAGACCACCAAAGAAGAGTTATAACGGCATTATTCTTGCCAGATCTAACGGAAGACATGGTGCTAGGACTCGTCGTAATGAAAGAACTTAATATAAAAATAAATGTGTGTCAGCGAACAGCTAGATTGAAGAAACCTGAACCAAAGTGTACAGGCATGAATCCGATCTCGAACTTCAAAAGGAAGAATCAAAATGATGAGATCCGTCTTAAGAACTTCCTACAGGAGGAATTAGAACGTTTCCTAAAAGACCCAGTCAGAAGAAATTTAATAGAGTTATCGACGATGCCACTCTAAGGGTATTGTGCATCACCCCCTCAAGAATTAAGACTACTACCAACCACTAATAAACAAAAGAAAAGAAACCAAGAAACCATACCGCCCGAAGAAACATGGCAAGCTATCCGAACCAGCAGACCGCAGAGACCACCAACAAGCCTTAAAGCAAAGCTCAAACCAGTAGTGATATCGGGTGCAAAAGCTACCGCAGGGTCCAGTAGCCGAATTGCTTTGGTCAAGGACATCACACCCCACCTCTCATCCTAAACCGAACCACCGACAACCACCACGTCAGCCGCACCAGATACCACAATAGATATCAGTGATCCTGCCAGACAGCGCACTCGAAGATCCTCGAGAAGGAGTCTCCGGAGATTCCGCTCAAGACGGGAGGATACACGAGCACCCACCAAACCCGTTGAACCGGATCAACTCCTGATGCCACCCCCACCTAAAAGGGACAAGACCTCAACGGTGAGACAGAAAACACTATTTTAAGTGCAAAAATTGAACAGACTTTTTTTTAGTTTAGTTTACGTTTTCATTTTGTTACATGAATTATCAGATATTATTGTTTTATTTAAGGATATGGTTTTTGTTTTGTTTTGTCTCTTCGAACTAAGGAGGGAGCTGTAACGAAACATTTGTGGACAAATATATAGTTCCAGTAAAGTGATTTAATATTGACCTAAGCAGATAAGATTAGAGTAATATTAGATAATCAATAATTAGTGTAAGTGTAGTGGGAGACAGCCAGTATATAAGGAGCAGTGGTCAGCTCCAAGAGTCAGTCTTTCCCAGGCTGCCAACCCACAATGTCCTTCGTTCCCTTCAGGTACGGGTGCGTGTTGAGCTCCCTCTGAGAACTCACTCTATCTCCATCAGGTACGGGAGCGTGTTGATCTCCCTCAGTCCTCCCTCTATCCCCTCAGGTGTCAAGGGTTCAAACGTCTTTTAATAATATTTCCAACTTTTAAAATTAAACATGCACATACTTTATATTCATTTATATAACTATATAATATGTCCATGTACAGAAACACAAATAACGCGAAGCATTGGAATTTAAACGGTGTAAGTCACATGGAAGATCTACAAGTTCTTGTAAGAAGTACTTCTATGTTTTTAGCACATTCGCAACTCCCACATTTTAACTCTCAAAGGGTACTCTTTATTCAAGGCCCATTTTATTACCGAAGAGAAAGAAAGAGGTGCATTTGTTATACTATCATGCATCACGCAAATTCTGTGAATGACATTCGCACTCATCCACTAACATCTTTGCAAGCAGTCACTGTTTCATTCAAATTTATAACATGTTGATTATGTCTTCCACCAAGATATACTGTCCAAAATAATGAATCACCCAGTTACTAAACCACTTCTTTTGGTAGGCACTTTTAATACACACCACTATTTGCGGGGATCTAAAACTTGTCCAGTATCCGTACTGAAAAGATACAGTCTGATTAAAATGTATTCCTTCTCAATGAGACGACGACTTCCCAAAAAAATTAGCAGCATCTACTGGTGGTTTGACGGCTGTAGACTTGCCTTTTTAAAGCCCCTCGTTGGCTGCAGAATTCAAATGGATGGTCTTTTCAGATGTATGTACCAGTTATCACGCTCTTATCAAAATCTCCTTTTGTGACTCCCCAGTTCAGAAAGAACGATAACCACGATGGATTTTAAAGAAAGCTTTATGGGATAATTTTATTAATACATTTGAATTACCAGATATAGTTCAACATAATTCAATAAATTAATGACATGGCCAATACTTTTACTTATTCTTCTAATTGTTTAATTTATAAGCAGTAAATGAATGATCGTGTTTTTCAGGTATTTTGATGATGACCGCTCAGGGGTTTCGCCTTTAACTTCTTCCCCCGAAAAAAATTAATTATATCTTTTAAGTAAAACTAAATATGTTATTTTAAAATTTGTTCGTGGAAGCCTAACATTGGGTATGTTGAATAAAAAATAAACAATAGGCAGTACTATAAATTTGTATTAATATTTAATCTTTCACTTATATTTCTAGCTAATGCTTAAAATGAATCGAATAAAATTTAACTAAAGCTAAAATGATTAAGTGAAAGCTTTTATATTTTTCAGTGCTCCTCTGAGTGGTTGATAAAGTTATACTAAGTACCTAAAATGACAGTGCTTATGTCATTTTGTGAAATAAAATTATAGATCAAGGCAATTTTATAGCGGGAATACTTTTTTGCTTTTTTGTTAATATCTACACATATTTTATAATGGATACTTGCATTGAGAGACAAGCTATTGTGTATGTCTAGAACTTTCAAAAAATTGCATGTAGGCCTACTATTTGCTTTAAGTGGAAAATAAACGGTATTCACAAAACATTTCGTTATTACTTAATTTTTGGCCGATTTTTTTTAATTAACATCAATAATATTTAAATTATGCTAACGTAGTTTATATAACGGGTATGTATACATAAAGATAAATCATATAAGGAAACAAATATGTTATACATTTTTATTGTCAATTTTTATTGTAATATTTTATTGTCAATGTAAAAAGTAATATTAATTATATTGTACTATTTAACCAGGAGTTTAAATATTATCAAATTGCAATGGCTGTTTTCAATTTGTATTATTACATATACTTGTGACAGTTTTAAGCTTTGGTTAATATTTTTAATTGATAAACAATATTGACTTGAGGCTAAAATTTGATATGAAACAAAAACTTGATAAAAGCTACAAAATAGTATTTTGAATATATAAAATGATAGTATTAATAACAACAACACTTCATGAACTCAATATAACCACCTAGTCAAGAACAATCACGGTGGTGCGAATAAATTATACATTGATACATTGGCTGCGAACCGATGACGGCTCCCAAAGACGGATTAACTGTACACAACATAAATGAAATCACTTTTCCAAAATTGTTCCACTTAAGTTTGTAACTACTTTACTTTTTCTGTAAAGTAAATGAGTAAATTTATCAACAAACGTTTTTAAAAATTCAACAGCTGCAGCACTTTTTGAGCAACATTTAAATACCTTGAAAAATACACAATAACACATATTTGGTACCACATATTTGGGCGACCAACTTGGACTTTTTGGAAGGCCAATATGTATTAATAAAATGTTAGTTTTTTAATAATTGTTAGCATGCTTTATAATCCTGCTAAATTTCAGCTTAATTCAATTTAGTTTCCTGATAAATTTGATTGAGATAGACTGACAGACAGAAAGACAAGTATTGATCCTAAAAGAGTTCTGATTTTCTCCTTTAAATTTAAGGACACCTAAAAAGTGTTAATAAGCTAGGTTTTCCGTAGCCTTATAATTATAAAATAATTAGGCCTAGTAAAAAAAATATAATGCTTGTGAAACAACATCTGAAATCTATAACAGCAATAAAAACAAAAGCGGTTGTTTATAAACGTTATTGATTGCTCTTCGCACTTCGACTTGGCTTCTCAGTAAGTGCAAACCACAACTTATTGCTACCACTAAAAATACTTAACAACATTAAGGAAACGCGGTTTACTAATCCAATTTCTTGCAAAAAGCGTCGGCAATATGGCGCACAACCCCTTTCCTGCCATTTTAAACTGTCCTCCCTCATGTTTTCTGCTCATTATTTATTCCACCCCTGTTTTAAACCGGCGTCGACTTGAACCCACCTCCGTTGTAGCTAAGAGCCGCATTTTCCCTTATGTAGGGGATCTTTGCTTATATAGGATTATAACTTCCACAGCCGCCATTTTGCATTCTAATAGGCTTTGTTTAGTGTTCATTTAATACAGGATGTTTACCAAGTCGAGTCTGGATTTTATGGCGAAAGATTTTCACAAGGGGCCCATAACGTTCACAAGTAAATTACAACATTTCTGACCCTTACAAGTTTAAATTAATGCTAGGAATGCTAACAATCCACTCAACTTACCAATTACAAAGTAATCTCTAACAATAATATCTGTGTTTTATAGCCCGATCAAAGTGTGGACTTTAATAATATATTCACTATTCAGTTTTAACTTTATATATTGTGTTAGTGGATCTATCAATGTATTGATAGGCCTACATAAAGGAATCATTTGATGAGTAAGGTTTCATTCGCAGTTTATTATACATTTATTTAGTTGCTAAGAAATATTATAAACAATGGGAAAGCTGAGAGTGCTTACCTCGCTCAGCTCGCACAATTTTTACGAAATAATACAACGTAGATATTAGGTAGAACGTTTCACTTTTATCTAAATTGGAATAATTTGGGTTTGAAACCTACTAACACACAAACAGTTAAATATTCACCAATTAGTTAGTTTATTTTTGATTAGTTTATTAATTTGTAAAAATAGTCTTTTGAACAATGTATTTAGACAAATGTACCCAAAATATATTTAGTTATTGGTCCCAGATATGTTAGTTAACTATACTTGGCCGTTGGGATGTATTAAGTCGATTTTATTGTTGTAAAACTAATTTAATTTTTTTTAAAGTTTATTTTGTTGAATCAATTTAACTTTTAATTAAAAATATTTTAGCCCAGCCTTTGTTTAAAATATGATTGGAAGTGTAAATAATGATTTTTCTATTATTGTATAGGCTATAACTTGTTGCTGTAACACAAACGGTTAAAGGCCCTTACACAGTTTTGGTATATTGAACAGGCCGATATGAATGAACATAAAATGTCTTGTCATGATAGTTGACTTTTAGTTTGCATTGCTTTTCCGTTGCTTTAAATGTAATAACTTTATGTCACTTGTAAACAAACCATAAGCACAACAGTTTTGTTCAGGTGTAAATACTGAAGAAAAAACTGTGCATGTTGCACAGGTAATCTCCTTTAGTATTTCCAACAGTTATAAAACTGAACGATTCTGCAGTACTTAAAATCAGGCTATGTAATTATTAGTTAAACATTATTACACCTAGTTACTTCATTATAACTTAATATCACAACATTGTGCACCATTTTAGATTATGTTAAACATTAAACATTAGAAATTGTATTAACTTCTTTCTGGAAATGGAGCTCTCAACTCAGTAATAATAATATACATTAACATTTCATTTACATAAAATAAAGTCTTGCTAGTTAAAGTAATTTTGAAATTAAAATTAAAAACAAGCAATGTTAAAAATGGTCTGACAGTGTAAACATTCGTTCTTCGCTTTAAATGTACAGCAGGTACATTTGTGCGGAAACTGTATAGTTAGTCCTAATAGGCCTACACGTCATATCATATCTTCAGTACCAGGTGACCGAGCTTCGCTCGTTTTACCTTTTATTAAATTATATAAAATGTATATGATTTTAAATTAAATTGTGAAATCAAACATACATTTAGTAAGAATTATTGCAGGATTAACCATAACCTCAAAGCAGTGCTTCAGAAATGGACCAGGCACTACTATATTAAAGTTTACTATTTCACTATTAATTTAGGCCAAGTTTTACTTTCTTCTGACAAATTTATTTTTGATTCAGGCCTAAATATAGTAACAATTACAGCAGGATTAACCATAACTCAAAGCTTTGCTTGAAAAATGTGGTAGACCTAGGCCTATATAAAAATTGACTATTTCACCATCAATTTATGACAAGTTTTATTTTAAATTTCTAAATTGAAATTGTCATTTAATTGCAGGATTAATTATAACCTCAAAGCTTTGCTTGAAAAATATGGGAGGCTGTACATAGGTGCCGAGAGGTTTGAATACAGGGGGGGGGGGGGGGCAAAAACACCGGGGTTCTAAAATACACCTTAGAGAAAGTGGGGGATCCGGGGAATTTTAAAAAATAAACCTCTTTTAAATAAACGTGTTTTAAACCATCATAATATCACAGGAAAGCTTAATCACAACTATCTCAATTCCACACGCCCCTCATATCGGGGCGTTACTGACTGTATATATGGATAAACAGAGCTTAACTAAATTACCACAGAACAGATGAACATAACATATTATTGCAAGAATTTTGAGGTTACCGGCTCGAAACACTTTTTCGAGACTTCGGCTAGTCCGGACAGAACACTCGAATTGAAACTACGATTTTTTAACTCTCAAAATTGGTTTTTCCCGTACCCAAAACCATTTGAAACGATACCCTCACTGTATTTTAATAATCTTGACCGAAAAACGTGATCCCGACGCGTTACGACTCACGCTAGAAAGCTCAAATGCTTTTCAATTCTCCGCAATAAAATTACGAAGATTTTGGTACCACTAGAAGTTTTTTACGACATCTGTGAGTGCTTATATCGTGTATACAGGAAAACAGACGCACACAAAATTACCTCATGATTTCATGCCGAAGTAAAATGACAACTCGTCACCTGTCAGCTCGGCATAGTTTACGAAACAGCCATCTGGCGGTTAACATTGTAGTATCATCGCCTTCGTCCTAACGTTTTTATGTAGGCCTACCTCAATACATGTTGCGATATCTACTAGTAATATTTTGCTCTTAATGTTTTTGGTTCAATACAAAATAATTTGTAAAAAAGCACTTGTGGTTATTTAGTTTTCCTAGATACAATTGTTTTGAGCTATGGGGGGTGCAACTGCACCGTCTTGCACCTATCTCTCGGCGCCCATGGGCCTATATACAAATTGACTGTTTCACCATCAATTTATTGCAAGTTTTATTTCTTCTTACAAATTAAATTGCGAAATCTGTCCGAAATATAGCAACAATGATATTATTTTGCAAAATGTTCTATTGATTATCGTTTTATAAGTGTATTCCGTGGACTAATCCCTCTATTTAATAAATAAGCACCAAAGGAACATTCATCCCGTATTGTTATATTAATATTATTAACTGACATTGCCTAATAATATGTACAGTTTGTGTTAAACTACAGTAGAACTCCAATTATCCGGACTCCAATTATCCGGATCGCCAATTATCCGGATCAGATTTGAATAAGAACATAGTCAAACGGATGCGAGACTTGGCGGCGCGGAATCGATTTAAGCTAGCAAAACAGCTGACTCTGCCTGGCATGTTCAAAAAATAATGTATTTTACAGTGATTTAGTATTGTTTGTAAATATTAAGTAATGTAAACATTGTCATTGATATTGTTTTTTCATAATAAATATCGTAAATGTTCTCTATTGTGTTTTGTTTACGTTTTTCTCCTAAAAACGGCCTTTTTCGAGAAAAATCTAACTATCCGGATTTTTGATTATCCGGATCGGGTCTGGTCCCAATTAATCCGGATAATTGGAGTTCTACTGTACATTAAAACAGACGACAAAGTATAGTGGGGAACTCCAAGTGAGCGTTCAGTGAAATGGAGCTACAGTATTTCTTTTGTTGATTAATTTTAGGAATATCTGTCAAAAGTTCCTTGTTGAGTGAGAACTTATTTATTTTTTGCTTTCTGAGTTAGCCTACAGCTGATATAGTTTACCTGGTTTATTTCTTCTTTTATTATAGACTACACTGCACTGATGAATGAAATAATTTTGACAAAATTTGTGCGATACCCATTTTTCTATAGTTGAGACCCAGCGCAATCGTTTATATGCACCATAAAACCCTTATATGCGAGTTTGATAAAACCGTTAGAGCAGTTTTCAAATATGAATACATACATAAGTCCCTAATTTAATAGTATAGGATAATTATAAGGAAAATTAACAATAAGTTATATTAGGCTTTATGGTTCTGCTACGTGCGTTCTTTCTTCTTTTAATCTAACGCGTTTCAAATCTTTTGATTCATCTTCAGAGTGTTTCACTCAATATGAGTTCGTCAATACATTAAAATTTACAGTTACAGACACACATAAAACATTTATAAAAACACAAAACACATAAAATAACGTGACACAAACTGTGGGCACTGTTTCAACTCCGTGACTTGGTACCAAACAAAATGAATCTTAAATTATAAGGAGCAGGTTAATAAACAAAATGTACGTTAATGAAAGTAATGTGCTTTTACGGAAAGAATTACAAATCCCATATAATTGTAAAATAGAACTACATTGGTAAAGTACAGTATATTCTCTCTGTAAACCCAAAACAAGAAAAAACCGCATCATCTAATAATCTAATTACATATACAAACTATATTTTGGTTAGGTTGGATAGCCTACTTTTGAAATAAATAAAAAATTCGTCAAAAAATCTGTTCGTAATTATTTGGCAATCCTTTTTTTCAGCTGTCCGGTACAAAAATGTATTGTAAGCCGTCGGCTTTAATTTGTACTGTACATTTTATTTTTATTGCCAGCATTTCAGTAAAATTGTACAATGCCATATATTCACAGCAATGTTATCTTTTTTCAGTAATGCTTATTGTTTGATAATCACATTACTCAAAAGAGAATAAGTGAAGAAAGCTATCAAGTGAAACGGCTATAGGGCCTTGTTTTTTTTTTTTTAAATCATTGAAATAATTTCACCATCGAGTTACCCAAGTAAACTTTGTCACTATATTGTATATAAATAACAAAATATGAATTAACATTTTACTAAAAATAAGTAACCATTTATCAATAGAATATATATAAATGAACGAAAATAAATTTCTGTTACCATGTTGTTGAGAGCTCGAGGAAAAAATTGTTAACGTTGAATCCAGATAAACTTGATTTTTACATAGATTAATAGAAACACACATTTTCATGCAAAATAATTTAACTCATGTAAAAATAACTTGAACCTTAAAAAAAAGCAATCTTCAGTCTTTATCGTTGTTTGCAGAACAAGATGGCTCTAAGTAGAAAATATACAATATGTAAAATACAAAACATTTAAATAAATCTTATCAAAAGTTTAATTCCTCCTGAAGAAGAATAGTGAGTAAAAGACTTATAAATATTGTCTCATTCGAATGTCCTCGCGAAATTAATACGACCACCAATTCAAGGAAGGAATATATTTAGCGACGTCGCAGTGCCTAATAGATGGTCTTCTCCTTCGCTAACTTAGTTTCATTAACGTTATTAATTTATTGTCTTCATTAATTATATCAGAACAGAGTTGGCGATAAAACAAACTAAGGCTAAGAGGAAAATGTTGGCTTCTTGTGAGATCGTAAGTCTTGCACCGTGTGTCTCTGAGCACAAACTAAACTTTGTTAATTTGCATTTAAACATTTTGTACCCATAATAAATATTCTAACTAAATTCTATTTTAACTATGAAATTTCTTGATTATTTTAATTGTATAAAGGTATTTAGAGTCATTTAATTGTTTAACCAAACTTTATACAATATTATGTACTCCTATTCTAGACCTACCTATTCGTGGTTGTCATCAAACCCTCTTGTTCTAAGTATTCCGAGTACATTTCTTCTTATCATCCCAGGACTACTGATGCCTGTAAAACTAAGATCACACTAGTGAACCGAACATTGTAACGTAACAGAAAATATTAGCATTAGATACAGGAACAACATAACCAAATTAATTATGCTATCCGTCGAAGTTACATTAGACACAGTCACTAAGTTCAGTTATAGTCACTAAGAACATCATACCAATATTACCTTTAAGAATATCCTTAACCAATATTAAGATAATAATTAATTGTATAAGTAGGTTTGTGAAATGCTTTGAATAACACAAGTTCTCAGATATAATTTTACGGCAAGTAAAGAATAATGTGTGGCAGTTTAAGTCTAATCCTAACCTTTAACTCGTTGCTCCTGCTTTCTCATACGGTACTTGGTAGGGATAGGAGCTGAGGTTGACTACAACATACAACCCTTCTTACGCCCGGTTTGTCGACAAAGTAGCAGATAAACTCGTATGTAGTACAATACTTGAGAGATAGATTATAATAGGTTCAAATTAAAATAAGCACGTCTTGTGAAGGGTCTTGGACAAATAATATTAAAGCATCTTTAGAACTGTTGTAAACAGGAATGACGAAATAAGCACCATACTTTTACAACTAGAAAATACATTCAAAATTTGCGATTAATTTTAAAATAAGTGCTTATAAAAAAAACATTAGTTAAGAGTAAACTATTGAACACGAACTAGATTATCATGAAAATATCATGTTTGAGTTTGAAAAAATAAAGTGATTTATTTTTAGTTACTTGTTAGGTAGTATTTTTTAGTAATTTTTAGTTGTATTTTGTGATCACCATTTTAAGAGTCCACTCCTTACAGAATCGTAATTGTTTAGTGACCACTTTGGCTCAACATTAATGAATTGAAGAAAAATGTTCATAATGCTTAATTTTTAGCTAAATGAGTGAATAAATACTTTGCTCTGTATTTTTTATTTTATAATTGGCGTATCTTATTATTTTTTTTTTTAAATTGTGTAATATTTTTGATGTTAACATTTGTTACATGCAAACAAACCTTTTCAGATTTATCTTTTTTGTTGTATTGAATTACACATTTTCTCAAGTTTTTATTGTTTATATTATTAAATTGTATTTAGGCCTAATGTTTTCTTTTTCTCTCTCAAACGTGTTTAATATTATTTATTTATTAGTTTGTATTTTATGTTTTATTTGTTCTCTCTCAAATGTGTCTTTGATTGTTCTATTTATAGACATTGTATTTTATGTTTTATTTATCTCTCTCAGATGTGTTTACGATTGTTTTATTTATTATTATTGTATTCTATGTTTTACTTTTCTCTCATAAATGGGTGTGGGATTGTTTTAGACTGTTTTATTTGTTAGTATTGTATTTTATGTTTTACATTTCTCTTTTAAATGTGTTTATTGTTATTTTATTTATTAGTATTGTATTTTAGTTTTCTCTCTCAAATGTGTTTAGGATTGTTTTATTTATTAGTATTGTATTTTATGTTTTATTTTTATCTCTCAAATGTGTTTAGAATTGTTTTATTTATTAGAATTGCATTTTATGTTTTCTCTTTTAAATGTGATAGGATTGTATAGATTGTTTTATTTATTAGTGTTGTATTTTATGTTTTATTTATTTTTCTCTCAAATGTGTTTTGGGTTGTTTTATTTATTAGTTTTGTAGTTGCGTTTTATTTTACCTCTTTCATATGTGTTTATAATTGTTTTAGATGGTTTTATTTATTAATATTGTATGATATGTTTTATTTTTCTCTCTTAAATGTGTTTAGGTTTGTTTTAGGTATTTTTATTTTTTATTATTTGTTATATTTTTCGCTCATAAGCGTTTATTTCAGTACTTTTAAACTAACTTGTCTACAACAAAATAATAAAAGTTCCGGAATAAAAATTCTTTTAAGACCTATAATTTCTATAATTTTTTTATACTTTCATGATATTATACAATTTCTAGCATATATCAATAGATTTGTGTTATATTATTCAAAAGTTTAAATACTCTGAGTTTAATATTCACAATTTCTGTGCCCTTTTTTAGGAGAAATATCACTTAATTTTTGTTTACCTTTTTCAAGGAATCGTTTTAAATTCAACCTTAAGTAGACAAGAGTTATATATATTTGTAAACACAATCAGGATGCATAATGTTTCCCACAACTATTTATGTTGTGAGGTTAACCATAAACGTTTCATAAAATTTTATGAATAATGATTCTAATGAGTAAACAACTTATAAAGTGTAATATATTGGTTGCGCAGTTAAAATCTGTTTCATATAAAGTAGATACACGTGCAAAATGTAAATAATATTATTATTGAATGGGAAACGTCAATGCATGACATGGGATGAAGCAAAGAAATTACTTTAACAAGTGGCTACTCTAAAACTATAATATTTATATTCTTTAAATTAATTTGCTACGCTTCTCGGATGATAAATTTTGTATTTTTGGTTTAAAATAGTTTTCTGTACAATTGTGGTTAGCTAAATTTTTGATTTTTTCATGAGTCTGTTAGAATGTGACCCAAACATGTCAAGAGTGGATTGGGAACAATGTAGTATTTGAAAATGAATACATCCAATCATGTCACATTTGGTTGTGATTTGTTGAACAGTTTTATATTTTTAAAATATAAGTTATTAGACCTATTATTCCAGTTTTTTTTAAGTCTTTATTTTATGTCAGTTGGACTAATAAAGACTGGGAATGAATCAGCTTACTAAAAAAAAATAAATGACAATGGCTGGATTCGAACTGTTGAACCGTACCCTATGACGTAGCCGTCTTGCCAAATTAGCTACCGTCACTCCGAATGCCTATAGATAGATTTGTCCTGACTGAATGAATGACTGACTAACGTAGAATCAAAAACTACTAAAAGACAAAAATACAGCACATTTTGTTTACAAACTTCGAAACAAAATGTTGTTTTTACTTCGAGCCTGCTGGTAAGATTATAAACTCCTTGTGACATATTATTTTAACATTTTTACTTAAAATTATCAACGTATTATGTCTCATTTTTAACTTAACTCTGCACCAATAGCTTAGTAAGTAGATACAATAGACCCTCATCTACAAGTTTAGAACTAACATTGATCCCGGATATTGCTTCAAACTTTTCATATTAAAATTCCTCTAGCTGATAAAGTCTGAAGTCTCAGCACTGAATTGTTGGCAACAATAATTAATAAAATGATCCACCCGCCTGGAATATCCCTCAATTAAAACTTGCCGACTCTCTCTCTCTCTCTCTCAAACTCCGCCGTACGTCGCAGTCTTTAATTAAAATATGCCACAATTTCCTTGACGCGTTTGTTGGACGCCATATTGGATTGCTTCAAGTTCCTTGAAAGGGGAGGGAATAACTCTCGGGTAATTCTAATTGGTTGGTGAAATGATATTTATATAATGTGAAACTAAATTTTATGAGATAGCGTATCTTCCACGACAATTGTTTGTAAAATACGTACAAAGAAAAATGAGACACATTATAATATATTTGTGCTATTTTATTACCATATACGAAAAAATAAATATTTTAATAAATAGTAAACCATTACTATATCTTCGTAACTACTAAGTAAAATAAAAAATTAGTGGCAATTTTTCTTAATGAGTAGAAGATAGTATCGAAGAAAAGTATTTTCGTATGTTTATTCCATAATGGCTAAAAAATATTCCTAAAAATGTACTACTTTATCTTCGTAAAAATCGATTGAGGTACAACGTCAAATGGTGCAAAATAGAATTTATATTTTCGTTTTTACAGGATCCTAAAAGATATTAGTTGCACACGTTCGAGCCCAGTTACTGGCATTCGGTTTACCTTCTAGCGCTATACACTGCTTTATTCATTAGTCTAGCTTTATAAGTAAAGATGTTGAATGGAGGAGGGAATTAGAAAAAAATTAATTTTAGATGAAAGTATTGAAAGAATTCTTCATTTGTTTAAGGGCTAAACCGGGTTCGACAGTATAACACATATACAAATGGTTTCACAGTAATAGAATGTAAGTAGGTTTCGTGTTTTTATTACAAAGATAATTTCGAATAAAAGAATTGAACATCCAACACTACTAAATAGTATCATCAAACAGAGAAGTTTTTTTAATTGTGAAAAGTTAAATTTGTTTTATGAACTTAAAAAAGTTTCGAAACATTTGATTTAATCCAGCTTCTCAAATTTGTGAATTGTGCATTATTGGCAATTAAGCCTACGCTCGTTTATTTCAAATACTAAAAAATTGATTTTCGCCTTTTAAGAATCATTTTAGGGACAATTCCCACCTGGTAAACAAGTTAGATCTGAGAATATATCATTCATATAGGTAGCTAAAATTTACATTTGTGTAGCTATTAATTTAATTTTATCAATAAATATGTTAAAATATGAAAAGGATTTCGATATTCTTACACTGAGCACTATGCTCAAATTCATGTTTCTTTATTGCTTACTAAAGCACAGTTGAAACATTTAGCTTCTACTCGGACTGCAAAACATTTCCTTGATTTTGCCAAGTTTGCTGATAATATTTATGGTTTCCTGTGAAATTTGATCATTGGGGGTACCTGTAAGAAATTACGAATGTAAGCGAAACGGAAGTCTTGTGTTTGGCTTATGTCCAAGAAGGACTTTAAGCCAATGTGAAGACACAAACTGCTTTGAACGCAAGATTTAGGTTGGTTTCCTTCCTGGGCTTACTTTATGGTTCTTTGTGTTTTCGTTACCAAAATGTATTTCCGTTGTAGATGTTATACGATGATACTCAAAATATCATTATTATATTTATTATAATGAAAATTGTATATCGTCAGTATACTGCAAAAACTAATCCAGTCAAATATTTAAAATGTTTTGCATATTTATCAAATATGTTTGAAACCATTATCTTCATCAGTAAAAGTAAAATAAGTCACAACTTAGACAGAATTATCTACAAGTAAAAATGACTCGTTGAACCGAAACTTGACTTGTCTCAAAGGAAGTTGTACTTGAGAATTTTATGTTGCAAAATAGACCAGCCAATAGGCAATTATTTTACGAATAGTCTTTGTTGTGTGTATCTAAATATTCGAACCGAGTCTTCAATTTATAACTCAATATTATAATAATAAAAAATATATATATAATTAAATATGCACATTTTTAGTTAAATAGAAGTCTTATAATGTGTCTAAATATAAATTAAGGCCAACTTTCAGTTTTGAAATTTAATACGTTGTAAATAAAGTATCCTATGTAACCTTTTCAGAGAAAATAAAGTTTTCTTTTTAATTAATACCTGTATATCTGCTCGATAAAAGGTAATCCCAGAATTTATTGAGTTAAAACTAGAGATTATTCACTAAACCCATTATTTTCCCAGTAGCATTAAACACATTAATTTTCTTGTGAGAAGCTGCCTTTACGGTAGGTATCAAAACGTTTAGCTTTATGATACAGATCTGGTGTAAGCTAGTGATTGTTTCAGACAATTACCAGAAAGTTGTGTTTTTGTTTTTTTGAAATCTCAACGTATAGAATAAAACGTAAGTTTGTTTATTAGTATTTAAATTCTTAAACAACTTATCAGATATTGATTGACGTGTTATACATGGCCCTCCAGATAATATGGTCTATGTTTAATCATGCTTTCTAAAATTGAAAGGCTAAGGAGGTTTATATTCATCGTTTTAGTTCAGAGTATGTTGCTGAATAATAATCAATATCTTTTATAAAACTGCTATTATTAAAAACAACTGTTAAAAATCTGTTATTGAAGTATAAGTAAAACAACTACCGGTGAGTAAAGTTGTAATATTTTAAGGCATTATTTACTGGAGAACTAGGTTAATTAAATATCCTTTCAGTTTATAATATAAGTTACCTTAAACTTTAAACAATCTGGCGCCTCCATTTAAAATTTGTAAAATTTTATACGCTATTTAAGCAGTAAAAAAGCACTTCCCTAGACACAGAATGAGTGTATGACTTTATACAATATACCAAACATAAAAATAATTAGGGCCGTTTTAAATGTTTTACATAGAAATTTAAAACTATTATTTTTAAAGATATATTAAAATGTGTTTCCTCTAAAAACGTTTTTATAAGAAAATTATTTTAAAATTTGTTCATACAGTCTCTTTCAACACACCAAGAAACAAAATATTTGTAAATTCTTTCAACTTTTAGTAAATATAAACATTTTTACATTTCTAAATTTTAGTTGTATTTAATGTATTCCAAAAACATTATTTTTTATCGATAGCTCAGTTATTCACAGAAATTTAAAAACATAATCACGCCAAAATGAAAATATGTTTACTTGCTGATTTTATAAATATAATTCTTAGTTTTATAACTATTCAGTTCTAAACATATTATTTTTTAATAAAACATAATAATTATTCTTTATCAATTTTATTTTTAAAATTTTCAGCTAAATTAATATTTAAAGAGTTATTTTACTTTTCAGGTATTTATCTCTTAAATTCGTAATTATACGTTGATTGCCGTTAAGATATTCTTGTAAACATTAAACTTTTCTGTCTATTTCATATTTAAAAAAACTTTAATCCGTTGCTTTCGTCATGAACAAAAAACATTAAATTAATATAAGTTTACAGGCGTTTAAAAAGATTTATAAATTCAGGATATGATTAAACTTGCAGAAATGAAGAACACATTTTCTATGAAGGTGCGTCCTAGCCTCCATCTTGTGTAAATAAAACATCTTTTTAAAGGTTCATGATATGGAGTTGAAAGTGCCAAGCTACTCAAGGACACAATTTGATAAAAAAAAATCAAAAATGTCTTGAATTTGAATTAAAAAATGGCGGCTGTTTAAAGTTTTATCGTCAAATATCGGGAAAGAAAAATTTGTCTTCAATGGGAATTGGATTTTTCTATAGGTATAAAGTAATCGAGTTATGGAAAAAATTCGAACTTTTTAGATTAGGTTAATTTTAAAGTTTTGTGTGTTTTAGACAACTGTTAAGAAAAAAGGTTTTTGTAAAGGTAACGAATCTCGAGATAATCGACGATAAAAAATTTAATTAGCCGCCATTTTTAAACAAAGCAAATCGGTCGACTATTTTTCTCAAATTGAATCATTATAAAACTAAGTAGCAAGTGCAGTTTCAGCTTTTTATCACTTACGGTTAAAAAGATATGATTTCTTTGTTTAAAACACAAGATGGCTGCTAAATAGATATCTAAACGATCTAGGACTAACTTTCATAAACAGGAATATACTGAATTCTTGAAACTTTAAAAAATATCCTGTATATTTATCATTAATAAGATTATGTATTAGATCTAATGGGGAACAACACTGCACCATAAACTGTATCCATCTAGTGCACAACTATTTCACGTTTTTCGCGTTATGGATTGAAAATGATCTACTGGAATATAAAATGTTCTATATACATCTTATGGACATCTGCAATACTGATAATAACTGTTGTGAACGAATGAGTAGGCGGTCATGAATATGTAAGAAAAACTTCAAACCTAAATGTTTGCGGGAAAAGGATTCTTCAATATTAATTACGGGAGACTGCTGAGTGCTTCGCACGCCATCCTTCTTCTTTCCGTCACAATTCCAATTTTGAAATATGTTTGCACATTACTTCTGTTTAATGAAGATGTTGGATTAATAACCTAAGCTAAGATGGTAAATAACATTAATATTATAAATAAAACAATGTATGATCAAAGAGTTTATGATAGGCCATCATAACATGAGTAGAACCAGCATGACTTAAGCCTATTCACGAGCCTATTTTGTTTATTACACAATTCAATCTAAAATGTACACTAAAAAACAACCCTTCTGCATTTCATACCCAAAGTCACTTTACATTTTTTTAACAATAAATTCTTCTTGTAGGAATCTCCAAAAACAGAGAAAATCCTGAGGTAAAACAGCATCAATTAGGTCAAACAGATTTTTCTCATTAGCTTTTTACTACAAGTTCTGAGCCTAATTAGTTGTTTTAAACAAATAAACTTCTACCTCCCTTAGTTATTTCCTAGAACACGCTACCGTTAATCAAGCTCCGTACATTTTAGTCTTGCACCAAGTATGTCAAGGGACGCTATAAATTAGAGAAGATTTATTCAAACATTAAGTCTTCTTATTGTTGGAGTTTGGAAACAGTAAACTAGAAGCGGTGTTTGCTTAGAGTATAAGACGCTGAGTTACTATAACTTCTGGCCTCTGTTTGTTTCAAATAATTAAAGTGTTTAATCTCAGGAAGTTTAAGTTTGTCTTGTATGAAACGTTTTCAAGTAGGCTACTCTAAAAATCCCTCAAAGTTTTTCAACACGGATTAAGTATATATGAGATTATGAGAAATATTTATATGCTAATAGATACCGTATACTTGCTAAATAGCGGTATTTTATAGTCCTAAAAATAATATGTAGGTCTAAGTATTTTCTTTGATTAAATTTAATCGGCTACATAATTAAGCTAAACTTTTGCTTTTAGGTAATCATTTAAGTCAAGAAAATAAATAAAGGTTTTCTGATTTTAGAGACATTTTTTACCAATGTAATAAGCACTTTCGTCAAAGTGTATGGGAGGTTCATTCCTTTGTCAAATTAATATTGAATAGCAAAAGTAAATTTGAGATTAGTGATAAACTCTTTCATGACTGCGCTAGCTAAGCAGTTAAAAATAAGGCGATGCCAATAAACAATCCAAAAGGGGTTCCCTAAAGGGCAATTTTATGTTTGGTAATTTTTTTTGTATCTTTCTTTAATGAGATTTATTTCAGTCATTAAAGAACGTAATACATTCAGTCATGTATTGGGCAACGTAATTATTTAATAAATTCAATAATTTTAATTGTAATGTTTTTAGCCAGTTACTAAATTTAGCGATTCTTTAAAACGTTGTACTTTATTTACAAGTTCACACTTCAACCTCATAACGTATGTACACCAAAATCCAATAAGTATTGTATTGTATACTTTGGGCTTGAAGAATTCCATCGTTAATCTTAATGTTTTATCGATAGGTGACAAAACTTAGTAATTATAACGTATTCAAAGTAAAATGCGTTCTAAACATATTTGGTTAAATTATTTGCTACCTACAAGGAAAATCATCGAAATTGAAATCAGCGTTTACAGCAGTTAAAATCGCCCTGGGCAACAACACGCACTAAGTCGAAAATGTGTCTTTGACACTTTTGTGTGCGTTATAAATTTAATACCGTAAAGAATATTCATTTTCAGTCTGGATTAGTTTGTAAAAGTACTAGACAATTTCCTCGTAATACATGTGTTTATATTTTTATAACAAAATTAATTCGTTTTTTTTAAATATAATTTTCTCTTAAACTTTTTAATAATTTGTGAATGAATACAATATTTGATTTCGATTAGGAAAACGAATATTTACAATTAATTTCCGGTAAACCGAGTGTAGCAGTAGGCCTACAACGAAATAATGAAATAAGCATACTCACAAAAATAAAGCATTTTAATATTTCCATTTTACACAGTTTCGAGATGTTGAACAAACAATGCCCTAAGACTCCTGAAAAGGATAATAAATGTCAAATGGAAAGATAGTTCATTTGCAATTTAACACGTTTTTTTTTCAAAAACAACTAAATGAACATCACTTAAAACATGCAATGAAACTAAACATTTCTGGAGATTAAGACAAATAGTGCATATAATTTATATTAAAAAAATAACGAAAGCAAACGTCGATTCATATACCGCTGGAAAATGTTTAAGTAGGCCTAATTATTTTCGCATCAACAAGAATGTTTGTGTTCGGTATAGTACTCATAACTAATACACTAATAATTTATTAGGCCTATATTTCGTTTACCGAGCATAATTAAACATTAGTAAAACTACTTTAAATTTTCCGGCCACAGTTTCATTGCACAATAAATGTAGACTGTTACTAGACGAAATAGTAGCCGCTAAAGTACAAACGTGATTCATCGCCTTACTAGTTCAACCACCCCAACCCTAGGATATTGGGGTTGCGATGGTCAGTCGGTGATAACTTGTAAACCCACTTAGACCTGCTTCCAGTAAACTTTCCCACATAACTTGATCAATCTAGTAAAATGTGTTTACAATAGCTTCGCACCTGCTGTTAACCAGAATTACTTTTACTGTGCTGTGTTTGTAGCGATGTAATCAAAGTCACTTCTTTAATAATATTGGTAATAAATATGCAACAAATACTATTTACCAGAAAGGATATGCTGCTATGTTGTAAGGGTTTTAAAGTTATACAATTACAGAAGTTATTGTACTTATAAAAGTGGTCATATTCGTACTCCTTCGTTCTCCCTGCGTTCACAACTAACTGTGAATAGAATTAAAAGCAATTCAGGATTCTCAAACGAAATTGTTTTCCTATGGCTTCGTTTGTTTTAAATCAAAATTATTGTTGTTATTTTTTTACAAACACGATCAATATTAATAAATTAAATTAACGTTTTAATCAGTTTAATAAACGTTTCTTTTCTTATTTAAAAATTCCCAGAAGCAAATAACAATATAAAGGTTAGTTTAAGTGAAGTAAATGTTGAGTGTTGGTTAACGATTCTTTAAGCTAAACATTAAATAATAATAAATATTTTTGTATATTTCACAGTTATAAATTGGTGATATGAGCTCGTTTACATTTAAAAATGGCGACATTGCAGATTAAACGCCTTTAACTTAATTTAACTGTATATTTGTAAACATTTGTATTTTAAAATATTGAATGTAAATTAAAGTCTGAAATTGACAAAAAATAAGAACTTTTAACGTGTTTATATTATTTTGACTTGTAATAATGTAATTAAATCTTGTAAACGCGCTTTCATTTACTTTTACGTAACCGATCGACTTTAAATTTGTTTAATTACATAAATCTACCAAAAAATCTATATTTCCCGTGATTAATGTAAATATTTAAATATGATGACGGTAATATAGTGGATAAGTGTTTGAATAGTAGTAATTTGTTTACCGGTAAATAATTAAATAAATAGGTTAATAATTACATTTGTATATAAAATGAAAAGGGACCAGATAGGCAATGTTTCTACTCGTGCATACTTTTAGCTCAATATAACACAAGTGTGTTTTAACAGATTTTAATTTACATTTTTAACTCAACTCATTACTTCCATTAATTCAAATAAAAATACACACAATAGTTTAACTTATGTATTCAATAATCTAACTAAATCAAAATGTGACCAAATTCGTCCCAGTAAGACTTTTCTTTTTTTTATTTATTTCTACTGGACCCGGAATGCACTATTGTTTGATTTTAGTATATGCATATATATTATGTTTAGATTAAATTGTCAAACACAATTTAGTGAGTGTAATGAACAATTTATTTGGAAGTGACTTGTGGTTAAAATAAGATTCTTATGATAAGAGCAGATGTTTAATGTTAATTCAATTTATTTTATAAGGGTAGCTATCCCAGTTTATATATTATCTAATTTTAAGGTTAGCTATCATATTTCATTACTTTGACTTAAGTAATCGAATTGCAAATGGTTTTTATATCACTTAAGAATAATATTACACACATTTAGCTGTATAACTTGTAGGAAGTTATAGAGCAATTTATTTTTATTGTATAGGGGTAAGATACCCCATTTTAATTTCTTTGATTGTAGTGAACATATTTTTTAAACAATCCTGGTACTAATATGCGTAAATTGTAAAATTTTTAGAGAAATTAGTTGAGTAGTTTTTAAGCATAAAGACAAATTAAGTGTAAAAATGATTATATAATTTTAAGGGTAGTCATCCCATTTAATCCCTTTGATCGAATTGCAAATAGTTTTTTTATATGAATTTAATAATTTTAGCTTTATAGATTGCAGAAAGTTAATGCAATTTATTTTTATGGCTAGCCACCCATTTTCACCTGTTTGATTGTAGTGACAATATTCTCTAAACAATTCTGGTACTAATATGTGTAAATTGCGAAATTTTTAGTGAAATTATTCGAGTAGTTTTTGAACATATAGAAAGAGTAAGTGTATGGATTATTCTTTAATTTTAAGGGTAGTTATTCCATTTCGTCCCTTTGACTTAAGTAATCAAATTGCAAATTGCAAAATATCACTTTAAAATAATATTACATACAAGTTAGGAAGTTAGTTTAATTTATATGTGTTGTATAGGGGTAGCAACCCCATTTCAAACCCTTAGACTGTCATTCTTCACATGTTCATTATGCCTTTCAAAAAAATTTATTTTTTTTAAACATACAAATAGGCTATAGGTTCGAAAATACTTTATTTCTAAACAAACCTCCATTAAAATAACAAAGTTGTTTTTGAAGCAGATATAATATTGAGTTAAAATTTAGTAAACACATTTTTATGTAATGTTAAAAAAAACAAAACAAACAAAAAACAAGATTTATTTCCAGTAATTAAAATATTAAACGTCGATTTTTTTCTTTTTAAAGTTTTTAATTTATGTCAGTTATACTAATGAAGTCGGGGGAGCAGCGTATCGCAAGTAAACCGAACGCCAATTATTAGATTCGAACCTGCGCAACTGCGCAGATGGACGAGTGCATTTAACTTCTCGGCCACTCTGTTACTTTCTGTTTAATTTAAAAAAATACATTTTAATGAATATATGTGATGGAGAAACAGTTGTAACTAAACGGAATAAACCAAAAATATAATCTGGTGCAATGATAATCATTTATTTAGCGTTCATAGGCCTAAATATTACACAATTAAATACTGATAAGACTTAGCAATCAATTATTGATTACTAGACACGGCTTCGGTTTAAGGTGAATTAAGAACTTTCTTATAATACGACAGCAGCTCAGTTGACCAGGTCGTACGCTAGGGTTCTACAGTTTTTCTCAGACAATGACGTGAATTATTACGTTTCTTGTCTTTAAAAATAATTATTAGTGTAACTGACACTAAGTAAAAAAATAAACAAAAAAACAAAACAGACAGAGAAAATACTTATAAAATTACTGGTTTTGGTAAGTTAATCTATAATTTATATTTAATTCATTCGTTTTTCACGTTGAATATCAGTTTTGTTGTTTTTTAAAGTTTAGTTATGAAATAGTTGTATAAATTATTACAAACATATTCTTAAAAAAATAAATACTTAATCTTTATTTATTTAACAGTGTCAGCCACTCAGCCCGTTAAGAGGTTAAAACAAGTTTACCATTTGGTTACGATACGAAGCGATGTGCTACATTATATAGTATAACCTCTTACATTTAGATTACGTTCATCTCTGAAATCCATCGAAGTGTACTTTGTACCACCATACCTTGTCTTCATTTCATCATGGCGGATGTCTTTAGAGTGAAGAGACGTTCTAAAGAGACTCCAGGTTGTGATTTGAATACGAAAGTGACTAAGAAGCATGAATCCTAACTCCTCGTCACCATGTTCGTTTAGTTGTTAATAATGGAAGCGCAGATTTCATCTTGTACTATCGACGGTAAAAACATCTGCCAACAAGAGATAAAATATTTAAAGTGATAAAATTACTAGAATTAGGCACTGATTATTAAACGTATGATGACTTGATACTAGCAACAAATTAAATATGAAGCACATTGGGAATGATTTAATTATGTTTATTCTCAAACATCTGTATTAAAAGTATCTAGTATTTTATATTGGAAAAAATAACGTATCACCCGAGTTAAAAGTAACAGCTTAATTTAGATTGTGTAACTAGCCTACAACATTTAAATTTTGTAAAATTAAGTAATAATGATGATGGTTATTTATTGTAAGAAAACTTTTTCTAGATCTTAAGTCCATATTTAAATACAAATGTTCAAATAGAAAGTATAAACATATATAAAAACATACTAATATTGTGTTCTTCTGTTTCAGGTAAGTACCTTGGTCAATGGTTAAGCTCCCATTAGCCTAGCTATACACAAATTGTAAGACAAGGAATCAATTGATTGGAAATAGGTATGGTATATAAAACTCAGGCTTACATAGGCCTAGGTAGCCTGGTAGTCTAAGCCATAGTTTATATACAATTTAATTTAATCATTTTAATAAGAATGTTTATTGCTTCAGAATTCAACTTTAAAAGTAACATATCCACTTGCAATTTGGGTAGGCCTAAGTTGTACATATTTTTAAACATGTTGTTATTTTTGTTATTTAAGGGACTTCTATAGAGGCGCCATCTTAGATTTCTATCCCATAAGAACAAAGTTAAATTTCAAACCATTTATTTCGTTTATTTTGTATCATACAATTGTTTGCAAGGTCTAATTTTAAGCACAGTCAAAATACGCATCCGTTCTGCTTTTCAAATTAAAAAATTGTGTTTTGCTTTTCATTTGTGATGTAATTGACATTTTTGTAGTACCAAGTTTGAACTTTTCTTTACACAATAGAAAATGTATAATTAAAACTGAAACAAAGCCTGATCCGCAATTTTATAAAGAATATTCAGTTTTTTTTCAGCACTCAATTACAAAAGATGGATTTGTAAAATGGTTTGAAATGAGGCAATGTCAAAACGCTCAGTTGAAAGAAATTGCACTGTTTAGATACGGCTATAGAGAGAAGTGGTTGCTTTCTCGTTTACTGGAGCAGACCATTAAGATTTAGGGGGAAATACTTTTAAAGTGGATAAGCGGGTGTAAAATACCATCTTTGCCTCGGTAGTCCAACAAGGGGGTTTAAAAATTTTGTTTTAACTAAAATCAAAATGTTTTGCACCAAAATAATGTAAGGAAAATATTGTTCTTTTTTAACTTGTGGAAATGTGCCCAAGTTGGACACTGTTTGATCAGATACATAATCCGCATCGAGTTCTGACAATAAAACCTTGTCAGTGATGAAAATAAATATTCTTGTACCAGGCAGGTCAAAATCTTTTTAATGGAATGTACCTAAGGAAAAGGAACACTAATGGCATTACCACGGTGTCTGTCTGTCTAGCCCTTCTTATCATACACGGATTGAATTAATGGGGTTAAATTTGGTAGATTTATAGTTAGTCCTAAATTTATGAATATATATATACAGCCTATATTTGTAGGCCTAATCTTTGTTGTACATTTTTTGTAGGAATCACTTAAAAATTGCTCCTCCTTACGACCTTGTTGTTTCACTCACAACAATATGAAACAAATCAGTAATATACTTCCTTAGCATTGAAGGAAAATTATCTACTCCGATTTCTATATACAGATATTATGCCTTAAAATATCAAACACTGACTCACCAATTCAATGATCAATGTGTTTCAGAAACATTTATGAAGAACTGTTATTTTGCATAATGATTTGTTTTGTGCACACAACAAGAAATATTTAAAAAAATATTAAAAATGTAAGATTATTAAAAGGAAATTATAAAACGTTGAAAGAAATACAGCTTTTAACTGGTGGAGTTATTGATTTGGTTCTTAGTTTATTCGATTCCTTGGCCCAGACAATTAGTGACTGTATTTGTCGAAACCTAAATTCTGAAAACTTTATAACATAGCATTGGATAAAAACGGGATTTCTGTATGTGGTTATGCTACAATCCTTTTGCAACGGTGACCTTCACTTTACTTTCAATATTAAGACAGCATTGTTATAAGTGATTAACCAATGTTACCAGCAATATTATATTAACTGTATTCATTTAGGCACATATTACTTTACATACAAAGTGTTTTAAATTAATTACATCGTATGGTCACTAATTTTTTAAATACATAAGTTTTCATGATATGGGAATGATTCCTCTTTTAATTTGTGTTATTGAAAAATTAATTAGAAAATAATTTTCACTTCAAGTTGTCTAAAAGTGTCCAAAGACGTTAAAAATGTATGCTCAACATTGACGCTTTCCAACCAAATCATCTATAAAAATGTAAAATAAATCTAGAAATTGTAAAATCATATCCTTAAAAAGCAGTCTACTCAGTAAATAATTTTAATTAAACTTATTACAGGTACGTCTCCGAAATACACCAGAAACTATTTGTAATTTCAACATTTGTAATCCATTTTTAAATATTATGTTAAAACTTTCTGATTGCAATTATTTTATGAATTTATACAAATACCTAGAAGGTTCCCCCAATTATTTTCAACTATGAGCTGTTTTTTAATAACTGTAAAATAAAAATGCTTGTTGAAGTTTGTTAGTAGCTTTGATGTGATAGATTCGTAGCATAACAGGTTTAGGAGTAGGCCTACTTAACCTGCTATAGCTTTCGAGATGGCGGCTATTTTTTAGATATTAATCAAACTGTTTACATACGATAAATCCACGTGTATAATTTGTACTGGTAAATAAAATTACGTGAAAACTGTGCGCGTATTAAATGTGTTACTTATCAATCTGAAGGATATGGCCTCAAGTTTGCTAGGAAAATAGTTTCAAGAATATATTATATTGAATGCCTATAAATAGTAAAACTATGCTATTTGTTCAGAGCTCAGCTTAAAAGTGTTTATATAATTAGACCTATAATCAGCTGTTTGACCTAACACCTCTAAAATGGAATGTAGACTATTTTTCAGAGGGCTTTACATTAATACCTGATTTTATAATTGAATATAAAGTACTAAGGGCACCGCCCTGATCGATTCACTTACCAACCCCAGTAAAGCCAATGCAAACAGATTATTGTACACTCTGATATTTTCACTGAAATTACGATTGATTATGACAAAGGCATTTGGATTTAAGAAGGGTAGTGGGGTAGCGGTGACCCCCTTAGGTACGCTACCAT